>JALIZF010001681.1:430000-580409 GCA_029948255.1 Telmatactis stephensoni
TTGATTGGAGGTGTTCGTGTTTCGAGACGCGAATCAAAATCTGATGTTTGGTAATAAGTCGGTGTGTTAGCGACCACCACAGGAAGCCCAACGGAAGAGGAAATTATCGACTCCTGGAATTAGTTCTCATTTCTCATGAATAAAATTGTCAAAATCCAAATTTAATGGCTAAAAGGCATACCCTTTAGCGCAAACATTTGGAAAGCTCAACCGTGTTGAATGGACGTTTGGACCAACTGCCGCCTTTTCAATTTTTCGCCCTCAACGTCTATTTCTTTTTTATCATCTTTGAGGTTTTAGCTCGAAGCACTGTAGCCTGCAGCTCTAAGTCTCATGGGAAAATGAGCTCTGTGGTTCTGCGCTTACATTCCCTGTACGTGAGCACTGCAAGGCACGCGATGACAGAAAATCCTGAAACGCTTCTCAAAAAGAATTCGAAGCTATAAACGACCTTAGTAGTCCCATCGATTTGATTGCAGAATATTGAAAATGTTTCTTTTGAAATTTGCTTTAAAATAATTCAGTCTTACAGAGTTCACCCTCTGGAGATCCGTTTTATTCAACCAACCTTTACAATGCAGCATTTAATAAAAACCTGAAAACAGGCACAAGCCTAAATCACTACCAGTTTAATTCAGCAGTTTTATCTCCAAACAGCATTCACAAGTTCTACTGACGAACTACTTACGTTGCAACGCTCTCCGTACACAAAGTTGCGGGTCGAGAATTTTCTGAGTCCTAGAGCTATAGAACTGAATGTACTGTCCCAAGTTGCTATCAAGAAATCGCTCTCGCTCAGCAGCCAAATATCAATTAAAATATCTTTTAATGTTGACCTGGTCAGTTTAAATTCGAGGTGCGTCGGTATGGTATTATGGGTTACAACGTTCAATGGCTGTCTTTTCAGCCAATCAGATTTGACTTTGACGTCATCTGCAGCCAGGAACCAGGTCATTGGCTTAGTAGAGTTCAGCTTTGCTTTTAAGAGTTTTTCTATCCTTTTTGCGCAGATAAGAACATTTTCAACGTTACGTGTTCGAATGAGATCAGGACTTTTCCTTCCAAAGGTATAATCACTTGTACGAATTTGAATTCCAATAATAGGATACCGGCTTTTTATCCTTAAAAGTGATCGAGTTTTCCCCAATTCGTAAACCAAATTTGATGATTTCTTAAACAAAAAATCCATAGCACAACCAATCAACGCAAAGGGGAATTCCGGTTTCGGCACAGGAAGACCAAGGTCACGTGCTCGTTTTTGAAGATAAGGATTTTTCCAAAGATGATCGGCAAAAAACCGCACAGTACTTATGAATTCTATATCATGGATTAACAAAGCATCAAAATCAACGGTATCTGTCCAATTCAAAAATACAGATCGTCTACTGATTCGAGAGCTTTGGTACCCATGAACCATCATAATACGAGGACCCCAAAATCTTTTATGCCAAGTCATATTGTTTTTAAGATACTTATCGTCAAAAGTCCAGTTGACCATATTTGGTGATAAAAATTCTTCCAGTTTTCCTGGACCACCCCAATTAATCAAAAATACTCTTTTTGTTAAAATCGCCAGCCAAAGTAGGGAGGTCATAGCACTCATTCGATTTCCAAATCCTCCGCATCCCTTCTTGTTACCCGGACACCAGTAAACTAAAAATTGAGCTGCGTTTTGGTCAGCGGTATTTCTAAGAGTGTCTCGGTGAAATTTTGCATATCTTTGCCTCCATAATCCCTTGCAGCTGTAATAGTGTCGTTGGCCTGGTGAACTTTTTCTATGGTGAATCACTTTTTGCTGATGGTTAAAACTGTTGGGTCCTGAATAACAACAAATTTCAATCAATCAAGCTGTCTAACCCATGCAGAAGTCCTTCAACCCAAAATGTTGGACGTGAAATCAAAACTGTTTACACTTAAAAGTTTAAAATTTACGAAAATAAAACCTCACAAATAGCAAAAGCTATCTGTTATCCAAGCTTCCTTATTTAAAAATTATGAAGCTGGGCATATGCTTGGATGAATATAACATATACAGTGTCTCCAAAGGCTGTATAAATGTATAAATGGATGAAACACAGGGAATCAAACTGCAATGAATCAAACTTCAAGCTGAGTGAGTTTCACAAAAATCGTCGGAATAGAAATGCGAGGATGATTGGCCGCCAAAAGTGTACCCTAAAGCCTGGTTTTCACTAACGACGCAAGCACAAGCGCAAGCAATATACGCAGACTCAGTACTGCATTTATCACCGAGGTGTGAGAAAAGACAAGCACCGCTAATGAGCAGTACCCTACTGAGTCTGCGTATGTTGCTTGCGCTTGTGCTTGCGTCGCTAGTGAAAACCAGGCTTAAAAGTGCTCTGAAATCATCATGAATCTTAAGGCACCCCTTGTACTCTGAGAATAACAACCACGAACCTCAAATGACAACGAAAAGGTAACTTAATGTCTGCCTAATAAAAGTGTAAAACTGATCGCCCACAGGACAAGCCGTTAAAAAATATAAGCAATGTTTATAATGTTTATAAAACACTGAAAATGGTCAAAAAGTTTGGACGCACTTTAATGCTAGAATTGGAAAAATTCTGCTGTTTTAAAGCTAGAAACAATAAATTCAAGGTTTCATTAAACGACGGTACTGAGTTTTGTTTTTGTACACCACAGATCTGGAGAAATAAATTTTATAAAGTACGATATGCTGCACAAACGCTTGAAACCAGATTTCTTGCGCTTTTGTTTTGAATGCAAATGAGCTGCAATTCAAGAATGCAAACCTTTGTCAGGAGGGTGGACATTAGTTAGTCTTGGGAGATGAGGTGGCCGTTTTTATGAAAGCATCACTGAATCGGCTTTAGAAAATTAAATAAAGGGCACTCCCCTGGCAAAGATGTACATTAAGTTACCTTTTCGTTGTCATTTGAGGTTCGTGGTTGTTATTCTCAGAGTACAAGGGGTGCCTTAAGATTCATGATGATTTCAGAGCACTTTTAGGGTACACTTTTGGCGGCCAACTAGTCCTCGCATTTCTATTCCGACGATTTTTGTGAAACTCACTCAGCTTGAAGTTTGATTCTAATAATCATTGTAGTTTGATTCCCTGTGTTTCATCCATTTATACCAACAAAATTTTGATTTAGAGTGGGTCATTTCTAAACAGTGGGGTCAGGTTTTGTTGAAATTACTCCAAAAATAGTTCTCTTCAACAAAATCGCTTAAGGCCAATGTGTAGCTGAATAATTGGAGTAAAAGTTCCTAAAAAGCTATTGAAATTGAACGCGATTCTAAAAAGTTGTGACCAAAAGTTTGTCAAGGCCGAATGCCTCCTGAATTTCTATTGAGTCACCTCAGTATTAACTGCAATAATAGCAATATAAAACTCTTTTGATAACCCATCATTCCCAGGGGTTTTAGAGTTTCCCATTTGTTGTAATGCCTTATAGCATTCATTTATAGATAATAAGCCTTCACACCTTTGTTTTTGTTCTGCACTCAAAACTGGTACGTCAAGGTCATCAAGAAATCCCGAACATTCAAAAAATGTTTTCTCTGACTTGACTTCAAAAAGCTTTCCAAAATGATTGCATAATCTAACGAGGATTTCTTTTTGGTCGGTTGTTTCATGACGATTTTCGTCCAGTAGTTTTTTTATATGTGTTTTTGATTTATTTCGTCTTTCCAGTGTCAAGAAGTATTTGTTGTTGTTTTTCGTCAAATTCATACCATTGCGTTCTGGAACGTATTATTAACCCTTTTGTAATATAGTTTAGTTGCTTACATCTTCAAGTTCTTTCATTAGAGTTTTTTCGTGTCCTTTGTATTTCACATGTGAATTTACATGCAAATTAGAACACAGGAACCCCGGACAATCCCGATAACAAAAAGTCCAGGCTTGAATCCTCGTCGAATACAAACGATTTTTTTCTGTGCTTCATATTATATTTGATGGGGTTTTTTTTCTTTATTTTTTTTTTCTTTTTTCTTTCTTTCTTTTTTTGTTGTTGATATTTTTGTGTGCTCTTTGCTATGTTTTAGGCACGGTTTTAGCTCATTTTAATTATATTTCTTCTTCCTAGTATGTATGATAGGGAGAAAAAATTACACTCATATTATGCAGCTAATCGGTGTTCATATTAATTATGTTCTTGCTTTGATTAAATATGTTTAGGAAACAACGATAATGTATGTGCTACCAAATATTCTACCTTTCAGGAGGATGGTGTCTGATTGGAAACCCATGCGTCCATGACTGATTTGGGTTATACATGATCTGAGTGAAAGAGGTGGGCTAAGACTGAAGTACTTGTGAAAGGATCGGAATTTTTTCATTTTTATTTCCTTCTTGTAAATATTAAATCGCGTAAAAGTAGTGCAAAACTTTACCTGTGAGATGAAAACTCTTCATAGCTAATAAAGATTTATTATTAGGAGTATCGAATAAAATCCGAGCCTGAGACTTTATATTACTGTCAGGCCTGGTACTTTGAAAAACCGAACCCGAGAATTGTACCTCATACAATCAATCATGTGTCCTTGCGCAAGTTGCGACCAGCTAGTTTGTGAGTTCGAAGGATGTCAACTATAGCGCAGCTAACGCAAGTACTACTTGAGAACCAGTTAGAATAAAGAGTAATCTTAAAGAGAAATACCACCGCATCGTGGGTCATTACCTGCGCGAGGATGTCCAGCCGTATACAGGGTTCAATCAGTTTTTGTTTAGACTAATTTTAGGGGAGTAGGAGCCTAGCTGTAAAACTACTGTTTAGTGTCTGGAACAATAATTATTCATGACAGAAAACTGATAAAGTAGTTGCAGTACGTTACAGTCTCTCCGGGGGAAATTTGTTTAAGTTAGATGACACGTTGGTAGGATGTAATAATGTGAGGAAGCAATGCATAGTCGGCGCTTATAAGGTAATATATGTTGGCCAACTCGGGACAGAGCAATAGCGGAGTGAACATATTTTGATAAAAGCGCAAAAACTTAAACCGCATGCTCTTTAGATACTATTGAACGTTCGGAATAGGATCGTGGTAAAAAGACTAGAACGTGTCAGATTTCTAGACAAAAAATTAAAGTGATCGTGATCGCTTACTTGATCAGTATAGTCCTTTTACGAGACAACCGGCCGCAGGGCCAAAATCTTTACAACGACGACAGCTGTAGTACACGACCAACAAAAAGAAATTCTGAATAAACGCTTAATGAAAATCAGAATGAATGACCGACAAGTCTGATCAACTTTCTTTGATAATTACTTCAAGTCATTCATTCAGACTCTTTCATCATTTAACTGAATTTTCTTGAATATGACTGTCAAAATTCTCAATTTGAAATATCCATGCTTATAGCTACACAGGTATTACGCAAATTAAACCCGATATTCTTAACGATTTCGTGCCCGACACATTACAAAAATCCGAGATTTCGAACCGCGAAAAATTCAAAATTCGAGACGCTGATTTTAAAAAGCCGAGACTTCAATTAAACTTTATTGAATTTTGTCGAGACCATTCTACACTCCCACTATTGTGTGTGAATTTTGTGTGCACCCCAGGCAATACGATCTTGATTAGCGTCTACTGTTTGAACTAAGCTCTAAATTCTTAGAAGGGCCGAGTTCAAATCATCTTCTATTTTTTCACATAAATTAGAAGAAATATTTCTTCACTTCTTCTAATGTATAGTTTGTCTGCATTGTAATCATCTCAATTGTGCGAAAGCTATGGCGTTTCTAATAAATTTCGTGGAAAAAACAATTTAGTTACCATATCTAAAATTGGTTTGCCAGTTCCATCTAGGGGAATTTCTATGATCGGTACCGCTATTGTCTATTGTCAAAGGCCTTGTTACTAGAAAATAAGCGTGGCGACACTTCTAATTCTATCAAAGATGATGTGTTCCTCTTCCTATTGAAATAACTATTTTCCGTGTGCATTTTACAGGATATACTTAGACTCATTTGATACCATGATAATTTTGAGGCCTTTCTGGCCTCGTTCTCGTGAACAATGAGCCGCCATTTTTGAAAGTCGTCTATAATATCCCAGAAATATCAAGTAACAAAATTTAAGCTGAGGAGCTATTCAGGCACACGTCCGTCCTGAGTGCTTGCACTCCCAAGAACCCAAGAACTAGTTTAGTTTATATTTTATATTTTTTATTTCTAACGGCAGAGGTACGCAAGTGCATATTTACGTATAGGTAGCTACGCCACAGCTCTATTGTTTATATTTAATCAAATACTCTTAAAACAGTTAAAAACTATACTAAGAGATATATTTAGAGGGGGAAAAAAACTCATGGGACTAATGTTTGGCTCAGTGTTGAAAATTATGAATGATTGACACATTACTCCATGTTTTCAAAATGAATGTAGAATTCGCTTGCTACTTACCAAATATTGTGACAATATATATAAGGTAAAGGAGTGATAACGTCACAAACGCCGCCAAGAACATCGTCTTTATCTTCATTTTGATGCGTTTGGAGAAAACAGACGTTCAATCGGCATTTTCAAAACCTATTCCGCGTCGATAATGAACTCACTCGCTTTACCATTTAATATTCAAGGTTTTGATTTGCCCCAGTCCGGAAGAGTTAGCTTTTTTTTAATTAGCTTTTTTCTGGGCCTTCGTGCATAATTCGGAAAATGGTCACATGGTCTCAGCTCTGCTTTGAAAGTCCGAACTGACAATGCTTGATAACAATCACTACAATACAATACACTAAAATGTTGATTGAATAAAGTAGCTTAGAAAGCAAGTTATTTTCTGCATACTGTATTTAATTTTTTAATGTTTGGCACTCAAATGAGAGAGTGACTTTTCACCTAGAGTCTTTAAGCACCCGCGACGCGCGCGCAACGGGAACGGGAACGCCTCGGTGGAAACCCCAAAAATTTACTGCACATGCGCACAGGCAATCCTAATGACGTTTTCGCCCCGTCGGCGACGTGAAACCTGCTGACTTGGCGTTGTGTGAAAACGTGAGTATAAAATCCTTGTTTTCTTTTAGTTTATGGAATGTAAAGCAACACAATTGTGAAAAAAATATCAAGTAATTCAAAAAGAAGAACATTAGGGTAGTCTTTGAAATATTTTTCACTATTTACCACCAGAGAACTATTGAAAACAAGCTGAAGTCGAGTTTCGCACAAAGGACCCACCTTCGTTTTGCTTGTTGTGATCGAAATACATCAGAATACATCGATTTTTTAAGTTAAATACGTAGAACATTATGTTATATTAACCTATGTGAGTCTAAGAAGCAACATTGAATTTAATAACTCTTATTTTATTAAGAATTACAGTGCCATAAACGAATGATTGTATGAAAGTATTGGAAGCAAAATTGAAATTAAAAAATTAGCGATGTTTTCTTTACTTTTATAAAATGCTTGATCTAATTTTTTTAGAAACGGACTTTCATATATGCAGCCCATTACTTGTATTATTAATATTTTTGTTTTGATATATAACCCTGTGTACATTTTTCTGTGCGAATAAGCTTGCATGTTTTCGAGCTCTTTGTTTATATAAAAGAACGAATTAGGACATTCCATGTTTGTTAATATTTTTTGTTTGGTTATTTTCTGGAATAGATAATACAGACTACATCTACAAATCCAAACTGAACAATTTAGTCATGTAAGTAAGGTCGTGGTCTAATGAACTGAAAGCACTTGACAGAAATATGTCAAATATGTGTGGTCTTCTACCTTCTTTCATAAGTCTTGTATTTAACAAAAAAATTTTCAAACATATATTTTCAGGTCTGATAAGAAAAAACCTGCAAAGGTACCAATAAAGTGGACGAAAGAACATTACATTGTAAGGGAGGTCCTGACAGTGGATCCCTTCAGTCAGCCAAAAGGCAGTCATGGAATGCCATTGCTACAGCATTGAATGCAATCAAAGATGGAATTGGATTTGATGTTACAGCAAGGAGTGTTCGAGACCGGGTCAACCTGGTGCTTATAAAAAATTTCAAAAAAAAAGATAGCAGAAGAAAGACGTGCTAGTGGAATTTCAGTAGATCCCCCAACTGAACTTGATGAGGCCATGGAGGAAATTTGTGAAAGGTCTGACTCATCAGAAAAATTGCAACAAGCTGTTACAGATGAAAAAAGGGAGAAAATTGAAAAAGAAAAAAGCATCGCAGAGGAAATGAGAAAACAGGCTTTGGAGAAAGTTGGAGAAACTAAGAAAAGAAAACAGGAAGAAGACGAAAAGAAGCAGAGGGAAGTGGGGAAGCAAGGGTGGCCGAGCGGTAAGAGCGTCGGTCTGTCACCGCTGTGGTCCCTCGTTCAATCTCCTGACGGGGCATCACATGTGGCTTGAGTTTCTTGTTCGTTCTCTCCCTTGCTTCGAGGGTTTTTTCTCCGGGTTCTCCGGTTTTTCCTCCCTCAGTAAAAACGAACTAGTTTCGATCTAAGCTGTGCTCCGTGATCAGACATGAGTCGTATGGTGACTGCTACGTGTATGTGTATGTAAATTTGTATGTGAATGTGTGATTGTTCAATTGTTCGTAATGAAAGCGCCCTTGTAAACCTTCGACTCGATCACGTTTAGCTGCGCCCTTCGTAATTCAGCACTTGGCTGCGAGGAAGGGTGATGAGCTACCCCAAATTTATTTAAGAAAACAAGGAAGACTGGTGGAGAAACCATTGAGTACTTGAAGGACAAGCTTCAGCCAAGAAATGAAAATAAAGGAAGAAGAACTGAAGTGGAGAAGGGAAGTGAAAGAAGCAGAAATATCAGCTCACCAAAACTTTACCACCCAGCTTTTAAAACAACAAGAGTTCCAACAAAATATGTTCAGTGCCTTTGAAAAACACCAACAATAACAACTGCAACAACAACAACAAATGCAAGCAAATTTTATGCTACAATAGCAACAACAAAGTCAAGCCTTTCTTGCAGTTCTCCAAGAACTTTCCAAGAAAAAGTAAATGTTTTGAAAATTGAACAGTTTCTTAAAGCGAAGAAAACAAGTTTTAATATTTGAAAGAGCACTATTTATTGACAGTTTGTAGAGACTTAATGGTTCCTTTTTATCTTTTAAAATGAATTGAATTTGATTAAAAATATAAGATTGACTATAAACATTGTATAAATTCTGTACAAGTCAAACACATAAATTAATTGTATTTTTGTGAAACATTCGTAATTCTGGTTAGTACAATTTTATGCTAATTCTATTGTTTCCTAGAGTGCTTTTAGTAAATGCGTGAAACACTAATTACTAAATTGTACAAAATAGTCCTAGTTGAACAATAGAAAACAATAGAATTAGCATAAAATAGTACAAAATAGTATTACTAATATTTCACGCTTTTACTAAAGGCACTCTATTGTCTAATCAGCACTATTTTGTACTATTTAGTAACTTGTATTTCACAGTTATGTTGCTTGCATTCTAGCAGATATGCCTGCATGGAAACCAATCACATTATTAATTGCATTTTCTTGTGAAGTATCTGTATTCAGTACTCAACCCCATTTTGGATAGGGGTGTGCAGCTGGAGTTCTAGAAACCTGACCCTGTTTAAGACACTCGAAAGTGAATAAATCATACCCTGTTCAAGACACATGAGAAGACAAACCAACAAAAAACGGCTGAGGAGGCGCTTTTTTGTTTATTTTGAATATCGTACCATATCTAAGACACAAAAAGATGATATGGCTTGGGATCTTGTCAAAATTATAGATCCTGTTTAAGACAATTTTGGGTAAAATGTATACCCTGTTTAAGACAGCAGAGTCAAAAACCATACCCTATCCAGCGGCACATACCCGTATAGCAAAAATATATACTTTAAAATTGACAGTGTTACATTTGTAAAAGATTGCAATTAGCTGGAATATTCAAGTCCCGGGGGGGGGGGGGGGGACTCCTATATATAAGAGGACGGGGATGCTCATCGGAAATTTTGAAAATGACCCCTAAAAGGTACCAATTCAAAAGTCGCACTCCAAATTTGCACTTTTGTACTTTGCAAAAAGCATTGAAAAATGTTTTTTTTTTCCATTTTGAACCTCAAATCATCTGTTCTGCAGTCTTAATTGTCCAGAAATTCCTTTTATTGAAAAGAAATAATGTGTTTTTAGCGAGCAATCCTAATCTCCAATAGTTTGACCAAATATCGAACTCTCAATGGAGTACTTGAAAACTGAAGCTCTCGCGACTCGGAGGAATTCCTTTGAGCTGGAAATCTACGAATTTCTCACCCTACATGTTGCTAAACGAACGCATATAGAGGCAAGTCAATTATATTTTTCATTCAAGCATTCGAGAGATCTTGAGACGTTTTTGTAATGAATTTTAACACAATTCTGGCCAGACAATTTATTTATATATTTTCATGGAACCAAGGCTCTGTTTGACCTGATGCGTTTGGTCACGTAATAGATAAAACATCTGAAACATGAAAATACACGATTTGTTATTGTGTCAAAAACGTCGTTGTAGAAGTTTTTACAGCAAACACTTGAGATATATAGTAAAATAAAAAGTTGAATAAACTGGTATATTTTTGCATGTTGGAGATATCTAATACCATGCATGATAATAGA
This sequence comes from Telmatactis stephensoni, assembly GCA_029948255.1. Classification (NCBI taxonomy): domain Eukaryota; kingdom Metazoa; phylum Cnidaria; class Anthozoa; order Actiniaria; family Isophelliidae; genus Telmatactis; species Telmatactis stephensoni. Next base: position 440,576 of record JALIZF010001681.1, read on the forward strand.
GGGACAGAGGCAAACACTAAGCTGTTGACAGACAAATTGACTAATCAGATATTCTTTAAAGAGGTCAAAAATGGTCTATATTATGTTACGGTTAAGTGAAGAATGCGTGAAACGGCTCGGGGAAGAGTACGAACGGGGCCGGACCTTGAAGCCTCTCCTCCCAGGGCACGAGTGAACGCACGTGTGCGTCTAGTTTGATGAGAATTCAATGAAAATTTTGGGCTATAGCCTCCTCCGCAAGCAACCTTTTGGGCTTCCTGTGCGAAAATTAGGGAAGAAAAAGACTGGGGATGTTTACCCTCCCCCATTTCGTGCCAGTCCTCTCCGAGCTCCTACAGAAAACCCAAAAGCAATAAAACTCAAAAGAGTTACCTGAAGAGGGGGCTAAGTGGAGCAGTGTCTCTCATTTCCACAGGCAGCTGCACGCTTCCAAAATTGATATTTAACATTTGCTACCGCCAGCATGTCTAGTTCTATTTTGTAATATTATTCTACAATCCGTAATTGCTGCGAGCGAAGCGAGTAGCCTCCTATTCGGAACACAGTGTAATCTGTGGATGTCACTAGACGAACACGCGATACATACGATCAGCGATTCACATCTTTTCCTAAATAAACTAGCTTTTTAAAATCAGTTAGTTTTATAATCATTGCCAACGCTAGCCGTTTGAGATTGTTTGAAAAATTGCTTTACTCAAAGTGCTAAATATTTTGAACTGTGTGTGTCCATTGCCCCGACAATGATCCTTGTAGTTCAATATTGAAGGTCAACTAGCAGTGTTCGTCACACAACGCACAGGAGCCAGTAGACTATCAGAGAAAGCGGTGTACTTTCGTAAGTTTTAGGGGAACAGTTCTGCTAACGTGGATACACCAGCTGTTTTCTGCTCGCAGCACTTCACTTTCTATTAGAAATAGCTAGTTAATGTATATGTTTTGAAGTGGAAATAAAAAGTTGTGACTTGGAAACCCAAAAGAAATGGAAATCTATTGATCTTAATATTGGGATTCAGGGATCGGCAAAAATCGCAAATTTAAATTGTTGACTCATTCAGGTTTGAGCTTATGCATCGCTTTCAAAGTTGTTTTTCGTTTTTTTTTACCAAACGTTTTCTTAAGAATTTGTACCTAGGCTTCCTCGGCTAACAACATTTGACCACGGTGTTTCCACCGAGTACAGTGGTCTAATGGGATCAAGGATCAAGGATTTTAGTGTACGGTAGCCGGCAATATATGGAATCAAACAGAAAAAATATCGCTCTTGATACTGAACCCAATGGGAACAATAAAACCCCTTGAGGTGTGAGGGGTAAAACCTCTGGGGGATGGAGGAATGAGGTTGACAGGCAGTAGGTGAGAGCTCGAGACTCCATTCCTCGCAGTGCTTCTACTTCGTGCAACAAGGAAAATTTGTTGCGCGCGGGGTGGTAATACGAGCAACATTTGCTCTGCAACTTGCAACGCAACAATGTTGCGCGACAAGATGCACGATTTTGTTGCTCGTATAATCGGGAACGGGCAGGATCCCGTCGATAAATCTTTTAATACTGACACCTATCTGGTTTGCCTTGGTGTTAATATAAAATGTAAACAAAACAAAGTCGGCCATTTGGCGCTTATTGGCAGCAGATGTTGAAGTACGTGCAAAGAATGACCAGAGATGGACATCACTGCCAAAACCTCAGGAAATTAAGAAGCTTGATAAGATTTGAACGTGACTTTTTGGTCAGTTTTATCCAAACTTTGGATCTGATCATGATCACTCTCACACATTCATTATAACGATAAATTACACTCAATAGTGGCCATTAATCACTGAAATCTCCACAATCGGTCATTTCTTTAATGATTATCTCACTGTGTACATATATACGGTTTGTTCTCTCTCTGGAATCGCCACGTTTTTGTCTCGCCCACCATCCACACACTTTTTGATGGCATGAACAACATCTTGTCCCTGATGGGATCGTTTCGGGGTGATTGCTTCATTTGTCATGCGTAGCTTTGGTACATGGTTATTTTGCATCAGGTGTCCACACAAATTAAAGCGGTGAAAATATTAGCGATGACATAAAGAATTAGCAATCGTTTAATTTTCTATCTATCTATATCAAAACATACGGCCCAAAACATACTTTGACCATCAGAAGGGATTTTAATAATAGCAGTTCTATCGTGGTTTTCCTGATAAGAAACTTCAAATGTATTCCGCTTGCACCGCGAGAAGATGTGACTGGAAAAGGTGGTACCTAGCCCCAAGTATCGACCACCACCACGACTGGATATAACAGTCTTAGAAAAATTATAGTTTTGAAATATTGTTTCAGTCTTAGCAAACTAAGCTACGTCCGGATTACACATGTGAATAATCTTATGTGCATCTTGTTTTCTTTGCGGTTTTCGCTATTGGCACTGGAACTGCTTTCTAAAGGCCAATTTACACGATACAATTTTTGCTTACAACTTGTCGCATGCAAAAACCCTACAAAAAACATGTTTTAAAATCCTACAACCTTTTGTTCTGTTCGCATGCAACAGTTGTAAGCAAGTTGTAGTGTTGTTGTATGCGACAAGCTTAAGTTATAAGCAAAAATCATGTATCGTGTAAATTGGCCTTTAGACAAAAGCAGAACGCCGGTCTAGTGTGGACGGAAACCTTATAGTAACAAAAAGGTGCGTTTCCAAATGTCGAACAAGTGTGGACGTCGGCTTAATATACTGAATGTAAGAGTGGGAAAGTTAAGTTTGTTAGTCCAGTCCTTGTGGTGGTCGATACGTGCAGCCAGGTACTACCTTTTCCAGTCACATCTTCTAGCGGTGCAAGCGGAATACATTTGAGGTTTCTTATCAGCAAAACAAGACCACGATAAAACCGCTATTATCAAACACTGAGGGTGGCATGGTTGGCCGGGCGGCGAAAGCGCTGGCCATTCACTGGCCGGTGTGGTACGACAGGTTCGAGTCTCAGCTCGGGAGCTGGATCATATAAGTGAACTGAGTTATTTTGATGTGTTGTTCTCTACCATGCCACCAGGGTTTTTTCTCTGCGTTCTCCGTTTAATTCCTCCCTCACCAAAAATCAACATGTGAGTTGAGATTTGTATTCAAAATATTTCATGTGGAGGTAGTGAGTGTGAGATCAAGGATGGCCCAGTGGAAGATTAGTGAAAGCTAAATTGGCTCCGCCTATAAATAGAGAGTTTAAGAAATAGAAAAATAGAAAAGAATGACAATCAGTTGTGAACTGAGAGGGAAAACATATATATTTGAATACTTATTTGAATGCTCCTGAAATTGTGATGTTACTCAAAATGAAATATATGGTAAAACGTGCGTTTAGAAAACATACAAAAGAATACAATTTTCCCTGTCCGGCGGAAAACAGCAAAACAAAACAATCATAAATGAAAAGCCTGACTGGTATAATGAGTTCACTTGCCGCAATCCGCGTTGAAAACTGGAAAATATGTTTTTATTCTGATCTTATTTAAAGTCATTTATCTCATCTTCATCTTGCTTGGATCACAGTATCTTGAAAATGCAGATTGTCATTATATATCAAAACAAGGAATACATCAAGCAACACCGACTAGACGCGAATGATAGCTCCCAATTAATCACCAATTCCTTGTTACTAGCTTCCTCAAGAAGGCGAAGAAAATTATCAGGATTAATTTCTAAAAACTTTTGAGACGATTTGTGGTAATTGGAGACTTGAAGAGGAACGGAAGGTTAAGAAAGAAACGGCTAATTACTGGTTTCCTGGGTCTATACCTCATATACCTGGAGTAATGGCGGTGATGTGATGAGCTTGATAACCGGTTTGATAACTAGAGATGCTTCGTGCTATCAGATCAAAGAATTCAGAGTATCAGACAGTCATATCTATGAATATCCGCGGATGACGGCTGTTAAGAGTCGCTGAACTGCAAATCGATCATGAAAGATACTGAATATAATTGAGTCTTTTTTTCTTCTTCTTCTTTTGATTGACCTAGAAATTATTTGAGGAAGCCAAATTACAAAAATGCAAAAACGCAGAGATCGTAGAAGATATTTCAGTGCAAACATGGTAACAAAAACTTTTTTTTCCTTTTTTAATTCTTTTCAAATAGGCAAACTGGCACCGCCCCCTCTCCCTAAAAAAGAACAACACTTTTTTCAATGAATATTATTGATGAACATTCGGGAAAAGTTTAATTTCGCTGCAGCTTAAGAGGGCACCAACGTGGACTCAACAACCCATCTGCCTTCTGTCACTAATTTATCATTTGATTTTATTCATACTGTCTAGGGGGGATCCGCTGTTATTTTTTACTCGTTTTAAGATAGTGTAGTTGAAACTTGATAGTGTACTTTTGAAAGCAAGCGTTGAGAACGGATTCTTCTCGATCCGAAGCCTTTCTCGTGAAGCAAAGACGACGTCTCAATATAACTCAGAAGTGTTTTGACATGCTGTATAAATAGAGTGTGTTTTTCACGCCCGAATGTTTAATTAACACAACGCATGTTATTACACCAGTTCACGTTTATTATTATAACTACTTACTTATTTCAATGAACGTTTTCTTTTAATATGATTTTTATGCATTATTCGGACGATACAATAATTTATTTGGTAGCAAAGAGGTTTTTAAGGACGCGTGTTATTAAACCAGTTCACTTTAATTATTATAACTACTCACCTATTTCATCATTGTATTTTAATGTATTTTAATTTTATGTATAATTCGGACGACACAATTATTTCCTTGGTAGCAAAGAAGTTTTTATGGAGGGAAAGTGTCAGCTTTCTACAAAAGATGAATTTTTGAAAAGATTTGTGTCTCACAGTGAACAGACGAGTTTCAAAAGACATATTTTTCATAAATGAATTTCATCTTTGTTCACAATTATGCTGCGCGACTCAGGAACGGCTGGAACCTATGGCCGAAACGTTTGCTCAAATTTTGTAGAATTAAAATGGTGATCCCAGAAGACAAATTGGCGCCACCTCACTACCCTTGCGAGTGACATATTTGATAATTTCCCAAGTTGACGAGAAGATTGACAGTCGGCTAGTAACCTGTCACCTACTTGAATACAGTCTTTTCTCGACGTTGATCCTTCTGATAACGAGTCTTGAATGGAGCTCGCACGATTTTATTAGTTTTAGGAATTCGTCTCGTATTTTCCTGTGGAGTTGGTGTTTGTTTGGGGTAGGTAATTAAGGCTGCTCGCTACTCAACGCCCGGAAGATGAATAATGCCGTGGGATGTCCTGTATCACGTCAGTAGTTAATGGATTGACTAGTTTTACTCAACCGATAGCAACAAAGATACGGTAACTCTCCCAGAGCGTGCAAGCCAGATTGCCTAACACTTCAAGAGATATCACCATCGTGTTCCTGTGCTACAAAGTCAAGTTCTACGTCATACCAAATTCACGCACCAAAACGTCCAACTTTCAAACTAAAACTCAATTGAAGCAAAGGAATTATTCAGTAATCAATCGAGAAGGATTGAACGATAATTTTCCTTAGATTCAAATCATGACATCCACAGTTGTGCCTGTTGTAAGTACACTCTCTAATTGCACTGGGTTGTCATTTGGGAAGAATTGTACTCTTTTAAAGAATTTCACAACTGTGGCTCCAACATCTAACACTGTGTTGGAAGAAAAAGAAAGCCTTCGCTTCTCTGATTATACGAATCACACTTTGTTGTTTAGTATTTGTTCTGAATATTCTTGGGAATGCCATGGTTTGTATTGTCGTGAGGAGGAACAACAAGTTACGTAGTTTTAGGAACTACTACTATGGATTATTCTTAGTCAATCTTTCCGTGGCGGACATGACAGTGGCGATTTTCATCATGCCTTTTGTACTCATGTTCTACGAAACAGGCAAGTATCCCTTTGGTTTCTATGGGTCTACCGCTGCCTGCAAACTCGTCCCCACGTTAAGCCTTATGTGCCAAGGTGCTTCGGTGTATAGTCTGGCATCTTTGACTCTGCAGCGCTACATTGGTATTGTTTACCCTCTGAAAGCAAGACTGACCCTTTCCAGGGTCAAACTAGTCTTATCCCTGGTTTGGTTGTTTGCTTTTGTGAATGCGTTTCCATTGATCATTGTGTCTGATGGTGTTCCCACACCAAAATACAACCAGTACAGCTGTGATGAATACTGGCCCAACGACAAGCTACGACTTGGATATACAATGTACCTCTTCCTTGTAGAATATCTTCTCCCTCTATGCATCATCTGTATGACCTACACCAAAATGGCGCTCGTCCTCTTCAACAGGGAAAAAGAATTCCAAGGCAGGAAGAGCTGCAGTCGAAATAAGGTGCGACACGTGAAGTTTATTAGACTGCTTATCGTCCTGGTCGCCTCATTTGCTGTTTGCTATCTCCCAAACCATGTACTGTTTTTCTGGCTTGATTATGGATCCGGTGGAGCATACCCCTATTTTTCAGTCTTAATGAAATGGACTCATTTCAGTATATGGCTCAATTCGTGCCTCAACCCCTATCTTTATGGAGCACTGGACGAATATTTCAGCGAGGGGTATAAAAAAGTGTTATCACAGTGTGCACGACTGGAAGTAAAAAGTAAAGTCACTCATTCAAGAATTCTGCGTCAGTTGACTAGAATTTACTCAGAGAGAACTTTTAATACTCCAGAGATGGAATCAAGCTCTGATGACTGATTGGAAATTATTTAAAGAAAGTAACAACTATGAGACTCTGGACCAAGCGTTCTTGGACTAAAATGGTAGGCATTCTTCCATTCGTTTAGTTTTAGAAATTAGAAAAGGAACTCGAAAACGATGTAAATAATGATCTGAAATGATTGTTTTTAGATTTATCTGGTGTCATATAAGTTCTTGATCTTTCAGCTTAAGTTTTAATATTGATTCTACAGACTTTGTAAATAGTGACAGGCCTTTTTGTAGAATATTATTACCAGAGAATATCAAATAATACAGTACAGGATGATTAAATTTGCGGTAAGTTAGGTTCGGAAAAATCCAAGCCAAAATGATTGTGTTTGTGATAGACGTCGAAGTAATTTCATTTTATCTGAGGTCAATAAGATACAGAGTTGACTGTGTAATTGATTTCCTTCAACGATTCCCCAGAAATTGCAACTACAAAGTATATTTGATGCTATACTTAGAATCATGCAGTTGTACAAAAGCTACCGCTCGCGACGGATTGACTGGTGATTAATAGAATGTAAAGAAAGTAATATGAAAAATTTGACGGAGTTCAGCTGATCTCAGAATCCGATCTTACAGTGGCAATCAAAAATAATACTCTTTCACAGAATCGGAAGCAAGCGATTCAGAGCTTGAATGTTGGGAATGTAGAAAGTTAAACATTAGTAAGAGCTGACATAAGTTTGTATAAATGTTTTCGAAGCACTACGCCTGTTGAAATAGTTATTTTGACAATTTAAAAGTGTTTGGAATCTGAGAAGGTTTTCGTTGGTTTTCAAAGAGGCGAGATTTGAAGAGAATTCGGAAACATAAGGAAATGTCATCGAGGTTGTGTTGGACACATGTCGTTGTGTGCTGATTGAACTAAATCAAGTCTTTAAGAAAGTGTGAAAGGGTTTCGATTGCAATCTACGATCGACACGAGTTATTTCAGTTCAGTGATCAATACAACTTCAAAAATTTCGAAATCTAACAATATACTATAAAAAACGAGTCTTTTTATCAGATGTACGGCTTTAGCAATGATAAGATGTGCCTTTTTATAAGCGCCGACTTCATCTGACAACTAAGGGAAAAAAACTATGACATCGGAAAGAAAACAGCTTTGATCATTTGTTCCAGAAGATGTGATCACACAAAGCGACGACTTGCCTTTCGAATACAGTCAGAACCTAATACACGCGTAGATTGACAAGACTATATTGGAGTAGCTATAGAACTAATAAAGCAATGTTGATCCCCAGCTAAAGAAATCGGTAAACCAATTAAAGGGTAAAACTTAGTCATTATAATGTCATTAGAGTTAAATTCCCGGGATGGAAAACTCTTTATTCGCGGTTGGCGGCATTCATACATACAGGATATCAATAACAAAAGAGCCTAGAAACAATTTCAAGACTTTTTTCAATTTAGGAGACTTAATTTGATTTTTGATACCAACTGAAGCTCATGTCCTTCGTAGAACAAATAAATGCATCATTTAGAAGTCTTATCTTTCTTTCAATGGAAATTCAATATTTGCTTTTGCTTCTCACCCGTATTCATACATTGATTGATATTTAGTCATGAAAGAAAATACGATGTAAAATATAGATTAGAAATAAATATTAATTATCTGATTTTGTTGGTGATATTGATTAAAGGGGAACATTGTAGTCCATCGCTTTACAGGGCACTATATTTACGTACCTAACAGCGTGTACAGATATCCAGCCGTAAGGGGATTTAAGCATAAACGTAAATACTATGTAAAACTCTTACTCACTTTCTAAATGCCTACTTACCTACTTAAAATGAATCTAAGATAGTGTGAAAGTCTTCACGGCCATAAATTTCTAAGCACGAATGTAAAATGGTACCAAAAAAACAACAACAACAACAACAACAACAACAAAACCAACTCAATGCGTGCATAAACTGATGGTACCCAAAGCTCGCATTTCGTAATACATTTCTTGTACGACTCAAGAGATTTTCTTCATGTTTCAACGGTGTGCAAATCATGTTCGTTACGTAAATATCTAAGTACGTAAACATTTACGTTTACGTACTGAATGATCGTTTGATATACACAGTGCACCTTCATGGTAATCAATCAGCAGAAATGAGAGTTTACAATATTAAATTAAGATAAAACTCACTCGGGGGTACGAAAAGAAAGGGGGGGATTACCAAAGTATTGAACCATCTTTAAATGTTTCAATCAGTTCAATGCTGTTTGGATTCAAGTATTTTTGTTCAAGTTCTTTGTTCAAATTTCTTGTTCGGTGTCGGTTTCTACGTTCATGCAGCTGGCGCGCTGCCATAACTCGAAATTATACTCACAAACAAATATGGAAAGATATAGTGTTTTAGCAGCAAGTTATATTTTTGATGATAATATAATATCACAGGAAAAAAAAATCAATTCCCAATGTAACTTGGGTCAAACGTGGGGCTTTCTTGGGTCTAACCAGGGAATCCCTGGGAATCTCGGTCCTATTTTTACAAGTTTTGGTATTACAGATTTCCCATGCAAGATAGAACAGATTCCCAGTTTAGGATCCAGGGAAATTACCCCAAGTTGGAAATTGATCTTTTTTCCTGTGTATTTTGATAATAGTATTTTGTCCTAATAGTGCTTTGCATGAGCCGGCCTTTCTGCGGATTTTTAATTTCATAGCATCATCTCTGTTTACCAAACCCATCCAAGAAAGTCGGATTTTCCGGCTCTTCGGTACGCTTTGGATTGGACGAGTTATAAAAATAGAGAATTTTTGTCATTCTGCCGTCAGAATGTCGCGATTCATAGTTGGTTATGTTCATTCACTTAGCGTTGTTGACTTGGTTGTTTCCTGAGTGCCGAAAGTTTTTGTTTCCATTTCTAACATTATTTGACCCTCAGGTCACGTAAAACTAGTTTAGTTCATTCCTCAAAATCTACGAACGCTTGGAAACAATATTCATAAAGGTATTTGTGCAAGTGGGAATGAATTTAATAAAGGAGAAGGAACGTTTAATCAGGGTTATGTAATCCGATTAAATGTTCGATCAAAAAGGGTTTCATATCGTGTTAATGGAATTAAGTTAGATAAAGGTTTTATCGCCGGGCTAGTGATCGTGTGAAGTCGATAATGAAATGTTTGCTAAACGATCACAATGTCGGGCAAATGTACAAATAGATCGGAACAACGCTTGGAATATGGAAATCATTCTTTTTGGGTACTTCAAAACCTTCAATAACTCCTAAATTTAGACCGCACTAGCTTGTTCAATCTGGAGAATTCATTATAAGAATCATCGTAAAGAATGAAAATATTTGGAGAAATTTTAGTTCACTTGTTAAGGTGTGAGAGATAACGATTACTGTTTTGTACAGTCTTGGGGATATGTGGAACCTCGACATAACACCTACACTTGGATGGTTATAAAGAGAACGACCGCTTAATAGGGGGCTGTGTGACAAAAAACCTTTGTCTATTATTACCGAGTACCCTTGTTAAGAGGGTCGGCCAATTACAAGTGGGATTCTATGAATTTTGTGTTCGACATAAGGAACAGCAAAATAGAGTCCAGAACTAAGTCAACCCAAAATCGTGCATGAACAAATATTCTACGAAATATATCAATGAGACATCCCTCAGCCCCTCCGAGGTACGGAATACTCCAGTTTCAAGATCTGTGTTGATCAGCCTTACCCTCGATTCCACGATATTTCTAGCACTAATAAAAATCTTTGTTGGAAAGTTGACTACTAATTAATTCCCTGACACTTTATACATTTTCTTGTATCAATATTAGTTTACTGGTTTGGTGTTCAGCTAATTGAGTTAGCTTAGTAAGACATGTAAACTATTCCACCAGCACCCGCCATAATCTAAACTGGTCATATCTAGTGCAACTTTTAAAACGGGAATTGTTACCCTGAGCGTACGACGATATTACGATGATAATAGGCAATAATACGGCCAAGGGTCACTGGAATTACGTTTTCTTAAACAATATTAATGACCTACGAAAGCTACGAAGGATTTGTTTAACTATTTAAGAGGTCTGACATGATTAAAAACAAACACAGACTCAAATATTGATTCCGTAAAAAGCGTGTTTGGCGAGGCTCATTTGCGTGAACGGGTTGATCAGTTCTCTGAACTCGATCCGGAAAGGCGCAATCAAGACTAAAGACAGACCTTGTAACATGAAAAATATGATGAATTAAGGAAGCAGGGGAAAAAATTTGTCATTATGACCGCTGACCACTACGCTCGCTACTTCTCTCTCTTGCGCGCTCTCCCTCCTTCTTCACCTTGTAATGTCATTATCGCATATATTGTATTACTTTCTTTCTTTAAGTAGTTTTCTTTTTGTCAGTTTTCGTTTTTTAATGAAAATAATGCGAGAGAAGGAACAAAATCCGAAAGGATAGCAGCTAATAGCTTATATTTACGATAGACGCCATGATGGTTTTCACATTGTAATGCAGATTAGTCACGTGCTTACTGAGGAAGCAAACAACTTGAAATCAGGAGATTTTAGCTGCTTTATCTATATAATTTTGAATTGGATAGGATGAAACAATATTTGGCATAAAAATATAATCCCTAGGACAAGTCGAATATTAAAAAATGGTATCTTGTTCCAATGTTCGCCCCCTTGCAGACTCCATCGCTAATTTGCATTACAATATGTTAGTCTAACCCGAATATAACCTACTGATATTATATAAGATGCCAAGAGATCATGTTCATGTATTATGTTACCCGACGTGATACTATACGTATATAGATACAGCCTGCGATTAAAGTGTGATAAATGTTATCAACACCACGCACGAGGTCTCTTTAACGCAAATTATCTTTCTGAAAAACCCTTTTTCAAATCTTTTTCCTTCTATTTTTTAAATATATATATTAGACCTCTAAAACTGCAACAGTTCACCCTTGGAAGCGCTTCTGCTCTCAAAAAGCCCTTGCTTTCATGAAAGACGCGATAACTTATCGGAACCATTAACCTCACGATAAACTTTTAAAGTTTTATCAAAGCACGCGCTGTTTTCAAACCCCATTAAATTTTGTGTCAATTTACGTGCACCCTCAACACGGGCGCGGGTTCTCTTTGGTACTCGTTAATAATCAAACGCGCCTGAGGGACTGCCTTTGAATCAGTCTGATCTAATATCTCAAGCGAATGCATTGGTCATAGGAAAAATACATGTAGAGACATGATTTTAGCTATGTACTAATACTAGTCAAGTGCATGTCTTGTGATGGCTGTGTATTTATTTGTGAAATACCGCGCGCTCTGATATTTCTGCCATATAAAAACATTCACACACTTTGTCTGCATGTGCACTGATAAACCCAGATTATAGTAAGGGATTAAGATTTAGAATCTACTCACTACTTACACCTGTGAAATGTCTGAAAAGACTACACGGTACAGACAAAACAGGACAGCATATATGTCTTTTCTCTTATGTTTTCTGGAAATTCCTCTTAAGACATCCGTTGAATAAACTGTTGCCTCCCTCGCGGAGTCGTGATTAAAGAGATCGTGACTATGCATAATATAATATCCTACCATCCTACCTAATTATCCTACCAAAAGTTTCCACAGAATGGTTAAACGCTTATTTCTCAACCGATATTTCTTCAAGTTTGTTTGACTGATGAAACGCAGTGCAAATATTTCTTATAATTCTTAGACTCTTCAAGTTTTTGAAATTTTCAGGGCTTCTTATTATTGTGAGCTGTCGCGTTTGTTGACTGTATGTTCAATAAAGGCTATTATTATTATTATATCTTCGTACGACTGCGCCAATGAATCAAATATTTGAAGCCATGCATAAAGTGAGATAGACATGGATGGCGCCCGGTTTAACGGAACACCAGTATAAGGACGGTGAGGTTAATAGGACCCCATTATTGGAGCCTTGCTCTGTGGTCAGTCCCTGCCATTACTTGATATGGTGAATTTTGTAAAATAAAAGAAATACTAATACAATAGATCATTATTTGCGGTATAGTACTGGGGGAGAAGGTTAGCCCACAACTCTTTAGTCGTCAGTCATGTCTATACAAGTTTACTTTTAAACCCCATAGAGTTTCGACACTCTCAACTGAGCGGAGAGGAACAGGCATTTCAATATCCTTCCTCCTCATTTTAATGCCATTTTTCTCCCTCCTCCCTAATTTTTTCGGCCATTTCTCCTTCACTACATCTCATAATTGTTTTCCTCCCTTCTCCCAAACCGATTTTTCTGCCTCTTTTCTCCCTCCTCCCTACATTTTTGGGGCTATTTCTCCCCCCTCCCTAAACCGTTCCTCTCCGCTCTCAACTGAAACAGCTGTTAGGATAATATCTAGCCTAGAAAGCCAGAAAAAGTTACGAGCCAAGAGCGCTAAAGTATGAATGCTTTAAATCCTTTGCCTATGAGTGGTCTTCACGTATACCCTTTCCGGAATACGTGTGAGATCAGAACTCATCGAGAAAGTTAAACGTCTTTAAAAGGTATTTATAAACGCAAGTGATAAACAAATTATTGGCTTATGGTTTGCAAAGATCAGGAATTAGTTAATCCGATAATTATAGCGGATTAATGGTCCCGCTGAGGCGATTATAAATGTTTCAAGTGGCTAGTCCGATTATAGAACGTTCTGTCCAGATAGTACAAACAGAAGACATTATTTACACGCAAAAACAGCGAGAGCTTCCCCAAGAATGTCTCACTGAATGCTGTTCCCACATTGCTTTCATAGCGTTATTATTGGATCAAGGATCTTGCATTGTTAGGGCATGGCAATCTGTATTAAAATTTCTCAGACAAACAGTTTGTTCATGACATCGTCCTTGTTTCGACTTTAATCCGCGTGTGTCAGAGCCCCGGTGGAGGTACGGGATCGGCTTGTACTCCTCGCCATAGCTATATCGGTATACGTGGCACTAAAGGGTGTAGTTTTGGGCGTTTAAATAGATAAGTCTTAAATACACTTTAAAAGGTAAAGTTAACACTTTGTTTAAAATAGGGTAGGAAAAAATTACGTTTTCTGATCTGGTCTGAAATACGCTATGGGTTTCATCAGGCGTGCTACACGCACACACCCAATTTTTTGGGAAGTAAAATAAATAAATAATAATAAATAATAAATCAATCAATAATTTTCTACAGCAGATCAACGTAGTAGCTATTCTTCTGCTGGCACTCACAGTCACTACCTCTACATTAAATATTTTACATACATCGCTCAACTTGATTTTTGCTGAGGGAGGAAAACCGGAGAACCCGAAGAAAAAACCCTCGTGGCATGGTAGAGAACAACACATAGTAGTAGAAGCACCCCCTCCACCCTTGAGTTCAGGATGCATATTTCTGAATATTCGTGGGCCGAGGCACTGACGGAAGGGTGCGTAGGCACTACTTATACTGATCACCTCAGGGGAGAGAAAAGAGTACAAAATGCCATCAAACTTTACATCTTTTTGAACCTCGTATCTACAATAGTGTCAACCCTCCCTCTACTGGTCTCTCTTTGTAAGAACCCTGTGTAGCATTGTTTAAGGGATGAGAAAGAACAGGCGATAAATCTCATGCTTCACATAACGTAATGATAAGATATTATCAGATTTCTCACAACGCTGAGCATTGCTGCCACTTGTCACTTAACTATATGATTGTATGTGATAGCAACGCCCAGCGTTCAGAAATTTGACAATATCTTATCATTACGTTATGTGAAACATGTATAGATTTGTCGCCTGTTCTTTCTCATCCTTAAACAAACCTACATATGCCAAACAGGGTTCTCACAAAGAGGAACCAATAGAGGGAGGGGAGGCAAAGACGAATGGGAATCACGAGGCAGGGGAAACATGTGAGGAAAGAAAGAGTAAGGTTAAGGTTGAGGGACGAAACTGAGGACAGAAGGGAGAACGTCAGGTCTCTCAAGAGTGGTCAGATTTGAAAGGGAGTTAAAAGATGAGAGGGGGATAGAATGGGTGGGAGGAAGAAAAGATAGAAGTGACTTCATTAGCGACTTCATTACGTCTTCTGGATGAGGGCATTAAACCAAAGACTTCGTCTCTCCAAACTGACTACTGTGACACAGTAACCGTGCATTGGAGGGACGTAAAATAACACACATCGTTAATCAGGAAGTTAAGGATAGGGATATTCTGGTGGGTGTGGTCTGACCTACTACACTACAGAGCCTCAGTAATTTGCTCTAAAAGCTGTAAGTATCCCTGCCTTCACAAAGTAAAAGTTAAAAAAAACAAACTACAGCCGCAATAGGTTACATTCACGATAGACACCATAATGGTTTTCATATTGTAATGCAAATTAGTCATTAGGTCTTCAAGGGGCAGACACTGGAACAAGAGACCATTTTTAAAAGATCGACTTGTCCTAGAGATTTTATTTTTATGCCAAATATTGTTTCAAACTATCCAAGTCAAAATGATATCAATAAAGCAGCTGAAATCTCTAAATGAAGAATTTCAAAACAGGACGCGGTGCAAATAAAACAATCGTCAACTGCTGCACTTACCTATCCATAGGGGGGTACGTAGGTAGGTGGCGGTAATCAGATGTCTGTTAAGTGATGTTCTCTTTCTCAGCTAATTCATGTAAAAGACAAAAATTAGCAAATTAGATCCAAGCAAAGGTATAAATCATTGACCTCAAAAATAATGCTAAGATCCAAAGACACCGAGATCAAGGTGGAGGACCTCCCCGTCGCCATGTCATATAAGGAAGTGTGGCAACACATTGTGCAGGACATCTCGCTCATGGCTGCAAAATAATGATGATGATGATGAAATAGTGTGGTTGATCTTAACACCCTCTACTAAATAATACTATTCTCTGAGATCCAGAGAGTTCTTATTTGTCCTAACATGGAAGGTTTCATTAGGGTTTTAGCGCGGAGCACTGCATGCTATTAGCTTTGATGAGAAACATGGGTTCAGTTGTTGAAACAACCTTTGTGGGCAATGTAGCGCTTGCAACCGGTGCATGGCACTTAAAGAAGAACCCCAACCCTTCTTATCATCTGCTTATAGCGCCTCGATAAAGTTACAGTAAATAGAAGAGAGCTCATATGAACGTAAAACGGTACGGACGATTTTCCCGGCCGTACTAAAACCGTTTTCACCGCAGATGTGATCACACCTAAGCTTTGTCAAAATTTCTATTCATACTAAGTCCTTTCTTTTTCAAAGATGAGCCGTAAATTTATCGTTTAATCAATTCGATGCATACAGAATGCACTACATAGAATTTGATATCGATTCTGTGACATTGGAGATGTTGTTACAGCGAATTCAACATTGTTCACATTCAGTATTACATGCACTGCGTGTCGGCCATTGAACTTAACTGCTGACCTCCCCCTACAATTGATTTCCCCTCGCCCAATTCGCCTTTATGAAATCAAGGAATCAAAGGAATGACTGAAACACACAACAGACCCCATTTTCGCGAGCAACCGGGCAAGCAGAAGCAACCAACATACGTCGACTCAGTATTGCATTTATCATCAAGAAGAAGGGAAACAAAACAATCACATATTACGCATTACTGAATCTGCGTATCAATGCATTGCTGGATCTGCGTTTTGGTACTGATTATGTCGCTCGTGAAATCAGATTTTAACCCCGGAGGGAGACTTGCATATACTTTGGACGGGGATGATCGTCGCCGCTTTTTGGGAACCAAAATCATGGAATTTGCTACTTTTTCACGGTCAAACGTTGCTACTTTTACCGAAATTGGTACCAGACTGAGATATTGTGTGTTGTATTGGTGCTTTTCAGGTATAAAAATAGCTCATGTCACGCCAATTTTGGTACCTTTCAGGGATAAAAATGAAAATTCCCGACTATCATCCCCAACCAAAATATATGGGAGTCCCCCGGGGTGGGGGAGTACAGGGCTCCCCCCCGGGGGTGAGAGAGGGTTATCCGGGTAAATAGACGTGCGTCAATGGAAGCTAAACCCGGTAACCATTGTACTAGGAATAGGACACAACAGGAACAACAT
The DNA here is from genome assembly GCA_029948255.1 of Telmatactis stephensoni. Classification (NCBI taxonomy): domain Eukaryota; kingdom Metazoa; phylum Cnidaria; class Anthozoa; order Actiniaria; family Isophelliidae; genus Telmatactis; species Telmatactis stephensoni. The sequence continues at coordinate 457,295 of JALIZF010001681.1, forward strand.
ACCATTAATGGGGCGTAGCGGTCATTGACTCTCAAGTGACCATAATGCTGTTATTTTGATACAGTACAAATATTATAATAGCAATAATATTTATAGCTAAGATTATAAAATATGGTATTTAGACTAAATCAAGAGTTTCTTTGTAGGATGGTATTATGACAGTGGATAATTTGTTTCTTCATCCTAATAGAATTTTAATGTGTGGATTTTTCGGTCATAAGCGTCCATGCATCATCAGGGTGAACAAGATGATATGTTCTCGTCATACCGGTAGCGGAACAAACTTAGACCGCATAGCAGACTATTCACAGTAGCACTAATTCATAATTCATCTCCTATAAATAAAGGAAATGAGAGCTTCTTGTAAGAAATGATAAATGCTATGTGAGAAAGTGCCTCATGAGACTATTTCTAGAGTTCCGTCACTTTCGGTTGACTGATATCAAAGAAGTTATGCTCTGTCAAAAATAGACAATTTTGTTCGACTTTTTTTTCGGAGTAGTTACTGTACAAAAGTCGAGAGCTGGAAATGAAGGTATTTTTAGTCTTTATATCAAAAGTGTTTTTGCCATGACGTAGAATATACCAATGGCTATTATTTGTGCAAGTGTAGTCTGTGTATATAAAAGTATTATCTTGCTACTTGTATTTCTTTTTCTTATCACTTCTGGTGACGCAATTTTTTCACCAAAAACTCGTAAATAGAAGAGATCCATTCAACGCTGGTTATTTCAAAATCGAGCGTCAGAATTACGCTCCCAAAGGAATCCACAAAGGGATTCCTATATTTGAATTATATAAGTTGCCTCGGAGGAGCTTAATGTATGTGTTTACATACATTAAGCTCCTCCGAGGCAACTTATATACAAGCGATGAGTAAAATGCCAGCCCGAAATCAACAAGAAAATATCTAATAAAGGATTTATTATATAAATGCTTCTTAGTTTCCCCTATTTTCCAATTGTTCTGTGTAAAAATATGTCAAACCAGTTTTCAACTATGTAATACGGCATGTAATACGGCCTCATATTTCTCTCATCCTTATTTGGTCAAATTACGTCATAGTTATATAATAATGGCAAGTACGCATTGGAGTCTGGGAAATCAGTTGATACATGAAATAATGTTCTTATACTCAAATTAAGATACTCTGTATCGAAATCCCAGAATTTTGATGACTTGAATCAGTTTCTATCCGTGACCTTTACACAGGAATTCCAACCAAATCAACCGTAATTATGTGGCACCAAAATTACTTGAGAATTGGGTTAGGATTAACACAGCAAGCCCAGTCTTTATTTTTTCACCACTAGATTCCAATGGAAAAAAAGACAATTCTATTGGAATCTAGTCGTGGATTTTGGACATGTATGAATTCCTACAAGTGCGAATCGAAAAGTTGATGGTTTGTACGAGTATTCCAAGTTCCCGAAGTCCTGTAGGTTTCAGCTTCCAGATATTCAAACAGATAACGATTATTCAATTAGGTAGGAGTAGAAAGTCGGATGTAATTACACTGTTTAAACCGTAATATATTTTCTTGATATTAGTCATACAGGTGATATTTAGTGAAAAACCCCTCAAGGGCGTAAACATGTAAGAGCTACACGTGTGAGAGTGAATAATCAAAAAGTACGTGTTTGTAAGTGGAAAAACATTGCAACTAAACGAGATATGTTATGGGTTTTTTTAAACACTATCCCTGCTTTAGAGAAGTAGAAGAGCGGACAAGAAGCACTAGAACAAGCGAAGTGTCAATATAGCAAGACGTTCCTATCAAGCCACGTTTCAGTCTGTCTATAATATATCTAGGGTGTTAGCTTGTATTTGCAAGTATTTTAACAAAATATTTGTTTCTTTATTTATTAGTGTTGCTTACAAACAGAGTCTAATTCAAATTAGACTATGCGTCAAAGCACATGGAAATAGAAATTATAGCTTCGATACAGAAATATTTATTTGAGACTAATTTTAGTGTCAAAAAGACCCCCAATAGAGTTCTATTTCGGGAACCACTTCCGGTGTGCTATATTGTTATAAGTGCCTATGGGTTAGCTCAAGAGAGTGAATCGATACTCACCCATGAGCACGAGGCAGTTGGGAAATGTAGTGGTATTTTTGCATACAACTAGAATTAATATAAAACTAAAGAAAAGCACTGATACTTGGATGAACTTTTCATAGAAACTAAATCTTCATATTATCATTATAAATGTTGAGCCGTCTGAAATCAGGCTAATAAAGCTATATTGACAAATGAATAAAAATAAATATAGATTATTAGTCTTGAGTTTATTAATTAGACCATCTTGTATATACGCCTTCATTGCACAAACAGATCAAGTTTTAATTGAAATTGAGTTTTTATCCAGTTCTAAAAGGCAGTTTTTGTGTGACTCATATCCAAAGTACTGAAAAAAGCTCACTTGTGGCCGTCCAACTTTTAAACGAAGAGAAGAGACGAGAAAAAGGCTTTTGATCGTCAAACTTTCAAATCACGGACAAGCAAATACAATGATGACAAACTCACGGGCAAAATTGTTTCCTAATGTACATAACAGCATTGCCAAAATGCAAGCCCTGAAAACATCTTTGCGTCAAGTTGTTCTATCACCTTGTGTTCAGTACCATCGAAGTTAGCTTTAATAGTTTCTAGAAAGAGTACAATTCTTAAGACTAGAAATATTTAATAATATAATCATCTACCGTCAGGTTTGTCAACAGGAAGGCAAATCAGCAGCCAACTCCTTGTAATCAATCGTCCCTTTTCGTTCCGGCTATCAGCTCTTTTCCTTCCTCTTCTTTTTTTAATCAAATAATTCTTTCTTCATTGCTGCATTTTCCTGAATGACACCATCTACTAGTCGGATGCGAAGTGGAGTATATTTTGCAGGTTTTAGAGCATGAACTCGTATGGAAATTCAGGAACCCTTTTCAATATACATCCGGGATATTCACTGATAAAACGAGTTCTTGAATTCTCCTAGAGTTAAGGTCAGCCCAGAAGCATAGCCTGATTAGCAGACTTTGCACTTCCTAACGAACGATCTTTGGATAAACAAGGTAAATAAAGCAAAACAAAGAAAAATCTCGTGATATGATAAAAATCTACTCAAATTTTTTTTTTCGTTGAGTGTAATTAGGATTACGCCGCCAAAACTAACAGCAGTTCGCGTGACACTTAAAACGACGACTAGTAGTTTAGCAGCATAAAGTGCCCAATCACATGCCAGAGGGTTAATGAAGTATTACAAAAACAACGGCGCATTTTTACTTTCATTGAAAATGTGCAAAAACATGTCTAAGGGTTAAGGACTTTGAAGAGCAAGGTACTTGGAATTATTGGCACTTAGTGAAATTGGCGGCTGCTTTAAGAATGTGCATCGTGCGACGAAACTGCGAGAAAGTGATTGATGAGTGGATATCAAGGGCAATGCATTCCTTTAGTGGCCAAAACACGAGGACGTGACACACACGTGAATTAACAAAAAAAACACGTTGACTCATCGTAAAATTAGTGTAGGTTTGACCAAATAACCTTTCAGCCAGATTAGCAAAACCACAAAAGAAAAAACAGATAATGATAAGTAACAAGACACGATAAGTAACAACACGATTAAGCGTTCACTCGGCGGGCTTGCAATCCTCTTCCTGGGCTGAGCATGCACTGTAGAGACCTGCTTGCATTTTGTTGCGAACGAAGAAAAACTATAATAATACTATGATATAATGACTAATGCTATAACTCAGCCGACTACATTCGCCGTTCACTCGGCGGGCTTTCGATCCTCCTCGGCTAAGCATGCCTTGTAGAGATCTGTTTGTATTTTGTGAAAAACTATAATAATACTGTAATATAATGACTAATACTATAACTAAGTCGACTACAACCGACGAGTAAAAGTAGTATTCCAATCAGTTTCATGTCCTGTGTCTGGACTAGTTAGTTACAAATTTGCGCAAAACAGAAAGTCAATAACATGTTTTCTTGCACAAAGTTTGCAGGCACTAAGGGCTACAAGATATTTTGTTTGTTTTGTGGACTTTAAGACATACGTGAAAAATAGAAAAAGTGCTGCAAATTATTGTAAAATGAATAGGATTGTAACATGCAATATGTCTAGTCCACCTTCGTCAATATTAATGACAATTCAGAATACCAATCGGAAAAAGGTAAGGGTAAGGCGACCATATTTTAAGTCGATAGCTAGCTCGTGACAGTAATTTGGGTAACTGATAAACTTGAGGTCGACGGTGCGCTCATTTTACTCCCCTCTCTCCTTCAGTGCTCCGTTTTTTTAATGGTATTTAAAGCTAATTAAAGTTACACAGAAAGGAAAGAAGTTGAAACAAGGATGCGAGATCACTGAGGATCGAACTAGGGACCTCTCGCACCGAAGGCCGCGCACTAACCAACTGTGCCATCCTTGCTCCTATAAAGGTAAACCAAAGGACTCATAGAGCTTCTGTGAAAGGTAGACGTTATTGGAAATTCGACAATCAATCGGTGCTGATAAAATTTTTTATAGGAAAGACGGCTTAAGTAGAGTACAAACAATAAAAGTGTGCAATACTTTGCACTATTTAGTACTAAATAGCACTAATTAAACTAATAGAAAACAAAAGAATTTGCATAATTTAGCACTATTTAGTACTATTTATGTTGCACACTTTTAGTGTTTGTACTCAAATGGACCAAGTAACTCTCGCTGAGGAAAAAAACCCACTTCATTTGAAGTGCCTGGTTGCACGCCCTTTGAGTGTCAGGAAAAAATCACTACCTTAAGTTGGACTGGAAACCACGACCCCTGGGATATATATGTCCACTGCTCTACCAACTGAGCTATCGAGTTAGCTGGAGTGACATGTCCATGGATATGGTGCTGTGTGTGAAAAAAAGACAAGGATTATTATTATAACTGGACTAGAGCGCTTCCAGCGAGAGTTCGTTGATTGCGCATGCGCATGGGCAGAAGCTTGTGGTTTATGGGCAAATACAGTGGCCATATTTTTTCTGGAATTTGACTAGCATTTGTCTTGTTTGCCATGAAACACTTTTCAAGTTGAGAAAATTGTCTGTACAAATCATTAGAACCCTTTCAAGAAAGGAAAAGGAAAGGAGAGGAAAGGAAAGGAAAGGAAAAGGAAAGGAAAGGAAAAGGAAAGGAAAGGAAAAGGAAAGGAAAGGAAAAGGAAAGGAAAGGAAAAGAAAAAGAAAAGGAAAGAAAAGGAAAGGAAAGGAAAGGAAAGGAAAGGAAAGGAAAGGAAAGGAAAGGAAAGGAAAGGAAAGGAAAGGAAAGGAAAGGAAAGGAAAGGAAAGGAAAGGAAAGGAAAGGAAAGGAAAGGAAAGGAAAGAATGAACGAACGAATGAAAGATGGGACGAAATTATAATACAGTAAATGAAAATTGGTGGACAATCAAAAGAAACCTGGTCTCTGTTTTTCCTAATATTTCACTTGAAAGTTCTCAAGATTTTTTAGCCAGTTTATTTATACAATATAATAACGCGTATATATAAATTAAATTAAGTCTTGAAACTGAAAAACAAATTTAATTAAAAGGATTGTCTTTTGGCAATTTGATTGAAATGCAAACAATATCAGACCAAGTATTACTTTGCGTGTGTTACTGTCGATATCATCAAGCTGTAATAAAACATGCACTATTCTCTAACTCTACATAACACGCTTTCCATATACAAGAATATGAACTATTAATTATACACCCATCAACCAATAATACAATTTATACAATACACTAACTCTATATATCATGCTTTTCCGTAGCATTAATAAAGATGTATATACCAAAAAGTTCTGGGTTAAATCTGGTCAATTGTCAACGATATGAACTCGTAATGAAATCTGTAAGGTTTTCCAGGCTTTTCGTACCGCGCTTTTTAAACCAATCGTTGAAAGAAATACTGATAGGGAAGTGTTTAGATATGATTTCATAATGTATGATCAATTTATCGAGCCTTTCATCAACCGGCAAAAAAACTCGCCATAAAAGATTAATCGAACACGTTTTTCCATAAAGTCAATCCCTGAAAGAAATTCTGGTTAATTTTCGGGTCTTAACCATTTGATGAATGACCGATCAGTCTTGGTTTGATTTATGGTGAATTAGTAAACGCTGATTTACTTGGAGTTGCTGATAACGAACGGAATGCTTTAATGCAGAAATGCTAAGCGCTCGTCGGAGATCTCTACTAGGATATATGAGTTAAGTATATGTTGAGAAATGATATTTTATGAAATTATCTCGCCACTTGAGGGAATAAAAGGTGATCCTACTGATAGCTTAGTGCATCGGAAGAACACCAATTTGCTTGTTTGACTTTTCACTGCCCTAATGGCAGTCATTTATCATAGGAGGACATCAAATGGCCTACTGTGAGCAGAGATTGCATCGATTGAAGTACAGTGGTTAGAGTGTAAGAGACAACAGATGGAGCTGTGTTAGTGAAGCTATTACGAATAAACCTGAAATTGATAACTAAAACGAAGATCTGCCTGTGACATCATCGGAATCGAATTATCTATCACAAACATTATGGGTCTCAACGAATAGGTTTGAGAGTTGGTAAAAAAATTTTAATTCTCTTTCTTAATATTAAACTTTGATACTGAATAGTTTTTGAGCTCATTTTTGGGGGTGCCGAATAAAATAACCAAAAAAACTTGAAGTACAGTGGACCCCCAAAAAATAGCTTTAGAAAGTACCCCGCAAACTAAGAGAGCCGCTTTGTTGAAAGGCATCTTAATAAAAATAAAAGCCGGAAAAGCATGAAATCACGGTTCTTTTTATATGGCTTTTATGTTTTAAAACAACCGCCAAGATTTCAACTTTAAGATTAAAAAAAGCTACAAACACACCTACCAAAGCCTCCCCACTGTATTTCATATACTACCACAGGCTGATAGTTGTTTTGAAAAACAAATAAGAAAGAAAAATATACATTTTGCCCCCTGCTAACAAAAGTGAATTAGTTGATACGCTAATACCCTTGATAGACCAAATGGATGCCATGGCAACGAATCTGATGGAAAAATTAAAATCATTTCAGATCCTGTCCAAATAGACCGAGATGTTTTCATCTGTAAACGTTTAAATTTTTGATCATTTACACGTCCCGTCCAACATGAAGACGCTGGCGTTTTCACTGTAAACGCTCATTTTTGAAAATGCTTTTCAAAGTGACTATATTCGTAAACGCTCATCTATCGTTTTAGTGTGGACAGATACCTTTTTAGTCGTTTACATATAATCGTTTGCAAAGCGTTTCCGTGTGGACGGGGCCTCAGTGTCAGTAATGAACAACAGCAGACATAACGGAGGCTTAGTTTTCGCTTACGCAATGCACAAGGAATTATCGTAAGCGCAGTCGCAAGATACCAAAGAGAAAGTATGCTCCTTGTCAACGTCAATAACAGGAACGTTAACTAGGCTTAGGATTTCTTGTTTTGTTGTTTGAGCATCACCACAACCTATATGATGCCTCGGATACGTTTGTCGCACTTTACTTCAATTTTGGAAGTCTAAGGGACGGGTACGGTTTAATCTGAGAGAGTTTTTTTTCCCCCACCCTGCGAGTAGAGGCAATTTGCGTGAGAAAAATTGCCTCTGTTCGAAGGTTATCTTCCTCCACACTCGCTAAAAAACTTTTATTTTCGAAGACTTCGAAGACACACAGCTCGCGTCGATTTATAAGGACAGACGAAAACTGGGGAATCCATAAAAAATGCCTCGTGAAAAAAGGAAACCAAACAAATTTATTTCAGATTACTTTGGTCAAGATTGCAACACTCTCGCCTTGCCACCATTACAATGGGCTATTTCATTGAAAAACCACACACATCAGAAGCGGATTTAGCGGAGGGGTGCAGTTAATGCACACCCCTTCCTGAGACGCCTTTGAGCCCTTTTGTTCTCGACACTTTTTCTAAATATCTCCTGGATCTTTTGGACGGTTTTCGATTTCTATAACGCCACAACCCCTCCTGAGCAATAATCCTGGATCCACCCACAAACAAACAGCGCCGAAAACCTGCAATAAAGGATTTTAAAGACAACCTGCCCTGTTCAATACCCATTCTGTGAATAGATTGTGTACAATAGAGTTGTTACACATGGGTAAAGGACATCGAAAGGGCGAGCACGCTGAGTGCAGAGTACCCTGCTGCTAAGAATAGACACCAAAAATGATTTTAAAAATCCATTAATCAATTGCATAGCTATGCATCATTGATTGGTATCAAACTGTGAATAAACTGTTCAAACTGAGTATTTCAGTGAGTCAGAATTTACCTGTTACAAAAAGAACAATCTATATTAGGTCGGAATCAAAAGTACGGGTGTTGGTTGTAAAGAATACATTTGTGAAGCATGGAAGCAAGTGGCTTCGTTTGATGTCACAAGGGTGCATGGCATACCGTGGAATCTACTCAAGTGATCACCCCACTGGATTAAAACTCTGTAGTTAATAACCAATTAATCTTGATTGCAGTATGGTGAAGCGTCCATGGATAACCACCTTTATCATGCGACCAACCCTTAATAATAAACAACCACTTTTAAAGGTTGAACTATATATGTATATGACTGCTAATCACGCAAAAGGGCACTTGTTCCCTAATGGCCATTTGATGTAGGCAAGTTCATTTTTTTTCTTGGTTTTGTGCAAGAAGCAAGTATAAATTTGTAACCACACCCTACATGTGCTAAGGACCCTTCTGTGTGGTTATTGCTCATATATATTTTATAGTTTTTATAAATATTGTTTTCCTTTTGTTAGGAGACCTTTTCATAGGGCTAACCTCGTGGTTCTCCTTTTCAAGTTGTCAATAATTTATATGAATTGAATTGAAATTTGAATAAAGTATTATTATTATAACTCTTGATAGTGAGTTCAATATATAATCATGACAGTCCGTGGACCACGTCTACTGTCCACCGTTTCTCAGTAGGACAACTACATACATACATACATACATATATATTAATCCTTGTAGTATTAATCCTTGTAGTATTAGATGTTAAAAGATCAACTGTTTACGATATAGACAGCTAGGAGTACATATTTTACATAATACAATTATGGATTATATATAATAGATAATGAAAGGAAAACATAATCTTATTCAAAAGATACTTGGTAATGGCAATAATCAATAATGACTACAAGATTGACAATGTCAAAGGACGCTAATTACCAAAAGTCATGTCAACATGGGTGGACTCTAAGATACGTTTTTACTGTCTTATCCACAATGTGACGATCTCACCAAAAATTAACCTTTTGGAAACGATCTCAAAAGTGAGGAAATAATTTGTAAAAAGAAAGATCTTTTGGAAACGTAGTCATATTTTCTTCTTGATGATTGTGGTAAACAGCCAATCTACTAGAGATTATACAATTACAAGAATCTCAAGAACACAACATTTCAAGTTAAACTGAGTTAATATCAGACTTTTGAAAATATATGTTGAAGGGCAGGGCATTTTATAATCGAAAAAGACCGCATCGAATTTAAATAATGTTTGTATTTAATCGCATGCAAGTTTTGTAGCTACCTGCTCATTCATTAAGCAAGAACTCCAAGCTGCAACTTTAGCAACCCGGTGGGTTGTCATGCAGGTTGCAGTGGAAACACCTCAATGAAAACTGTGCTTTTCTACAACAAACTTTACCAGATATGCTAAAATGACAATTTCCTCTTCACAATATCCCTTCGTCAGAGTTCTAATTACTGTTGTGATAAAAATGTACCATTAAGGGACATTAACGCGTGAGCAAGTAAATATATGCACTCTCTACAAACACTTTAAAATGTGCTATTACTGAAGAAACCACCATCTAATCAGCAATTCAATAGATTGTCAATAAAGCTTTAGGATGATAAATTACACCAGAAAAACACTTTCAACGAGTAAACATACAAAAGGCTGAAGAACACCACAACACACTAAAGAACCACCATGTTCTTATCCACTCAATAAACATAGCAATTCAATAGACTATCACTGAAGCTTTAGAATGATAAATTACATCAGGGAAAACACTTTCTACGATTAACATACAATAGGCTGAAGAACACCACAACACACAAGACTGAAGAACCACCATGCTCTTATCCAACCAATAAACATAGCAATTCAATAGATTATCACTGAAGCTTTAGGATGATAAATTACATCAGGGAAAACACTTTCTACGATAAACATACAATAGGCTGAAGAACACCACAACACACAACAATGAAGAAACTACCATGCTCCGTTATCCAGCCAATTACCACATCAATTCAATTGACTATCACTGAAGCTTTAGGATGAAAAATTACATCAGGGAAAATACCACTCAGTCTACGATAAACATACATTATGTTAAAAAAGCAACTCTTAATAAAGCCCTTTCACAAGAACCCCTCTCCAGAGTTGTAAATTATAGCTTTCTATTGTAGCAATTCAGAAGACTATCATTAGTAGTTCATTTCAACCGCATTTGATTATATACATATAGATATTTGCAGTATATAATTCTTAAACATTATTATTATTAAGCTTAACGTGACCGATGGAAAGAGCTCGGAAAACACATTCGACAATAACTACGTGATGTGTGTAATAGCTTAGTCTACGTCATCACTAATATAGATAAAGTTAAAAACGCATCCTTTTGCTTCGTTTTCGCACCATTACACAAAACACAGTTTTAAGGTGCACGCGACGGGCCTGAAACGTGATAAAAAAAATGTTTTTTCAAATTTATCCTGGTTTTATCCACGTATCATTAGAATAACGTGACAACTATTGTACCCTACCAATCGAGTCATTATTGATGTTAATGGCACGGGTGTTAATAGTAATAAAGACCAGGATATACACAGCGATAAAATCCACCACCCCAAAACGCCCTCGATATAAAACGTTAGAGAACCTAACCATTAGGGCACCGCGGGTGGGCAAATAGGCAAAGATAAAGTGCATGATATTTTGTTAACGATTCTCATGTTGCATGAGCAAACAGAATAACAAGGTTTGGTACCTGTAGGGATAAATAGAAAAAACTAGCAATAGACCACAGGTGGCGTGCGGAGAATAGAGTCACAACAAAAAAGGGGGTCACGTTTTTCTTCAGGTTTCGCTTGGAAACACAAAGGGAGGTGTGTTAGACAATTGAGTCGTAACATATTTAGCACAAAAGGAGCAACGATAGAGGATAAATGCCTAGTAAATCAATAAGAAGCCAATATTTGAGATGTCCGATTTCTTTGGGATAACGTTGAGGAATTTGGTGGCAAATTACCGTGTGTAAAGGTCTTAAGGAGTTTTGGGAGTTGGGTTTTGGGATCAAGTTGTACTGAACGCCATGTCATTTTCATGTGATAAATCAATGAATGAACAAGTGATTCTTTGTAAACTGACGCAAAACAATAAAGAGAAAGTACTTCTTGATTATAGCACGTCTATCCTGCTCAATACCCCAGCAAAACGCACGTACCAAAGTTAACATACAGATTAGTTTCCATTTAATTCCCAGTATTAATGGTTTTGATGTATAAGGTGTGGTATATGGTGGGATGTTATGAACATGAGTCAAAAACGTCTTTACAATAGATACATCTTGCAACTCATTTCGAGAAACTACATGGTCCTTTACTAACATGAGTCGCTCGGAAGGAAGGAAGGAGTCATGCGAGAGAATGAAAAATGACACAGTCACATGGCGACCTTTTGGCTTTCTCTAGATTCTTCATAAGATCTAAAGATAGTTTTGTACCGGAATGCCCTTACACGTACGCATCATTAATAAGCGTCTCGTCCATGCGTAGCAGCCGCGAAGTCATCAGCAAAGCATGAATGATTACGTCGCTCCAGAATCCAGCCTGCGTAACGATGTAAGCTCATGACACGAACATGCTGGCTTAAAGAAGTTGATATTGATGTCCGGAAAAACTGTTTATCCAAATGATTATTTACAACTAATACTTTACCGAATATCCTAGTGTTGATTAGTGGAATTACGCACGTAAGAAGAGCCATTTTACGTAACTAGACACTGACTAGACAGTAACTAGACGCATGTCATTTTACTGAAAAACAAGTATGTGTTTACTAAAAGCTGCTTGATGTATGTAAGCGAAAATAAACTGATTTCTTAGGAATGAAGAAAGAAAAGGGGTAGAGGTTGCATCCAATGTGGAGTTGTACAAGGTACATTAGCCTATCGATGCATAACTTGGTCATTAGTAACGTGGGCACCCATAAATAAACAAGACACTAATTTGTGCTACAGGCTTGTACAGTCATAGGCCCATCAAACGCTAGCCTCAGCTGGGGATGGGTGCATGTTCGATGTCTGTAATTTCTTGTCTACTTTCTCTAGATTTCTTCACACATTGACCTGTAAATATAAACATGCATCAATTCATAACAGGAACAACAAGTTTTACATACTTGAAACATTGGAGTTTGTACACTTGTACACATTTTTTACACAGAGACTTGTTGGAGCCTATTTGATCCATGGTGCATGAAATGACGCACATTGGGACTTTTTTTACAGTTATTTATTATGTGATCTCAGTACAAAACACTTTGGAAATGTTACCAAAACTATTTGATGCAGTAAAGACTGGATAATAAATAAAGAAAAAAAAAATGAAAGATTGGAAAACGTTCCGCTTTGCTCAAGAGTTGAACAATTAGTTCAGTTGCACATCAAGGATAGGAAATAAATTCATTGATAAAGACGCGCAAAGCTACAAGCTTCAATTTTTCGGATGCGTTAAAGTTTACCAATATACCAGTAATCTTCTACATGAACGCAAAAGCAGTGCTGATTATTACACCAATGAAAACCGTTCAAATATCACCCATATCAATGTACATGGACACAATACTTATAATTGTCTGTAATCGTTTCATATTATGAAGATATCAACACGGTATTCGACTTCGTAGTTATGTTATATTGATGGTATTTGTCTCTGTTGATGTGCTATATTGGCGGTAAGGCTACACAAGCCTTTAGTTGATGTTGGACGGCTACAAATACCTAGACCAAATATCTATGCATTTATGACGTTTATTCAATCAGGGTGGCACAGTTTAGTGCCAAGGTTGGCACCACTGACATGAGAAGATCAGTGACTGTTCCACGAGACGTAAGCCAGTCTAAAGTAAATTTCGTTTTGGGCACCCAGTGTTTGTGGAACTTCGAGGGCCGCGTGTCAGTTGACGTAAGACCCACTTATTGTCGATGGTTTCGTTGCGCAGGTCCTTCTTAGATTCGGCTGATATTGCATACACGACTCTCATTTCAGAGTGTGTTTGGTTTTATGAAAGAATAAACATGAAAAAATGGGAAGAGCCGCCGCGATTTCGCGTAAACAAACCACACAATCAATATCAAATAAGGAGTTAATAACTATTATCTTGATAAAACTTCAAGAATCAGTGATCCTAGGGTATGACATGGATATATTATACAGAAGACCTGTCTAAACACGGCTAATGGAATCAACAAGTCGAGTAATTAGCACTGAATTCACGTCCGTTATTAATTTGTACTTACATTGTTCGATGAAGTCTTCAAAGTGAGCAAATCTACCGAGAATGGAGCCCAGGACTTCGGCTGGTGGACCCTAGAGTATATATGTGTACAAGCGTTAGTGTAAAATGTATCAGTGATCATTTGTTCTTTTTCAAAATATGATCATTTGTTCGAAAGCAATGATCATTTATTCATAATTATTTTATATTTAATTATTTCACTATTTTCATATTTCAAAATATGCTCATTTGTTCGAATCAATGATCATTTGTTCAAAATTATTTTATATTTAGTCGGTATTATTTTTCATATTCTAAAATATGATCATTTGTTCGAAATCGCTTTGGTTGAAAAATTTAGTAAGAGACAGTTTACTAATGTTAACACAGAATTGAAATTAATTTCAAGTTTTGATCAACTCAAATTTCGATCATTTGTTCGATTTCAAATCATGATCATTTATTCGAATGGAAACATTGGATGAAACATATGAGGAATGACCTTTCACTTTGCCTTGTTTCAGTACAGGGACAGCATATTGTGGCCATTGTGTACAAATATTGACTTAAACAAAAATGAAGCTGTAAATTGTTTTTGTTTCTACAGAACCGTTTGTACCGTTTGCACAGAACTACTATATAATGTAGTAGCTCACCTATATGGGAATAACAGGCATCAAAGAAGCTTCCACAACTTTTTATTTATCTTTCTCCGGTACATTATTTTAAAGCACAAACAATTATAAAGGTTTTCTATGCGCACTTGGTCCGAGGTAATTAACTATGCAATTTTCCAAAAAGCTTTCATTTATCAAATAGTGAATCTGAATGCATTATCTTCACTCTGCGTGCGTTTTTGAAGCTCTGAACAAATTTTCCTTTTTCCCCTCTATCGATAGTTGAAGTAACTAGGGAACTTCCCTGGAGGCTTTCAACAATTATAATGTAAACCTGTAACCACTATCTTCCCCCATCTTGTCTTTTTGGAGGGCAGATCAATTTTCTTAAGTTTTTTTCCAATTTATGCTTCCCTATTGACAGTTAAAACAACTATGGGACTTTCCTAAAGGCTTTCGATAATCAAAACGTGAATCTGGATGGACTGTCTTCCCTCAGCGCGTCTTTTTGGAGCGCAGACCAATTTTCTAAAGTCTTCCTATTTGTGCTTGTCCATCGACAGTTAAAGCAACTATGGGACTTCCCTAGAGGCTTTCAATAATCAGAACATGTGAATCTGGATGTACTATCTTCCCTCAGCGCGTCTTTTTGGAGCGCAGACCAATTTTCTAAAGTCTTTTCCTATTTGTGCTTGTCCATCGACAGTTAAAGCAACTATGGGACTTCCCTAGAGGCTTTCAATAATCAGAACATGTGAATCTGGATGTACTATCTTCCCTCAGCGCGCCTTTTTGGAGCGTAGACCAATTTTCTAAAGTACAGGACTAATTGAGAGGAATCGGATACTACTCCTGCGGTGTGGACAAAATGGCGCGACTTTGTTCGTATTAGACCTGGGATGCTATGGTGTGGTGCACAAGGATTAAGATATGAGCGGTGATAGCTACAAGACTTCAAACCAAAGGCAATATAACATAAATATATATGACGGTTTTGTTTAGTAAACAATAAAGCCATAGAAAATCTTCATATCGTGCGATCATGGACAAATGGCATTAGAATCCGACAAAAAAACGGAGTGAAACATTTTGCTCCGCGTCTTGAGGTTTGGTGTTCGGTCAGGAATTTAAGTGTTGCGAGGAATGAACTCAAAGTTTCGTCTGTGTGATTTTAAGCAGAAATTTGCATTTGGTATGTCTATGCGAGTGTGAATTTCAATATCGACAAGTAATGTTCATGTATTGAAGTACGAGTTATTATATTGAAGAGCCAAAAAGGCAAACAAATTAAACGCAAAGAAAAAAGTCATACTCTTTCATTTATCTTCTTTTTGGGATTGAATACTCAATGATGGCAAAATGTGTTCAAGTTGAAAATTTCGTAAATGAAATACAAGAAAAAAAAATAGAAAAAGAATCCATGAAAGCCTTGAAATGTGATCAATAAAGTGTTAAAGTTGGTAATTATTTCATCATTTACGATACAAGAGTGTAATGTGATATTTGTGTTCCACATTTTAACAGAGCTTATGTCTCACAGGTGTAGGTTTGAACGCCCAACAAAAGGCCGCACACTCCTATAGGATCAAATCACCAACGACTTAATATTTTTGATCAAGAATATCCTTAATCTGTGACATCAACAGGATCAGCACGCTCAACGCTAAGCAAATAAAGATCTCAAACCTCTGCTAGCTATTGTTCCTGTCTATTGAACGTTTTTGCACTTAGTCAATAGCCACACAATAAGATTATCACTTAAGTCTATTTACTTAGCTTAGTAGGACCTCTATCAACTCTAACAAGCACATACACATAAAAAGTCTTCTATTCCCTGACTTTAACTTTGATCAATGATTCTCGAACACAAAAAGTCAAAGGAAATGCTTCTAGGAGTTCTTACATTCTCACGTGTGTGTTAAGAGATAATGATAAAGCTGAGGCCGATTCTAATGGAACTAGCCATAGGCTGGGATTAGAATGTTGACAAGAACCCTGTTGTTTCAATTGTATATTTTATAGTTGTTTTGTCACAGACTATTGCATCTAGTATATACCACATAGTGACTCACACATAATACAAGCAATAACAAGCTCTTTAAGGTAAATCAACAGAAAGCCTTACAGTCATACGGTCGAGTGTTTGCAATTGAACGAGCGACAAGGCCCAGTCAAGCATTGGACATCGTATAAATACAAGCCTTGCATGGTCAATGAAATATCAAGGTTTACGGTATATCTACAATACCAGTAAAGTCAGCGACTTATATTTTGTATATAGTAGAGAGATTGTTTTAAATAAAGTCATAATTTCACTGTCTGATATTTAACTCTGTTTTTTGACTTATATAAAACCGGGGTGTGAAAATAATACAGTCAGTTTGTATCGGTAACAGGTATTGAAAGAATGACCTAGCAAATTAGGATTCCTATTTTGGCAAACCGTTCCATGGCTTACGCAAATGTGGCCCATCAGCGTAAGTACACTATAGTCGTTAGCTCTTCGCCTCAAGCTAAAATTCCTAGTGCTTTATGTTGTGTTCAAGAAATGACTCGAAACCGCAAAGGCATTTACGCAACGTTTAGAAAACCAAAACGTTTACGGCAGTGATTATAGACTAACAGCAAAGTTGACCACTGGGCTCAATATAACTGGAAAGTGATCTCCAAATTAACAGAGAATACAGTTACGGCTGGTTTTCTGTGAGCCGCAAAGCACTAGCCAAGTATTCAGGAATTGTTTAGAAATGTAATTACTTGTCTTGCCCACTAAACCATAACAAGGTCAGCCCCAATTTGGTCCCCAACACGCAAACCTCTTTCTGAACTTTGCTTATTATCGAGCCTCTTTTCTTCTATTTTCAAAATGCTTAACGGGAGCGAAAAGTTAAAGCTACAGAACCCCACTTCGAAACTATCAGATTGAACAATACGGAATTGAAGTTAAGGTGCACGCGAGCATAGACAATGGAGTGTGAAGGTAGAGATAGTCACCTCATGGTATGACATAAAGATTTCGATATTGGACAAGAGTGTTGGTAACTCCAAGCTATTATAATAATTAGAAGCTTGTACATTTCACGCAATTTCAGCGATACTGCTTCTTTGAAAAATAAGCGAAGAATGTCTACATTGTCAGCTTGCTCCGCCTCTACGATGTTTCTTGCTTAGAAACCTAATCGAAACTTGATGTTTTACCTTCGTATTTCGATAGTCTATATCGAAACACGGTTAACCAAATAAGGATTTGTGTGTGGCTTTATTTTCCTTGTGCTCTAATGTGCTGGCGCGCTCACTGACATCGTATAGCCTTGAGCAACTGAAGGACTTAACTCAGACGAAAATCAAAAGCCTGTGATAAAGAAAATGACTTTCTGTGACTTATACTCTTAAAACTTAAGCATCGAAATATTTCTTTTCTTCAAAGTTTTGAAAAAAAATTCCTGGGAAATTTATTCAGTGTGGGATTAATGGAATCCAATCTGCGTAAATGAGATTCTAAAAGCGCAAAGATCTTGTTCGAAAATTTCATAATGTAATTGACTTTTGCTTTCTGTACTTTGTGGTCAGTACGACGGCGTTATTAAGGGTTTTATAGTGTGTAAATTTGATTTCAAAGTGTGCCTCTTGCGGTTTACAGTATCGGATAATAATATCCAACTGTTAGAGGTGTTATTGACACGACAATCCATTGTCAAAACTAATACACTAGGTGCGAAAATCAATAGATTAAGTCAGTTTAGAATCGAGCATCACAGCAAGTGGTCTTCCGTTAATGGGGATCTTGCCGTGCGGATTCAAAGACAGAGAAGAAAAAATGAGATTTAGTTTATGTTTGATTAACAGCAAATTAACTACAAAATTTTAATCTAAGAAATATGAAGGCGGTTCCTCTTTTAACACGAATAAAACACGTAAAAACTTGTGGGGAATTTAACGCGTTTGAAGTCGATGCAAGTTGTTTCATGTCAACTTTTGTTTTTTATTTTATTCTAATGGCTAGCACCGTCTTGTTTCTACTTAAACGTCGAGTGCCAAGTACTAAAATGATGCTTTCATTGAAAACGAGAAATGAGTGTAAACGGGACAAATGAGAATCAACCAGGCTCATTAATCACAAAAAAAGACAAAACGGAAGAAACTTGATCGAAAAATCAAAGAGGTTTCTTTTGTCTTGTAGGTTATCGGTCTTATGCGTAGCTCGGAACGACATCAAATCCCTTTTCGTCAAAAAACTCTTAGGAGTCTTAAAAAAGCCCTGAACGATAGCACAAGATAAAATCTTCAGATGACATTTGTTTGCCCAAGCGCTACATCAAGCCCTTTTTTTGCAAACGTTATTTAACAATAAGAAAAAATCTCCTGCTCCTAAGACCGTTTATCTTCTCCATTTTACATCAAAATACTTATTATAATTTCCAATTTTTATTCTAAATCCCATGAGGTAAAAACCACCAGAACGAGAAACCGAAGCTGACAGTATCTCGAACTTTTGAACTCGTTTCAAGAAAAATAATTTTATTTAGTCATTTTGGATCGAGAAGTATATTAATGAGATTTCGTTTAGCTGTTCTGTGCGAGAAACTAAGAAATATGGCCTGTCAGCGTGTCTTTCAATTGCATCCACGTTCAACAGCACTGCTGATATATACAGCACCAAGCAGCTTAAGACTCCATCAGAGATAAAAAGATTTCGAGGCCTAGTCAATCATGAAGCAGATGAATTCAAACACGCTTTAGATTTACTCTTTCACAATGATTTTTTTATTTACATTTTAGACATCTTTACGACAATATATTTCTTAATAATCAAAACTAAACAAAATAAAAGTTAAAATGTATACATATCATGTGAATTTCATATGAATATACTTCACTTCTCCGTTTAGTCAGCTATTAACTTCTTTTTAAGATGAAATTTAGACATGAAAACAACTTTCGGGCAAGTATATTATACTATTCTTAAGGGCTTAAATAATTTTTCAAGACAAAGTTAGACTTTGTAGTTGAAATAAACTTTTAACTGACCCTGATAAGTCCGCCTTTTTTATATACAGCCTGCATGAAATCTCCCTCGGGGAAGCAATTAAACGTATAATCTTGATCTAATTCTACGCCCGTGGCGTTAAATACATGAGCTAAAACGTTCTCGATTCGTTTTACAATGAGTACCATTTCTAACGCTAAATTACATGTAACTGTTGGCCTTTGACTAGATATTGAACGTTCAAAACTAGGAACAATTTTGATTATTACAGATCGTTCCACATGGGAAAATCGCATCACAAAGAAAATGATACAAGCTATATTAGCAAGACGAACGATCGTACTTTATTTTCTGGTCGGCCCACCTACTAGATTATAAACTTAGAAGAGATTGAAAATCAGCTTGGCCCACCGTTATATAGACATGGATATTTTGACTGTTATTAAAAGTTATCTAGATATATAATATTAAAACCTATTTTCTATACTTTACTGTATTGCGTGTTTGCTTTTATAAGTATTATTTAGTATTCAAGGTGTCTGTATTGTACATATATTCAGTTTTTCTTTTGTTAATACTCCAAACGAGTATTCGAAGTCCCTTGTACCTGCTAGACTATGCACCGTGTTCTTTTATTAACTGAACCTTGATTTTGAATAACAAATGTTGATTAGTTTTTAGGGTGAGCTGTACGAGTTATCCTATGCCTGCAATCGCCTTGATTTCTCTCATTATTCTTCCAATGGAGTTTTTGCCCATTGGGACCTTGTTGAACCAAATGTCGCCTTTGGGTTTATGCTTGGGAGTCAAGTAGAACGATGAGATGCTTGGAGGACGGTGGCGCAAATATACCTCAAATGCGCGCACTGGATCTCGTTCGCCTCCATCGGTGGCTGCGACTCTTGCTTTACATCTCTTCTTGCTTCTTTGCGAGTCTTTCTCGTCGGGGCCAAGTCGTTGTCTCTTAGACCCTGCCTTGACGTGGTCTATAACAATCTTGCCATCGGCGCCTCGTGAAATTCTAAAATCATCGATGCTCAGGTCGTGGTGAGCCATTCTTCCACGTATTCCATGGCAAACTGTGTTTATCCACCACTGGAGTCGCAGCAGGGGACGTGGCGCGTGGACTCCGATCGCTCCAGAGGCCCACATCCTAGCGAGCTGTTCGTCTGTAATACTTTCAACAACGTTTGGGTGATTCCCCTTGCCTTTTCTCTTCAACTCGTTTCTCTTTGTAACGAGGCCGTAATTAACAACATCAAACTCACGATCGGCCAAGTCGAAGTTTTCCACGGCTGGAGGAACTTTTCTCTCGAGGAAATATCTACGAAGGCCATTTCTATAGGTAGTTAAAGTGACAGGCTCGTATTCGTTTCCTTCTTTGCCCGGCCTCGTATCTCGTATCTCGAGGAAAAAGTCTTTGAGAAGTTCTACGGCCATTTGTTTGGTCAATGAATTCATATCTAGTGACTTGCCAGTCTTGTCTTTGTACCATTTCTTAAATCTTCTGACGGAAGTCTTGGTTCCTTCCACTGTGTTCTTGCAGCGGTTACTATCGTCCACGTCCTCTATTTCCTTGATTTCTCCCCCTAAGGAGTTTGATTGCTTTGGTCTGTCTGGTACTCCTCGGTGGGCCGGGAATCCAATATTCTTCGCGTCATCCTTCGAATAGCAATGACTCTCGGCAGAATACAAGGAATTTTCCGGCGGTTCAAAAGCACTGCTACTGTTGTAGGCCGGGTACGGACGTGGTGGGTAAAGATGAGAGATTTTCGGCTCGCTCGTTTGGTGATAATAGTTATACATAGAAGCACCGCCATCGGGATATGCGGAGTTTACATTATGTCCATGAAATAGGTTCCTCATGTTAAAGTTATTCGATTTTTGAGATTGTAGACTGGGTATACTAGGAATACTTGGGTGCAGCCTAAGAGCACTGCCTTCTTTAGCCGAACTATAATCTCCTACTGGGCCTATAGGGAAAGCACCCCCGTGGACATCTCTATGATACATACCATCAGGTGGTAAAGGAGCTTCTTGGCTCATAGGGTTACATGCAGTAAGTGGACTACTGTAAGGTACCTGAGAAGTGCATCCATACGAAGTGGTGGCAGGGCTGAGGTAGCTCTCACCCATAGAAGAAGAAGACAGAGGTAGATCACCGTGTTCTTGGTCATGAATGTCAGCGATTCCATCCAAACCGGGGCCAAAGTGACCGCGTACGTCTTCAGAACTTGATTTCTTGGATATGTAATCGCCAGTAAACATATTTGACATTGGCGGTCCAAATCTCGAAGATTGCCTGTATGCTTCGCTAGTTTGCCGTAAATGAGGAGGTAAGTTTAGTTCTTGGCCTAAATCTTGGAATTGAAGCCCAAAACCAGTAATTGGGCCTTCCATATTGACTTAGGAACAGCGAGAGAGAGAGATGTTACTCCAACGCACGACACATTCACGAATGAGTGACTCGAGTCTGTGCAAGCGGATTTATAACACTAAAATGCTAAAGAACTCTTTTAGACTCCTATTGTTGTCCTTGAATTTATGTATTTCCTGTTTTACGTGAACTGGGCCCTCAATTAATGGTTAATGACCATCCTCCTGGGAGTAGAGCAGTTTTTAATCTGCAATTTGTCGAACCCTTGACGACTGGATCTAATTATACGTAAGGCCTCTACAATCTGACTATAAATGGCATGGCATTATCTGATGGTCGAATTGGGAGGGAGGTTGATCACTGATGTTAATTATATTTCCTTCAAAGGGTGCCATAGACAGCCATATTCAACCCTTCAAGCGAACAACAACACGCCTGACAATGCCTATTGTTCTCGATTCACTTGTCATTGATTGACATTGTGTCAAGCTTGACATCGACTTGGACCCAACCACCTCACATTCGCATTCTTCACAAAATTATGATTAAACCAACTTTTTCTTGATTGTAAAAGCGGTTTAAAGTGACTTGATCGAAAAGAAAATTCACCATAAAACCTACACTTGAGCCATGAATAAAGTATCCTCAAAAATAAATACAATAAAAAAGGAAGAAGAAGAAACACGGGTAACACGACACTGTATCTCTCGATTTTCATTACAATCTTTTCGTGGGTGGCTGTTTTCATTTTCAAATTGCTCTTTTTAGATTTGTTTTTACATATTTTTGATTCATCAAAATTGAACCAAGAGATTTCGAACCTCTAATGAATAGGGAGATCAAATCAAAGCCCAAGTAAATCCTTTCAAAACATTTAACGGCATAATGACAAATCTCTCAAAGCAAGCTAGCAACAAGGTGCTAAAACCTAACCATTATCTTATTTTCGTATCATCCAAGGTGCCCGGCATGATTTATGGCGTGTTTGTACAAAAGTAAGGTGACGAAACTAACCACGGACCTGTTGTTCGGACTCATCTCTCTTAGGAGAGATTACCAGCTTTTTGGACAAAGAATTAGCGTAGAGCCTTGTGTTGGTCTTTGAAGGCACAGGGTGAAGTTTAGCATCACAGGAAACATCGATTCCACCAAAAAGCCCTTCAAACTTTCACTTGACTATCATCAGAGCCATTTTTCATGCCACGATACGCTCTCCAAACTGACGGATCACTTCAAATTTGATATACAATTTGCATTATGGTGGTTTGATCTTTTATGGGCAATCAGCTCGTATCACTGAAGTCTTCCCTCTTAAAGTAAGGAATAATTTGGTGTTGTTGTTGACAGAGAGTTCACTGTAAGCCCAACAACTTTTCTATTGTTTCGATTTTAAGTCGAAGGCGGGGGAAGCTATTTAGGTCTTCTACAGATATTTCCTCGAAGAAATTGTAGCATTTTTAGGTCTCAAATAGCCGAAGGCCACTTCTGAGATTCGGTAGAAGATAGGCAAACTCGCGCTAATCCAGAAATAGGCGTATTTTCCAGGCTATTGTTTACGAGACGTGCTACCGAAGAGGCCTTAGAAAGCTTTCGTGCTTTATAGGCTAGAAACTCCTGCATGACTAAGTGGCCTATGCATTTGCAGGTGCAGAACTTGCTCAGAGAACAACAAGCCCAGAGGGCTCGTCTAATAGAATGGATTATTTTCTCAGATTCCTTTTTCTGCTCCCTCCTTTTTCTGAGAAAACATTGCATAATGTCTACCCTCGGATAGCTTTATTTACATGTACTTTGTTCTTCGGAAACTGCCAAATCCTCTGAAGACGCGATCCTCCTGCGATCCCATCTTCTGAAGCTATTCGGCTAATGGATAGTTTTGACCAATGTTCACTTAAAAATGCCGACCCTTTTGACCTTCGTCTAGTTGGAGAAACCGTGCCACTACACAACCATCACGCAAAATGTTCATAAAGTGAAGTCGTTGCTTAGTGTTCGAAGTCTCTGTAAAACAATGCCTGATAAAGAGCTTAACATTAACCACAAAATGACTAGAATAAATTGGAAGGTATTGATTAGAGTCTGCAAACGAAGACAAGAAAATAAAAGATCAGGAAACTGAGGAAGTGACTCAAATCGGTTGTACAGTTCTTGCAGTTTATAAACAAAAATAAAAATATGAACCACGAAGTAAAACAACTGAAAAATATTTTAGTCTTTGTTCTCGTATTTTCATATACAAGTACGACATTTAACAAGTTTGACGTATTGCGCAAGTGTTTTGATTCGAACGTTTGATCGAATGTTTTCGAACGTTTGATCACTGAAAAAAATCCAAGGTTAAGCTTTGTAAGTTCAGGAAAATTTTAGGTGGTATAACTTATAGAATAAAACTGTGAGAGATCTCTCTCAAATTTGATCTTCTTTATACAAGAGTTAATTCGAATCATTGATCGAATGTTTGATCATTGGCACAAAAATATGGCTGAATTGCTCATTCTCAAATCTAACTTCATTTTCATCACATAAAAGTACGAAAAAGTACGAAATTCAAGCTGAATGCATTATAACTTGTCTTGCACAAAGAAAAACCGACTTAAAGAGACTCGCTGACAAGTTATCTGAGATTAATGCACAAGACCATTAGATGGGCCCACGAAAATGAGCCTCTCATATTCACTACTTTTATTGCTTTTGAAAGTATACTGGAATATTGGTAATTTTTGTTGCCATACAGGTCTCTCTATTATACCAACAATAACTTTGGACTAGAACAGCCATATATGTATTAGTTTCTCGAATTATTTCTATCATATTTTAGGCTTCTATTCAGTACTAGGAAAATTTGCAGTACAAAATAATACAGACAGTGAAAATGAAGTCAATAAATATTGAACTGTTTTCGTCCACTTGGACTCTTGAATTGAATATTTCTCCACGATATATATATATATACTATTTTTACTCCATTTTATTTGGGATACATGTAATAGTTAGTGAACGCAAATAGTTAAAAATGCGGTAGAAGGAGAAACTGTTATAAAACTGACAGCAAATAAAGATAAATGAAATTATTATTATTTTTGTGAGCAAACTTTTCTTTTCTGTGCTGATATTACTTCCATATTATTTCGGATGCACAGCCAATATTTCTAGTTATTTAGGCATGGGTTAAGTTACAGATTAAGACAAAGAGACTACCAATAAATATCAGCTCTAAAACATAAGTTAACTAATGTAGGTATACAAAACAGAACTAAATATTTACTCTGGTATTACTGATTAACTTCGGCCTAGGAATGCCGAACCAACTATCTCTAAAGTAATATATTGAAATGTTAGAACAGTTTTCATGACTTTTTATCGTGGTTTTTGACGATTCAGATTAAGGGGTTTCGCCAAGGAACCTACCATATCAGAGGAAACAATATCTCAAAATATTCACTGAGGCAAGAGCCACTTTTTTATGATCATTAAGAGGTGTCGCCCAAAAATCTACTTTTTCAAAAGAATAAATGCTTCAAAAATTTGGAAACTTTTTATTATAATGTTCGACAAATCAGATATTAAGTTTCGTCTAGAATTTTAATAAACTCTAACAAAACAATTTGTTGAAATATTTATAGGAGGAACACTTTTTGTGATTCTTTTGCGATGACGAACAATTACTTAGATAAAGTTTCGTAGAATTTCAACTGTTTCAAGAGAAGCCACATCTTATGCAAATACTCAGAAGCAAGGTATAGCACTTTCAGTTCCCATGTTTCTAGAATAATCCTGTTCTCTAAACAAAATTTACTCCTATCTTGATGTAGTTCTGGCGAGGCAAATATTGCCATATCAAAAGGCACCGTTCACTTATTGACTCGTTGGTACTTAAGTAATTTTCGTCGTGTTTTTGGTTTTCAAACACGTACTGCTTTACTTCACAACGGTTTTTGCCGAGTAAGTCAATATTGAAATGACCCCAAAAAGCCGATAATTACATTTATGATTTGTACTCCTTTGTGTAAAAGCAGTACCATTTATTCACTTTGCTCTGTTTATTTTCAGTAAAGAAATGAATGCACTTTGGATAACATTTTTGCACGCATAAGACACTTTCTTGCCAGCAAATGAGTGCTAAATGATATCAACTTCTTGCAAATATATCCAACGAATTGATACCTTTACATCAATTGAAAAGAAATTGAGAAAAGTGATGCTTTTCGACGCCATTTTTCGACGCATTTAAGAAGAAGCTGAGGGCCAATCGCGCGCGGAAATCAGTGCTAAAAGGACGAGCTTTTAGATAGCAAATATTATAAGTGCTGAAAATGACTAAGAATTATCTTAGGACGAGTTTCAACACGTAATATTTAGGCATTTTCAGTTGGTTAAAATAAAGTTCACATGCTCAAAAATTAGGTGAAACCCATTGTTGAATCTCAAGATAATATCAGGTGACTTCAGTCATATTACTCTATGGATTTATCTTACTAATTACTATGATTGCTTGAAATGAATTATTAAATATGCATATGCAGTCTTTTGCAAGAAAATAGGCGAAACTCAACGTGAAAACTAAGATAAAATCAGAAGACTACAGATCAAACAGGAATAAAATATTAGTCATCGCTGCTGAGTTATCTAATTATTAAGATAACCAGAAATCTTACTTTGAGCTGTGATATACAGAAGCCATCAGTACAAAGGAGTTGAAATATTACATTGAAAAGGAGAACGAGCCAATACAAGTTAGGAAAGATTCATTATGCAAGATATGTACAGGAAATATCACTGTTCGTTTCTTTGGACTTTACTAGTCAATCGGGCGGCTTTAGTAGAGATACAATTCTCTAATATAGACACTTTTTCCCCTATACTGCATTGTTTTGCAAGGCAAAATTGAATGTGTACGTTCCAAATGTACGCCAGTTGTTCTAAATTCACTGTTCGTGTCTTTAGACTTTACTAGTCAATTGGGCAGCTTCAGTAGAGATAACAAAATTCTCTAATATGGGCACTCATTTTTACATAAACTGCATATATACTTCTGTATGTTTTTCAAGATAAACTAGGAAATAGACGTTCGAAGTGCATAATTCCGCACTGTTCTTGCTGGTGTTGTTGTTGTTTTTCTTTATTGCATGCACTGGATTGGGTTTTAATACCGATTACGAATAATAAAGCCACCAGTTTTATTGCAAAAGCTGTATATCTTTGCAAAGCAAACTGGAATGCAAGAGCCCAAGATAACAATTATCTGAGTTATCTTTGGATATAAAAATTTAGGACACTTGGAATCTTTGCATTCCAGTTTGCCTTGCAAAAGTATGATTCGTTAAAAGCCTATGTTTATGAACTTCGGCGACTTTTATAAATATAGGCTCTTCAGTGTCGTTAACGAAGGATACTTTTGTGGTAAAATTGTATAGCTATTCTTAAATCATGGTAAGATTAAATGGCTTAGCACAAACAATGGTACATTATTATTAGGAGTAGATGTAGTTTTCAGTAAAAGACTGAAGTTGTACCCTTAAATTACAGACCTGAAAAGTCATAAACAGGGCGTATCTGGGTTCACCTCTAACCGCTACATTCCCACCTAAATTAAAGTTATCTATTGCCTATTCTGAAAATATTGATTTTAAAACTAAATACAAGAAAATAATAGATTGTAGGTTGTATAAAAAAGGTCTTCTATAAACGAAAGAAATGTGATAAAATTTTGATTTTATAAACGAACTTGAAAAATGCTTCAAATATAACGAATACAAGGAAATAAAAGATAGGACTTAATTTCCAACCAAAACACAGAAAGAATTTATTGCATGTCATCTCTAAAGGAAATAAATACAAAGGCAAAGACTAGGAGAGCAGTCGTTTAGGCACAATTAAAACACGAAACGAGCATTTGCTAATTACGAGCGCAAATTTAGAAATGACGGGGACCAATGGTTCGACAATAGAAATGGAGATCCTCTGGTAGTACTGATTCATGCCTAATACAGTCCATGTATGCATGACACCGGGCCAAAAGTTTAAGCAGTTTTAATTGGCTAGGGTTTTTTTCAAGGGGGTGCACTGGGGCGAGGACGAAAACCAGGAATAAATATTGAAGAAGAGGACCTGACCAAATCAGCCCTAGTAGCAAAGATTGTTTTATGAAAAATTCAGGACGAAGTTTAACATTTAATTTGATAGAATTGATTCGTACGAATAGAGAGGTGGTTGGTGACTAAAGTCGAGACCATGTCAGGGTTTTAGGCCTACAATGTTTCAATGCATATGTTATTTGATACCTAATCGAAACAGTAAAACTACATCAATTTTGATCAATTTATTTTCATTGCATTTATACATTTCCAGAATTAATTTTAATGTATATAAAACACATCGTCATAGAATCAGCAAAAATATTCAAATACAAAAAGAAAATAAATTGATAAATAAAATAAAAATCTTTTGCTCTTAGATGATTCTTGTGCAACTAGAAAATAAAGGGACAACAGCTTCTTAGGGGGGAGGGGAGGGTAGAATCAGAAAATCAGTCATCAAACAAACGGCAGATGAAATAAGAAACGATCTGGAAATACCCAAGGTGGTGGAGTCAGTTCTAACAATTGTGTAGTCAAAAATAATAAATGAAAAGTGAACACCATACTTAATACAAAATTTAAAAGACAAAAAACTTTAAAATTAGAACGCAAAGAAGTGATTAGAGTAAGATATTTCAATTATGTCAGATTCACCGACATCGATTTATTTAACGTCTAGAAACTCCTTCCCACTTGTTTTATTAGCTTCGATTTTCGATGTTAAACAATCACAATAAAGTGTATTATTTCATAAACTGTCAGCAACTGTCAAAAAATTGAAAATGTGAATTGAGCCAGTTTTCTAAAGTATACATGCGTTCAATTCCGTTTTTAAAATTATTTTATTTTCTCAATTTCTTTAAAATTTTAAACTTATATTTTAATGATATAAATAAGTGGAATTAAACTTACTTTTTATTTTACGATTATTTTCGATAACTGATTTCCAAAATTTATTTGTAGAAATTTTTAGGAGTTTCAAGTTTCATTATTAAGTATACAAAATAAAACTTTTTGACTAGTTTAATTGTGCTGTAATTATCCTAGCCTGATCTCAAGTTACTTGATTTCTCTACCCTTATCATATCAGTGGTGTATGCCATGTTGGAAAGCCATGCATGAAAAAAAACACACACAAAAATTTCCTGACTAGATGGCGCTCAATACTCTCAACTTCAGTCTTTGATGTGAAACTAGAGGAAGGATCATACGAAAAATATAAGCTCCAGAATATATTTCAGATTATTTCTGAGAATAATTCCAGCTAAACTTAGCATGGTAAAGCCGCCTAGCTTGATGGTGAAAATGGAAAAGCATACGACTATCCTGTTTTATGACTCACTTTCTAAGCTAATACTGCCTGCTTTTTCTGTGTTATGCTTTCGTTATTTTGCCGAATGCTTGGTTTGGAAAAACAAGCAATGATCATCATCTGCAACGGAGGTATCACAGCCATCGCAAAATACCCATTTTGTGCACATCTATAGATAAGCTGTTAGCTTGGCATTACTTCTACAACAAGAACTGAACATTTCCAAACACTGCCTAGAATTGACCGTGAATATGCATAAATATCGCAGTGATTATTAAATGCATCTTCAGAAGCATAACTCTCTCAGAAATATCTTATTTAAATCTTGAACAAATGCAAGTATTTCTACATTTGGAATGTCCTCAAAATGCTGATTAATCGGTAGGAAACATTCATGGTTTTTTGAGCAAACACAACCTGCAACATACTTTCTCTAATCTATAGGAGTTCCTAAACTGGCTATCCCGAATATCAAAAGCCAAATTAAGGAAGATTCGGTTCTTTTTGATTGGAAAATGGAGGATCGACAAAACCTCTGATACAAAGATTTGACACAACATCTCGGTTTTTCGCTAGAGCCCAGACAAGATGCTTATCTTAAAGAATTTTGAAATCATTTCTACACTTCAATACCAATGTTTTTCAAATACTAATGCTGCATACGATTTGATCCTTCGAATACTACAAATGATGTCTGACATGATATACAAGAAAACGCAAACTATTATTTTAATCATTTCTAAATCAATCCCACAAGTCAGCACCAATATATGTTTTTCAACTATTTTGTGAGATTTTGAACCTTTGCCGGACAGACTACAAGTGATATCTCACATGATATACAATAAAAACGCAGAAAAGATTGGTCACATATTTCTAAAACATCAATTCCACAAGTCAGTACTATTTTTCAGCTATTTTTCAGTTGTGAGATAATAAATAAATTTAAGATTTATATACCGCAAATATCTATATGTATATAATCAAATGTGAGATTTGAGCTTTTGAATGACTACAAGTGATATCTCAAGAAAACGCAGAAGCGAGTAAGTTATTCAAACAACATCATTTCCACGAGTCAGTGCTAATGTTTCTTAAGTTCTGCTAGTAAGAGGTCCGTTTTTAATGAGTGACCACAAGAGATGCTTTACATGATGCGACAACGAGATAGCTTCGGATTAATTAGGGCCATTGTTGTTCTACCCCGCAACGAGACACGGGGGACCATTCAGGATTTGTTTAGAAGCGACTTGTTATCACAGCTTTGGCAGTCCTAATTGTCATAAATCACAGCCCATTTTTGTTGTTCAATAGCAAAAACAATTTGAACTTCAATTCTTCAGCAACGGTCTTGATCCGCTTCCGTTGATGTGTTCTTTGAACAAAGACAGGTGGCGAGGTTGAGTCAGGTGACAGCAAAGGACAGAGACAAGATGGGAGGTGAATTACTCCTTACTAAAAAGTGATTGTTCAGTTTTGAACAAATGTGTAAAATTGACTCTTGAAAAAGGACAGTTTCATCATTTATTGTAGAATTAAACTGGCATCATTTACGCCAAAAGATTGAAATGTCGAGTGAGTGGTGGGTAGTGTGGAAAATACTGACATGAATTTCGTTTCAGTGAAGTTGGGTTCCTCAATGGTTTCAATGATGGTGTATACAATAACTCTTTGGAAGGGAGAAAAACTAAAATAAGAGTTTGTAAATGTATATCTTTATGTTATCATATGTTGCTGGTTTGGACAGCTCAGTCAAAACTGTAGCCACTACTGGCTTGGAGGATTAAAAACATGACTGAGGCAAAATTGACATATGAAGGAATGGCTTATCTGTATTCACAGGAAAAAAAAAAATGAAAGGAATAAGAAAAATCAAAGTAAATTTTAGAGTTAGAAATTTCTTCAAGTGATTTGAAAAAGTTCTTCTTGAAGTTAACTGAATCATCCCAAGCAAAAATCATTTGATCTTAACACTTTGAACTACTATACCCCCCGCCAAGGCTTTAAACAAAACGTGTGGTATTGTACTCAAGGTCTTTTTAGAACTTTATCAGGTCTATCTATAAACGGCCAGTAAATTATACACGTAGTGTACATTTATAAGTGCTTTTATAGACTAGCTTCTTTGTTTTGGAGCTAAATTGACTTGGTAAAATAATTTAAACCAATTTGTATGAGTTCACGTAGAGTTTTTATGTATTTGGTGATTGAAAACAGCACGGAGTACGATAAAATCGCAAAAACTTCACGATAGCATCATTTTGAAATTCATCCAAAAAGTACACGCACGATATATTTGTTCAAATTTGTCTACATTTGTCAACAAAAGAGAAACACTTCTAAAATCACTATAATCTTGCATAGCTTCAAAAGTGATGAATAGATTTTTGGCTTCGTTTTGTTGTAGATTGGGATGGATTCAGGGAATTAAATTGGTAGATACAATCATTTTGTTAACGAGACGAAGCTTTGGGGAGGTCAAAAAAGACGAAGACTTTAAATGTTAAGACATTTATCATGTTAGTATGTTTACTCATTTGAAATAACTTTTATTGATGCACTGAGTCAGTCTTGTTAAGATTTCAAAGATATGTTCCAGACAACAGCCATTTTTATTTTACAATAAAACTCAACCTTAATAATCAGACTGAAACACACTTGTGGATGAAGGAAAAATCCCTAATAGCCAAAAATTAGACAGAAAATATAAAAGTAAGAAGAAAATTATTTGTATGGAAAAAAATTGTTTATATAAATCGTATGAACATCCCATTTTCTTTCATTCTTTATTGATATAACTTAATACAAAACGGCACAAAATTATACGAAGTAATATCAAAATTTTACATAGAAATCTTCTACAAAAAGTGAATTATTAAACTGAAGATCTTTATCCCATCATGCATCAAATTTCGATCCAAAACTTTTACGGATTTGCTCAATACAAACAAATCTACAAATCAGTTAAGATATTTTAAAAAAATTCAAACCTTAAAATCCACTCCAATTTTAGCAACAAAGGAATCAGTAATTAGCGCTCGAGATTTCGTCCCCTCCCTTTGAAATAACGAGTTTGTCATTAATACGTTGAAAGGTCGAAAAATGATTGAATACTCGTAATAAAATTGTGAGTAATAGTGGAGGCTGTCATAGATATCATGAAACTACAAACACACGAAACGTAAAAACGTCTCATCCATATACTTTAGTTTTATCTATTCTTCCATTTCACTCCTAAAAAACAAGTCCCCATGAAGTTTTAAAATTAAGACTTTTTCCGTGACCTATCAGATTGAATTTAATTTTTCAAAACTTAAATGCGTGCTTGTTTCAGTTTTCTCGAGATGGATTTTGACTTGAAATAAATGAATGATTCCAAGTGGTTGCTAGTGTTTTGTAAGAATGTAAATCATGGAAATTAAGTGCAATGGAGTAATATTTCGTCGTAAAACTAAAACTAATAGTTATTTTATATATATCTGTCTAATTTACGTATGATTTACGTATGACGTGTGTTGACACTAAAGACTTACAAACACTTTACAACGGAGAGTTGCGATGATTTAGAGAGGTAATTATCACCAGACGTTTTTCCTATTGGAGTCAGCAGTTTTACAAATCAATTAGAATCCCAACTGTTTCAAACGCAAACTAATTTTCTTTAGATCTTTTGTTCTATCAATTGCTTACTGTCTAATTTTGACTACCCCCCTCCCACGCCACCCCGTTATCTTCGTCTTGACTTGTTGTTCCTTCGGAAATTGGACGCAGGTATATCAGCTGACGTTCTATTGGTTCTAGCCGCGCTGCCGTCTAACTTGACTACCCCCCATACACGTATCTACAACGTATTAGTTTTAACAGACAAAAATCATCTAGTTTTCATTCATATCCCAGAACGAAACGCTGTGATAAAGTTGAAGAATAAAGAAGAAGAATATAAAGACCCAGACATGATGCCGCTTTGCAACATTGCGCGCATCATTTCCAACGATGGTGCAACTCTTTTGTTGTACTCAACGTTATAAAAAAAGCTCACCAAAAATATATTATGAAGAATTGAATGAATACTAACAATTTCTTTGCACCAATGATGAATTTAGAACTCTCCAGGTGTTACTAGAATTGACTATTAATTGTTTTATGTGCACTCTTACAAGACCTATTTTTGAATCCTTTCATTAGTGTCCCAAACTGCGATGTAACTTGTCCAACAAGTGGTCCATTATACACGTGTCGAAAATATAGGGGTCTATCATATATCTTTCTAGGTTAAGCCTAGGTTAAGTCTATCATATATTTCTAGGTTAAGCTAGCCTAAAATGTCCTAGTGGAAACGCACCCTGTGGTGTATCGTAAGAGATGTCCATCATACAGAGGTGTCTATTAATGTCTATAAAAGAGGTATAAAAGAGGGCTGTCCATCAAAGAAGGGTGTTTATCGTACAAAGGGGTCTGTTGGGAAGGAATTCATGTCTATTAATGTCTATAAAAGAGGGCTGTCCATCAAAGAAGGGTGTTTATCGTACAAAGGGGTCTTCGTACAAAGGGGTCTGTTGGGAAGGAATTCATGTCTATTAATGTCTATAAAAGAGGGCTGTCCATCAAAGAAGGGTGTTTATCGTACAAAGGGGTCTGTGGGGAAGAAATTCGTGTCTATTAATGTCTATACAAGAGGGCTGCATGTCCATCAAAGAAGGGTGTTTATCGTACAAAGGGGTCTGTTGGGAAGGAATTCGTATACTGCTTCAAAAAAGAACTGAAGTAACGTAGGACGTTTTTCAAGAAAGCAAATAGAAATGATCATGATAATTTCTTCTTGTTTCACAGGTAAGATAGATGAAACTCGTCATCCTAACCCTGCTTTTACCTAAAGGCACAACTACTTAAGTGTCAAAGAGAACACCTACTAGCAAGTCATGTGACATGTCACGTGGTAGATAAAGCATGTGTATGATTTCCGAAGAGAAGAAAAACCTTATTTTCAGGAGGATTTGCAATTGTTTGTATAAAAGTATAACAACACCAGTTGTCGTATTAATTGAACTGATTTCAAAGATTTGTCTATTGGACATGTGGAATGAGTTTAGAATACATTTAGAAAGAATGGATGAATTATTAAACCACAAAATCGTTGGTGAAGTCTTTGTGGAAATAAAGGTGTACAAATGTTTGTACACTAGCAAGAGTACAAAGTTTTAAACACTAGTTAGTATTCTAAGTATTCCTAACTGACTACTATAACCAAAAAAAACACTAAATAACTTAATAGAATTTTGGAATTTTAATATAATTATACGATTTTGAAATTGCTTAATATTGGCAGGGGTGAAATACTTGGCGTTACTCTTGCCTTTTACAATCTATAAACCTTAGTGGCAACTGTGTCTGTAGAATTTGTTGAAATATATATAGCCAGTGAATCCTTAATATTTGGTTTCCCACAAATGAAAATTTAAAAACGTTTGTAAAATCTAGGAATTTGAATTAACAATTCACTACTGGAAACTGCTCGATACTCTTTGTTCAAAACTATAAATATAATGTACAAACAATATTTCTGCAAAAATAAAAAAGGTAAAATCAATTCAGTGATAAACATTTTCGATTCTCGATGGCGATTTTCATAAATTAAAGTAAAATCAAAATTAATAAAGCTAAAAACCTGGAATGTCAAACACCCTTTTTTGAAACTGTAAAACGTAACAAAACCACTCTGGTAAAATTTATGACAATCACGAAGACTTTGAGTTTTCTATGTAAACCCATGAAATTAAGTCATTATTTACTACATCTTTGACAGTTTTTGAAATTAGACAATTCCAGTTCGATGTTGGAAGCAGGTGAGTGCTTGTCCCAAGTACCCTTCTCCGCCTTCCTGATGAGTTGTCTTAAACACACTCTCCTTGAACACTGACTCAATTAGAAAGAATTTGTAAACATATTGTTATATTGGAGGACGTACAATTTGGGGGTCAATATGTTTTCCTTAGTAAAATTAATGTCCTTTCGTCCTATATTCACATTGTTGGTTTTATTGTTATCACCCTGTCTATATTTACCATCACTAAAAGTCTGCATGTTGTACTGATGAAATAAAATAATTATTAAATTCACGATAATTCATTCTTGGACCAGTGGGTTCCCAGATTTTATTTCCAATGCAGTTTTTAATTTTGCAAGGATTTTGCACGCTTTTGGGACATATTCTGTCCAAGAGTTCATTATGTATGCAGTAAATAGAGGGCTTATGCTCATTTGTTGTGTGTGTGTGTGTGTGTGTGTGTGTGGTTTTTTTTTATTGCACCGTCTATATTCGCCACGAATTTCAACATCTGCTTTTTTATTATTTCATTTTTAGTTTATTTTCTGCTTTGAATTCAGCACATGACTTTCTCAGTAACATATTACATCCAAGAGTTTACAATGTTTGCAGAAAATAAAGGCCCAGTGGTCGTCCGTTATGTTTTTTCATTGCTCCACCTATATTCCCCACGTGTTGCTACATCCTCTTTTTCATTTCATGTTTTAGTTTATTTTCTGCAATGAATTCAGCACACTTTCTCAGTAACACATTACATTTAAGTGTTTATAATGTTTGCAGTACATAAAGGACCAGTGCTCGTCTGTAATGTTTCTTTTTATTGCCACACCTATATTTCCCACGTGTTCCTACATCCTCTTGTTTCATTTCTCGCTTCATATTTTAGTTTATTTTCTGCAATGACTTTGGCACGTTTTTGGTGTGATCTAGTTTACAAGCTTGGTCGTTAATGGCTTGATTCTATTGTGATAATTTCAATAGTTCATTTATGTATTCCACTGTTTGACACATGGTGCCATATTCTGGCGACTCTTTACAAACTTTTGTACAAAAAAAGCCTTCCAATCATTAACACTCGACAAAAGTGACTAGCAACTCGTTTGAAACTTTGTTCAGGGGAAAGTTAAACGAAACACAGATGTGTGAAAAACTGAATGACGAGATTTAAGACATCTAAAGGTGGAGCCAATATTCTATAAAAATACAGCCATACAGTCTGATATAGTCAATGCGATTAGTGAATACTAGAAAAACACTACTCTCCTGTCTTGTCATAAGACCACGAGTGTTTGTGTAATAAACACAAGTCTTTCTTCCAAGCTCTTGGAGGAGTAGATTCTAGTCTTTCTTCCAAGCTCTTGGATTAGATTCTAGTCTTTCTTGCAAGCTCTTGGAGTAGTTTTGTCTTAGTGGAAATGTTTCCCCGGAAAAGTAGTGCAGTAAATCTCCTCCAAACTGAGATGATTTCAAAAGAAAATACCAAAAGTGCCTTTCCTAATATGCTCAAAGACGCGCCCGGTTTTTGCTTAGTGCAAAACTGGAAGAGATTTTAGTTAAATACAGAGCTACACAAACAACATGTCTGTGAATATTAATAAAAATGTCAGTTATAGAAACTAGATATGAGAAATCCTGAAGTGTAAAAAGGAAAATTAGAGGATTTCCTTGGAGATGTAATCCAGCACGTTGACTACAAAAGCTATTTAGTGCATAAAGAAGCAATTCACAGGATTTTATTAGTTTCCTAATTTCGGCGTAAATCGTCATTACGAGCATTAAATGTTCTATAGTCCACAGTTAATGACTTTGTGAACCCTTGGCACACCCTTGTGGGACATTCCCATACAATATCAGTTCTAAGATTGGAATTATCAAGATGGTGGTACTTTAGGAGAAAGTTTTGACTTTTGCTTGTGAAAGACAATAGAAAAACAACAGCGATTCCAACAATTTGGTTTCCGAACTGAAAGGATTTTTCACGAAGTACAGTTGGTATGTTAACTAGGAAGCAATATTGTAATGACAGTAAAAGAGGGGAAATGATGCATATAGAAGCAGATACATTAATGGATTAAGAGTGAAAATAGACTGAGAGAAATGAAGAAACAGTGTATGTAGTATAGAGCAATTCCAACAATTTTGTTTCCAAAATGAAAGAATTTTTCATGAAGTACAGTTGGTAGAGTAACCAGAGAGCAATATTGTAATGACAGTAAAAGAGGGGAA
Source organism: Telmatactis stephensoni (assembly GCA_029948255.1). NCBI lineage: Eukaryota > Metazoa > Cnidaria > Anthozoa > Actiniaria > Isophelliidae > Telmatactis > Telmatactis stephensoni. The sequence goes on from JALIZF010001681.1 coordinate 494,276, forward strand.
ATGGTGCATAGAAGCAGATATAATAATGGCTTAAGAGTGAAAATAGAGAGAAATGAAGAAATAGTGTAGTATAAAGCATAAACAGGAAAGCGAGTGCTCTTGCACCTCACAAAAAACACATAAAGGTAAAAAAGAAATATAATGCACTAGACAAACCGGACGACTAGCACGGAAGATAAGCAAATATAACTAGTTGAATAACTCAGTAAATCAATCTACAAAAATGAACGATTTGTTGTTATGTAGTGCACGTGGATTTGACAGTGGAATTAGGTATATTAAGACAAAGGGTAATTGAGGGATTACAGGGTTATATCATTTGATTAAGAACTAGTTAATATCAGACATCAATTGGTTAAATGAGGGGAGGTGATATCACTTCACAAGATTATTGCATATTTACGATGATTGAATGAGGCAAATATTTTTGAGTGTTGAATGACTGAGAATTGTGTACTATTTTGAAACTAGGGTGCGCCTTTCGAGTTAGAGCGAGGCCTATTCTTGTGGATTCTTACAGAAGACTGGCCAGATCGATAGAGAAAAAATATATTTGATTGTTATACATACTACCAAATTAAAAATGTATACTTTTTTGAAACTACAATGCCTCTTTTTGAGCTGGCACGTTACTCAAGATTCTCTCGATTCTCCAAAATTGTTATACAAATAGATTTATTATCTCGCAGCCTCACCTTCCACTCTTTCAAAAGCACCATCATAATAGTTAGGCGGAGAAAGTTCACACCTTTTTATTTGAACCGAGAATCAATGTAAATCCTTTCTCCACACGTTGGTTATAAAATCACAAAAGCTACAAACAAAAGGTGTTTATCCACACAAAGTAGGCGGGGAACGTCCTTTATTCGTATTCGGTAATTTCTTTTGAGTTTGGGATCATTCTAATTTTAGGAGTCTCCAGAGAGTTAGGCGCCCCTTCCACACGCATGACAAACTTTGTATGACAAATTTTCGATGGCAAATGGATTGAATTATCTCTTCTACATGAACACATCCGAAAATTCATACAACAAATCCATTTTTCATATAAAATATGGTCAATTTTTCTCATCCGTACGAGCAAAAGTTATTTATTAAAGAAAATTTGTCCAAGAAAATTTGTTCCTCTGGAAGGACCTTCATGAAGGTATAATTTTTACATGCAATGTATTTTGACAATAAGTCAAGCGTATTAGTATTCACTCGCTCGAACCCAGAATTTTTACTGACTAGTTGATCAGAAAATTCTGGGCTGAGCGGGACTGATACGCTTTACGTATTGTATATTATGTATATATATAATGTATTTTGGGATCTGCAACAAGTACATGCAAGCATATAAAAACAAATAAAAGAGCTGAGCTTTGTAGAAAAAAAGCTAACATCACATCCAGAAAAAGAAATGATCTGACTGTGCAGTATTGATAAACAATCTTCTATATAATATGTTTTATCACAACTTTTTACTGTTTTTCCTAATTACTTCTATTCAATTTTCCATTTTACCTAAGACTAAAATAACTAAAATCCAAAGAAATTTGAAACAGGACACAACGTTTCCAAACATGATGTTGATCAGACTTTCTCACTTGAAATATCCCAAAGATCAAGTCTTCACTCTTCAAGTAGCATCCATAGAAGGATTTAACGATTTATAGAAAGATCTAACGATTGAGACACTAGATTAGCCTTCTATAAAATGACAGTTAAATACATATATAAACTTGAAAAGATACTGTATGAATTGACAGATCAATGAAGCTCAATAAAGTCGCGAGGGATTTTCCCGATTACAAAGATTCTAGGCGCTATGGAGTCTGTCCGTAAAGAGCTATCCCTTAAGCCCTAAAGAAGTTGTTAAATGTTATCATACGTATGGTATACAGCGGGCAAATTCACAGTTGAACAGCAATGAATATATAGTAGGATTTTGGGGGAAACAATGAAATGTGATTCGGCTTCTGATCGATGGAAATATTTTGCTACAAATTGTAGAGGCACCGAAGAAGTTTTTGTGGGAATTTTTATCTTGTGAAACAATTAAAACGGCGTACACTGAAAATATTTTGCTCTCAATTAAAGAAAAACTTCGTAAAAAGATGTATTTCAGTTGATTATTATATTTCATAAATGAAAATGAAAATATAAATTTTCTGTTTAAAGAATATATTTTAGTAATTCTGATAGGTGTGTAGCAATCATGCAAAACCTTTTTGTTGTTGTTTGGAGTTGAAATGTGATGAAACAATAAAGTTCCTTCCTCACGAGCGACAAACATTTTTCGCTCTCAAGATGAGAAAATTTGACAAAACTTCAGAGGATAAATGCATTGGTGGTATGAAAATGCGCTATATAAATATTAAAATATTATTATAAAATATTATTATTATATGAAATTTGCTTGTGACGTGTAGAAGGAGAGAATTTGCTCATCATGTGGAAAGGGACTTTAGCTGAAGTTTTGAGTTCATCTGAATCAATACTTTGCTGTCACAGGGAAAGGACTTTGAAAATAATCCAACTTTTTATGAAAATATTAAAAACACTGCACCATAAAATGGTCTAGTCTAGTCGAAACAAACATTTCTCAGTTTCAGAGACCATTGTAAAATAGGTTATCTCAGGTACAAAAGGAGACTAGCAGTGAACTAGATTGGGCTGTGATATATAAAATATAACAAGGGATGAATGGAAATTTGTAATTTGGCGTTCCGAGCCTCAGCTCTTTGTCGGAGTAAAAGAGAGGGTACATCGAGTTATCTCAGGTTCATCGAGTTTGTCTTTGAACCACACCCAGGGTACATAACGTGAAATGATGTATGATTATATGCATGATATAGGATTTTTTTTACCGAAAGTTTAGTTTCATATAACTGAAGAAAAATCTTTTTGCATTCGAACTACTGACGTGGAAATTACAAGAGTAAAACTATCGGAAAGCTAAGTCATAAAAGTTAACAACACAAGGAACTTACGATGAACTTCCATGCATTGTATAACAGTTTCCAATTTCATATACGTTACAGTAAATACTGATAAGCAGTGGTGGGTCGTGCATGTGGGATGTGAACTTACACAGACACGAGTAAAAGCTCAAGTTTTCATCTGTCTTTTATTATTACAAGTCATAATAAAAGGACCTAAATCAATTTTATCGATGTGTTTGGATATCAATCAGACAAGCCAAGTAGGCTGTAAAATCCACCTAGCCCCCCAAAACACATGACATACTCCCACCCATCAAGTCTGGCTTTGCTAGTATTTGGACAATAAGAGGAAAAACTGAAGACAAATTTTATTAAGCGAACCTTAATCATTTCCAATAGGCCCTTATCGCTCTTACGAAGCCACTAGAAGGATTATTCTTTTAATGTCCTTCAACAACGGTTTAATTAGAAACGTAGTTGGCATGGCAACACTGTTGGCATGGTAACAAAAGTATAAATATATACTTACAGAGTTTACAAATATGGCGAGTTAATCTGCAGGTATCGGTTATTAGAATATTATATTATCAAACCACCGTAGGAATCGAAACATCACTATAGTGTACTAACAAGATCGTCAAGGCAACTGATTACACCCTGCCGTTAATTGAATTAGTACAATATTAGATTGCGCATGCGTGCTATTTAGGTCCTCCCATAAGTTAAGTTCTAGTATAAACTGGTTATTATAATTATGACGGATATAAATACATAAAAGATTGCCAACAACTGCAATGAGTAAAGCTTTAATTGCTGCACACTTACCAACGCAAGCATAAGCGCAAGCGACATACGTACACTGTTGTGTACTGTTTATTAGCAGTGTGCGTCTTTCGTCACACCTATGTGATAAATATGATACTGAGTCTGCGCATGTTGCTTGTGCTTATGGTTGTGTCGCTAGTGTGAACCCGGCTCAAAAATTCTAAGTGATGATCACGATGATAATGATGATGATACTATATGATGATGAAAATAATGCATGATGCCTAAGGAGCTTTTCTATGTGTTGACGAAGACAGCGAATGTTACGAGGAAAGATAAGATTGTGATGATGATTGCTGTATGATGATGATGAGAAAGATGGTTAAATTAGTTTATCTGTGTTGGTGAAGACAGCGAATGTAATGAGGAAAGATAATACTGAGTTGATGATACTTATGATGATGATGATGATGATGATTGCTGTATGATGGTGATGAGAACGGGTACATGGCTTTTGCTATGCTGTTGAAGACGGCGATGTGACGATGAAAGGTAGTACTGAGATGATGATAATTATGATGGTGATTGCCACGTAGTGCTGGTGATCATCATAGGCAATTGTGTGCATGGGAAGCAATGTAAATAAGGCTTTGATGATAACGACGATGAATGATGGCGTATAGTGATGATGATGATGATGAAAATGATGATGATGATGAATGACAAGCGAATGACATTCTAGATAAAAATAGTCCACTAGCGTTGATCGGTGATAAAAATCTTAATACGAATAATCGACACCATTTGATGTCGATTCTTTTTGACCACATGAAAAATTTCCAAAATTTTTGGGTCGTCTAAAAAGGTAGTCCCAAAATTCCGAATGTAAAATTCGCGTCCATTTACGCGTCGCATTGCATCATACCAGTGCCAGACTCCCATCAAGCACAAATTTGGACATAGGGGTTGGTCACTGTAAGTGGAACGCTCCCCTTTCCGAATACTTTATACCATTTGGAAAATTTGCGTTCCAATTAAAAGTACTGAAAACCGGTTGGTCTCAAGGATTTTTCCGGGTTTTTTAGTAAATGATAAACAACCTTGGTCACACTCCCTGCATCACCGTCATTGCTCGGGCACTAGCCAGTATTGTGTACTTACTGAGTGTGTAGGAGGGCCAGACGGGAAAATAATTGGCTCGAGGTCATCCAGTACGCACCAAGAGCCAAATATTTTCCCGTCTGTCCCGACCAAACTCAGTCAGTACAGTAAGCATTTTATCATATGACCTGATTTTTCTGTTATGCAAAGTGCTAAAAAACTCTGAAATACAAAGAAAACTATAGCGCGCGGAAACGAGCAGAGCCGGACGGGTTTTAACGGCCCGCTCGCGCAAAGCCGTGCGGCCCCGATCACTTCATCTTTTGGATTCCGAAGGTTTTCTTAAGAGCGCGCGAGCAGAGCCGTATGGGTCACATGATAAACGTACATACTTGAGAGGCACATTTTAGTCTCAAGAAACGACGTTTTAGTACTCCCTGATTTAAGATCTTAATTAGAATCCTGATTTAAGACCTTAGAACTCTGTAAACTATGACTTGCACCCGTAAAATTGGTGTCTACCAAAAAATGCCAAAAAATGCCAGAAAAAAAAGGGAGGGGGCTCAATGTACTTCCTATTGTTTTGTTTCGGATCAAAAAGGAGACAATAGGTTGTGGTGCATTGAAATCTAAGAGGTTATCCATTTCTATCTAAAAGTACAAGTATGCCTAACTAGAAAAAAAACTACGGCATAGTTCTGTGATTAAAAATAAATAACAAGAACACTATGTATTCAAAAAGGTAAAACCTTATTAAAACAACAATTTTTAGTTGGAGCGCATTTTAAAATCAAAGAAATTCTTATGACGACGTTCGTTGAGAAACTGCTGAATGCATGACCTAATAGGATTGATGCACTATGGATGGAGATTGCACTGTAAATGACAAAGTGATCGTTTACTAGAAGGTAGTCGCCCAATAAGGGCGGTCAATCAAACTGGTCGTTTAATAGAGGGTGGTCGCCTAATAGAGGTGAATAACTTATGAAGGTTCATCCGTAAAGGCCGTGGTCGCCTAGTAGAGGTGTTCAGTCACTTATAGAGGTTCCACTGAAATTACAGAAAATTCGGTTGGTGACTCATTGAAGTCATGAGGTTTCACAGTGTTAGTGGTCGGCTAATCACTCATGAAGATCCAAACACATTGATACGTACTGTTAGGCAAAAGGCCTACGCTATTATCGTAGATCGACTGACTTATCTGTTACCGCACGTTCTACCAAATCAGTACAAGTTAATTATAGTGAAAATTCCGATAACTCGAGCCCTTAGGGAAACAGTTCGAGTTAGCGAGGGTATTACATTTACCTTAAAATTGCCCCCTCAAAAACCGATCAATCTTCATTAGTTTTGGGTTCGATTTGGCGTGGGTTTGCTCGAGTTATTGTCGTTTATCGTGACGATACTTTTCCAATAGAGCTAGATCAGTGTAATTTTAATTAAAAACTCTTTACCTTGAGTCGCGGTTTTCTCAAAAGACATTCGGTCTTCGATGGCTCCTTTCAGAAAATCCCCAAAAACTCCATTTGTAAAAGAAATGTGGCATCAATACGTTACAGTAATCCTCCAAAAGTTCACATTTTTGAATGAAGAGATCTTTAGTGGTCAGACTTTGTAAAGAAAGCTAAATAAAACGTCGAAAAAGCTTGATAAGGCAACACTATTCCTCTCTCAGGAGGTCGTTTCAATCCATTAGCCCCAACGAATACTTTATTCAACTGATTCTACAAGCAATATGTAATGGGAATAAGTATTCATATTTTAGGTATTCTCTCTTGGGTTTGAGCAACAATCTCAGTAAAGTCGTTAACAATAAAGGCTGTGGGAAGGAAGATATCAGTAATATACCTACAGAGATACAGATTCAAACGCGTCTTAAATACTCTCAATGATTGGATTTCATAAGCAATATCTACGCAGACAAGTCGCTATTTCCCATCCTTCTTTCTTCTATATGTCTATGTTAAGACTCATAAAGAAGAATTAAGACCCTATAGGGCTTGCAAAGTGAACAAGTAAAGAACTCCATCGGTTTCCAGCCTTGTATTCCTATCTCTGCTTCCTCAATGTTAACCCTACTCGAGCAATACAGCAAACCGAAAGTGTGAAAATATATATCTTTAAGATTTCACTTTGAGCAGCAACTCCACTTCAGATCTCTACGATTTGACAATATTTAAGCAGCCAAGGCCTGCTCTCTCTCAGGGTTCTATATTAGTCTGTAACACCATATCTCAATCTTTCTTGAGTCGTTACAAATATCAGTTGGATTAAAATATATCAAAAAGGTCTAGAAATACTGCTATATTAGTTCATAAAGTCGTACATCGGGGATAAAGTCGTATATAAAAGACATCTTAGAAATGATGATTGTATTTGAGTATAGTTTTAAGAGAGGAAAAAGTGCGAATATTCAAAAGATATCTAATGGCCAAAATGAATGAGCTTTGTGGAGGAACATAAGGATCTTTGCGCTAAAGCTGATCCAATACTCGAAAGAGAAAAGTGAAAAAGCGATAAATGAAATACTGAAAATCGAGAGTAGCAGAAGTCTTTGCTTCTTTGTAGGCAAATAAAGCAGTGCATATGTCCAAAAGATATAGAGTGGCTAAAACAAATGAGCTGTGAAAAGGAAAATAGGGAGAGTATACTACAGCTGATCCAATACTCGAAAGAATAAGTGATAAATGAACGTAAGTCCTTTATTATTTGAAGAGAAAAAACAGTGTGAATGTTCAAATGTTCAAACGAATGAGCTGTGTGAAGGAAAATAAGGATAGTAGACTACAGCTGATCCAATACTCGAAAGAAAAAGTGATAAATGAACGTGAGTCTTTTATTATTTGTAGGAAAAAAACAGTGTGAATGTTCAAATCTTCAAACATTACCTAAAAACCAAATAAAAATACACTGTTGGAATTAACATTAGGATCTTAGGCTAGAATTTGCCAATTAGTCTGCAGTGTTTAAGACAAGCTTACAACGTTGAATTGATAATTTAACCCTACTATGCATTGATTGTTATTTCCAACAAAATCAAAAGTAGGCGTAGCAGAGAAGTATAAAAGGAAATGACAAATACAACGTTTTTACAACGTTTAAAAATAAGGAAACGCAAGACATTATTCATTCTCTACTTTCGTTGCGGATTTCTCAATATTGTTAGCAGTGTACTGCAATGTTAAGAGTCATCTAAGGCCATTTTATGCGGCCATTTTACAAGTCATTGTATAATAAAAGCTTGCACTCGGCTTTTGTCGATGAAAAGCTGTTTCCATTGGAATATTGTAATGCCATGGTATAACGTTCATAACACAGGATTTGTTTCTGTGTGAGTTTAGTAATCTTTTTTATATGCGAAAACTCTGAATGTGTCCGTTTTCCTATCCGGCCGTCTACTCAGAAACGTCTCCCTCCCCCTCCCCCCTTCCTTCTTTTTTTTTTCCTTCTTCTTTTCCTTTTTTTCTTTTATTTCCTTTTTTTCAGAAAATGTTTTGCTCACTGAAATCCTCTTTAAATTCCAAATTTGGACTTGATAACGCTATCGAATGGGAAAATCCTCAGTCCACAAAAATGGCTGATCTTTTGAAAGGAATACAACCAAAAATCATGGAAACATGAAACGGGTTAAGAATTATAGGATTGTAGCTGCTATAGGCTTTTAAATGGCCAGTGCTTTTGTTCAAAAGCTCTAAGTCCCTGTGTGTCTTTAATAATTTCTACGGTTTATCGGATTATAGACTAGGATTATAGAAAACAACAGCCTTGTACTCAATCAAAGATCACTTAGCAAGAAAAGTCAACAGGGATTAGATCGATTAATTCTACCAAACGTTTGGACATTTGTGGTACATCTTTCTCAATAAATACAGTTCTTCATTCTCTCTTTCCCCTCCAGTCTTTCTTCACCCTCCCTATTCTCTCCTCTTCGTTCTCTATTTTCATCTTTTTGGCTTATATTTCAATTCTTTTGATTTTTGATCTTCATCGTCATCACCATCTTCTCATTCAAACACATCGAATCAACCAGCGATTAATCGAGGAGGTAAACTTAGAAACAAACTCTAGAACTGAGATAGGAAGAAAACGAGTTCAATCTGCCCTAAGACAAGGGGTGGAATTAGAATGGACCCGTAGAGGTGGGTGGAATAGAACCCAAGTGTCCATTTTGATTTCAGCCCAAAAAGTACAAGTAAATCTTAGACAAACAACGCAACGTAGGAAGTAGAGATAACGTATCGCTCTATCGCCAAAACGAAAGCATTCGATGATTATTAATTATGATTCAAGGAAGACACTTTTAGGAGTGTGACGAAGCGAGGAACAGCTCTGGAGTCCTCATCTTTATCCAAATAAACGCACTTGAAAGCTAACGACCAAAAGAGCAGTCAAGAGAGATGAAGAGATTACGCGCGTTTGCTTATGAATTACCGTATCTGCATTAGGAAATGGAGTCAACACGAGATAATGATTTTCTTAAAACTTCTCGGTAAATCTATTTTTAAATGTTTATGTATGATTTGAACTAAATTTACCAAAGGACAATGAGACTTAGGAACACCACCTTTTTCCTGAATATGCTCCAAAAGTTTAAATTTTAAGTCAAAAAGCAGATTTAGTTTTCATTAAAAAAATCTGGAAAAATATCCATGTAAAATTCCTAAAGTCATAGTAAAAAGACTATTCAATTGGCAATTTGTTAATTTCTTATGTTTATTGTAATTGGGAGACTTTAGTTGGTTGCTAGGGACATAGCCATCTGAAAACGACTGCATCTAACTCCAGGGACAGAGCCACCTTAAATTCCATCTCAAGTGAAAATGTCTGCTAGGAGACTCCTAAAAATTCTACGATCCTAGCCTTCTCTTGAGGTCTTAAACTTTTATCTAGGCATGATCAGGAGTTGTATAAGAAAAAAATAAACTTAAATTAAATGAACTTATCAGTTAAAAGCGAAATGTTGTTTAGATCAGTTTCTTCAGATTATTCAAATACCACAATGCCGCATTTTCGGATACCACAAGCTTTTTCCTCGTATAGTTGTGCTTTTGAATTTCTATTGACCAGTTTCAAAATTATTTATATCGAGGCTAATATGGATAAAATAAGATAAATGCTGGCCATCACTGTTGGTTTTCTTTTGTTTATATATGTTAGTCTCGGTATCAAGCAAATTTTGAAAGTAGTACAAAAAAATTAAATATTTAGTTGTAGAAAATTGTATCACTTGGATAATTTTTCAGTTTAAAACTTTAACATATAACGCTAAACCTAACCTATAAAACACTAAAACATTACCACCAAAAAAGAGTCCTACATTTCAAAAAACGAATATTGAGCAACATAATATAAACATATACCACCTTATACAATGAAAAACATTCAGCTAGATTTATTTCAAAAAATCGGAACACCTACAATAAAATGGTTGCTAGGGACGTAGCCACTTTAAAATAGTTCCACGATCGATCCTTGGGGGTCGTAAAACGGCTATTATCGAGAGAAGATCAGTAGTAAGTATCTATTAATTCTCCACTGACAACGTCTTATCGACACCTGCAAGGGTTTTGCAGAGCGTAGACACGTCATGATATATGAAAACCCATAAATAAGAATTATAGGGAAGATATTAAAAAGAAAAATCGTTTTAGGGATCAAAAAACGGACTGATAGACAAAATAAATGATATTCTTCTTGAAGGAGCTCTAAGAAAAATGCAAAGAAACACGAATAAACGTTTCTCCTCTTTTTATTCGTGGCTTTCACTTTTTCTAAATTCAAATAACTGAAAAATATATAATTGCCTTGGAGTAAAACAAATAAAAACTCCAAAAGAAACACAAAGAAATTATTATCATTCCCAATTTTGTTCATTTTATTGGGTGGTTTTGAAATTCCCAAGCTCTTTCTCTGTTCATTAATAAATCTTTAGCTTATTTCAAGTTCTTTCATTTTTCTTTTTATAATTTTTCCATAATTTTTTTGTTTCTGCTCTTAACAGGTTCCACGCCTCCTTCTCATTTTATTTCGCCTCAAGTAAAATTTGTCCTAATTTATAACCAAAACAACGACAGAATCATTGCTTGTTTCGCACGAAAACAAACGCGAAAAAATAACTCTCAAAGAGAACTTGGATCATCTACTTGCACGAACTTACAAACAAGAAAATAAATCCTTAAGATACTATCACTTGGAGAAATCTTGTTCTGTAAACAAACATAATTTTTTTTAGTTTGAGGGCTGGAAAAGAAACCAAGCCCCTGTGACCGAAGTTTATTTTCCTGACCATACTTTTAGACAGCATTCTATAAACTACATTTTTATTATTTTCACATATTGTACTTTTAACCAAGTAAACTGAGGAGAGGTGGTCGTAAAATAGAGGTTTTGGTAAAAGCAAATATGTATATATAACCGATGTAGAGAGGTGGTCGTTATAGCAGGGTCTTGTTATGAAGAGGCTAAAACCTGGCGTTTTTAGAGGCTTGCATGTGGATCGAACAAGCAAGTGGATTGTCTTGCACGTACTTGGGAGATGTTTATTTGACATTCCCCCTTGGCTCACAATTTCCGACCTCAGGAAGATTCCAGGAATGGATTTCAAAAAGAGCTGTCACAAGTAGTATAATACCAACAAAAATTCAATTACTAGAGCAGTGAGATAGCAAATATCAACTAAAAGCACTTTATGCATCGCAACGATCAAATATACCGTCGGTTTGCGTTATAATTATATGTTGAAAAAAGAGTCATCAACAATTAACTGAATATTTTTTGAGAATTCAAGAAAAAGAATTTCCATACACATCGCAGCAATCTAATAAACGATCGGCCTGCCAAACGAAACTATAAAAATGAGTTTGCCATTAGCGGAATAAGTAATTTGATCACTAAACGCACCTTTAGGGCGAATATTTAGGCTGGGAAATCCTTTCATGAAAAATAAAATAATAATCTGCTAGTACTTTTGACTGCTTTACTAGGTAACTTTCTTCATTTAGAATCAACCAAAGACATGAAAGAAGTAGAGAAAAATAATTGGGCGTTTATAAATGTATGAAGTATAAATTGCAGAATGAAAACACCGCGATTCGATTAACCCCCTCGCAACTCCCTCCCTCCCTTGGTACATCACTGTTAAGTGGACATATCAGGAACAGTTCTTTCAGTTTTCCAATCAACGTTTCTTATAACTGTTTCAGTTACGAATATCCTCCATATCAACGCAATTAAAAAGACCCTCTTCTTTGCCCCTTGAAAACATGTATAGCGAAGTAATAGTGAGCAAAGTTTTCATTCTAAATATATAAGCTTTTAGACGTGAAATCTCAACGAAGGGCAAATATCAGTAAAAGCAGAGAATTATGAGATAGCTGATAATTACTAAGTTCAATTAACAGTTCGGCTTTTATCAAACTATCAAATCAACTCGTAAGCTTAAAACTGGACTACAAGATTTAGAAATTTTTGAGGTTGTTTTGAATCGATATTAAAGTATACGAAACATCAAAGATGTTGTCGAAAATAAATTCCATGACGGAGTTAATACACTTTTCTCTCGCTTACCAGAAAAGGTTTTTCCCCCGTTTTGCGACTTTCCTCCTTCCTCGAAAACCAACGTACAGTCGAGAGTTGTGTCAAAATATTTTTAATACAGAGTGTGCGAAGAAGGCAAAAAAAACAAAAAAACAAAAAACAAATGCTATTCTCTCACTTACCAAAAAAGGTTTGAATTTCTCCGAGTTTGCAGTTTCCTTCCTTCCTCAAAAAATCAACGTACAGTCGAGAGTTGTGTCAAAATAAATGTTTTAATGTACATGTGAAGAGTTGACAAAAATCCACGAGTTTATTGCTATTCTCTCGCTTACCAGAAAAGGTTTTAATTTTAATTTCTCTGAGGTTTTTCGAGGTTTTTTTCGGCTTTCTTCCTTCCTCAAAAATCAACGTACAGTCGAGAAATGCGTCAGAAGAAACATTTTGAATGCAGAGTGTATAAAGGCAGGATTACCACAGATAACAGTAATTGCTCTAATGAGACTATTAGACTATATAAATAAATGGGATTTCTTTCAGAGATTACGGCATTGGTACATACAACCACATACGGAGCCCTAAATTACGCACATAGTTTGTTGAATGTATATTGAAATAAACCTTGTTTGTAAATACAAGTCAGATGCCCAATTAAAGCCAAATTGGCGTTCACTTGGGCTACCTGTATCATATGTTTATAAAAACATGCGAAAAACAATCAAAACCCAATTTTAAAGATTGACTACATCAAATTTCTCATCACCTTGGATGTACAATACTATACTAACTATATAAATCGCTGTAGACCTAGGCAGGGCACAACACAGGTTGACCGAGTAATTATCACAGTCAAATCTCTTTTGAGGATCGACCGAAGAGCAATGAAGAACTGAACGTGTCATTTTTTCGAGGTTCGCTTTATAGAGGTCGGGTCACTTAAAAGAGGTTCGACTATAGAAATGTTAAAGTATTAAATCTTAAACTAAGTATACATACAGGTGGTCCTTGTGGTCCGGTGTCACCCTTTTCGCCCTATAAATGATAACTGTACTGAATATTCTGGACAGTTTTATAATATAAATCTACTGATTCACAACCCGGTGAGGGGAGATCGGGAAGGGCAGCAAGGAAACCACGTGTACGGCCTCGCCCATCACATACAAAAGGTTCAACGAGATGAGATTTCAACGAGATTTCTTCCGCGAGAATAACTGTACTGAATATTCTTGAGAGTTTACCAATATAAATATATTCACAAAAGTACAACCTGGTGCCAGGGGAGATCGAGACGGCAGGGAGGAAACCACGTGTACGGCCACGCCCAACACACAAAAGGTTTCAATAAGATGAGATTTCAAGGAGATTTCTTCCGTGAGAATAACAATTGAAATATACAGCCGCAAACGCTTCATTACCAAGAACGCATGACCTCGATCATGAATCACATATATGCCCCGCTCTCCACAAATAATAAGCTTAAGCAAGAGACGTTTTTGTTAACACGGACGTCACGCCTACGATTTTGATCGTGCGCGCGCCGTTAAGAAGAGGTTCCCGTTCTCGCTAGAACGTCGGTTGGGAAAACCTACATAGCACTCGTTGATGTAATATATTCATAAAATCTATTGTATTCTATTGTCGCTCTATCTATTGTTTTATGTGTTATTCATTATATTTCTATGAATATATTACATCAACTGCGTGCTTCATAGGTTCTCCCAACGTCGGTTGAGGCTTGCTCACGTTTTAGATTACATTACTGCGTACACTCTACAAAGGCATGCGATCTCAAAGAAAGGAAAACATGAAATGGAAACTTGATGACAGATTCCAATGACTTACCTTTCTTCCAGGGGGACCTCGTAGTTCTTTTTCCTTTTTTGGGCTGTTCTACAAATGGAAAACGTTTCTTTTGAGTACTGGGCGCGGTTGATTGAGAAACGATTAGCGCTAACCAAGGATTAAAAATCACTCATTTTAACCCACTTATCGCCTTTCGAACAGCCGGATCCCGCAACAATAATAACAACCGCAACAACAACAACAACAACAACAACAACAACGACGACGACGACGACGACGACAATAAACAGCAACAACGTAAAGTCTCGATTACCTTTCACGAAACAAGCATGTTACACGAAGAATTTGCAACATTTTTGCACTAAACGTGATAAAGCCCGGTTTTCACGAGTGACGGAAGCAGAAGCAACATACGCAGACTCACTGATGCATTGTTCATTGTCTTTTTTCACACCTAGGTAAGAAATGCAACACTGAGTCTGCGTATGTTGCTTCAGCTTCTTCTTCCGTCACTCGTGAAAACCAGACTTAACTATGTAATAGGCTCCCATTCATTTCTTTTGAATTTTGTTTTATTCTTTTCCCCTTCCTTGTTTGTAATGCTCCGGATAAGCAAAAAGGCAAGGAAAACAAACTAATTACTAACAAGGAAAAGATTTTTCCTTACTTACCGAAAGTAACTGTATTCCCCTTTTCGACATCACTAGACTTCTTAAAGTAGAAAGCTCCTAAATTTATATAGAAAGCACACAGGACATAACCGACTTCAGTCTGCGTTTGAGGCTGTTTTGATATCAAAGACGCTAAACGCAAGAGACCATACCTTCTCAAGTCCGAAAATTTTTTCTTCCATACGTTTCCATTCTTTGCTACACTTGAGGCATACTAAAGTGATAGAAAAATTAATAAAATTCCACTAATGTGATTGTAGCGAGGTTCTTCTCTACTTAACACTTAGATTCCGTTTTCCAGTGCGTTTGTACTCTAATAGATGCAAAGATGACGTCAAAATGTAAGAAAGTACGCCATAAGACGAAGTCCTCACGAAGTTCTGGCCACATTTGCCACACTTTGATGTCTTCTGGGCTTCTATAGAGTGCAAACGAACGGAAGATGGAATATATTTGTTTCATATAAAAATCGAAATATTTCAACCAATCAGAGGGCGCATAAGATTCCGTGACGTCATCTATGCATGTGTACTGTAATCACACACCGTTCTCAACTAATCATAGCGCGCGTAATATATGCCAGTTATTATATAAATTCCACTACTGTGCATGTAGATATAGGTGTTTCTCTACAGTGGTAACATGGACACAAGTGACGTACTGTTCATAGAAGTGTACGGAAGCCCAGGAGGGCCACTTATGGTTTTTGTTTTTAACTTTTGGTTGTCTTCCAAACTCGCACTTGCGAAAGAAGTGTGCTGTCACTGACGATGTTCAAAAACTGGACCGGGTGACCTAATGTCCCAAGGGAGGATCCAGGGTCCGGTTGTTGGAAGGCGGGGGTTAGCACTAACCCAGGGTTAAGTCTAAATAAAAGCTTCAGCTTTAACTGGGTTAACGCTAACCCAGGATTTCCGAATGGAAACTCCATGTCTGCAGACGCATGTCTCCATCACAGAAATGTTACATCTTGAAGTCTGCGTCATAGCTAACTTGGGCATTTTTGACTGTTGGAAAAGGCTTATGAACCTGATGCGATCTAGTGCTAGATTATTACCAGACCGTCCGCGTAAATTAAAGACTTAAATGGAACGACTCGTGCAAAAGCGGCCCTGGTTTGTCGGATTTCGTTTGGTTTCCTGTGTACGCAAAGCCTAGTCTGATTCTCTAAGGAAGGAAGAGTCCGGATCAGTCGCTCTTACCTTCACAGCGCTTCCCTTTAGCGAGGTATCCGTCTTTACACCTACAAGTGTAACTCCCATAGGTGTTGATACATGTCTGGGAACATCCACCATTTTCACTTGCGCACTCGTTTATATCTATAGAAAAAATTAATTGATACAAAATGTTGCAAATATGATAGATTTCGTATGGATGAATGTGCAAAAACCAAATCAAACGGTATGACATACACGACTTGGTTAGGCCACGGAAACTCGAAAGTCTCGATTTGTATGTTATTATTGTTGTTGTTGTTGTTCAGTTGTTGCTGTTGCTGCTGCTGCTGCTGTTGGTGCTGTTAATTGTTGTTGTTTGTCCGATGCGGCACCGTAAGAAAAGAAGTAAGAAACGCGCAAGCGAATAACTTCAAAAGTACGGAATTATCAAATACGGCCATTTTTCGTAGACATTATTTATGATGACTGGTTAGTTGATCAACAGAGAAAGAACGTGCTTTCTTTGAAATTTCAATAAAAACACAGCATAACACACAATAAGTGAGCACAAAAATGCGTGCAATTTTAAGTTCTATCATCTCGAGCTGCATCTACTATACGGCGTCCAGGAAGTAAGACCTGAAAGTTGTTTGCCTTGACCCTCCTTTATTATCAGAAGTCCAAGGAGCTCGAGTTCAGGCCAAAGTCCATTATACTCTATGATAGCATATGATAGTATTATCACTTTACATGAATTGCTTGACTTTGGTACCAAATTCTGAAGCTTTTCAGTTACCTTTGTTACAGTCAGCCCCAGTCCATCCCCGAGTACATGAACAGGTGTTAGGGTTTGTGCAGTGGCCACCATTCTTGCACGGTTTGCTACATATTGCTAGACAAATCAAACAAGTGTACCAAAATTAAACAGCTGAAGTAAATTCATCAAGTTGTGCTTTCAAATGGTGGAATTAAAAGCAATACTCCTACCACAAATCGTCCAGGTGGGACTAATCTTTTCCCTCTAGAGACTCTGTGCATTATACCGAGTGTAAACGTTCTTACCGATACCATGGCTTAGAGTGCCGTGTCTCAATTAGCCTCTGTAGCAAGCGTTTCTTTGAGGGGGAAAAGATGTGGGTTTCCTGTGTTTGAGGGGAAAGAGATTTGGGTTTCCTGTGTTACGAAAGCTTTCGTAACACAGGAAACCCAAACCTCTTTTCCCTCAAAGAAACGCTTGCTACTCAGGCCGCGCCTCGATAAGAAAAACAGTTGACCAAAACAACACTGTGTCATGACAATGCAAGGGACGACACGACAAGAACTTCACTCATGCTCACTTGCCAACATACTCTCTGGGAACTCTCTCTCTCTCTCAAGCAAACCTATAGTCAGGGTACAGTCATAAGAAATAACCTCTGAGGGAAGGTCTTGTATCCTCTTCTTACCAATATTGCAATCGTTGCTTCCTTCGTCTCTTGTCCAACCTGGACAACACGTGTAGTACGTGACAACACCTAGTTTAGTAAGCCTTACTTTACGATAGGTTCTTTTGTAAATCGTTCTAGGAAAAAAGACAAAAATCAAACATACCAAATAAAGAAGGAAGGAGACGCGTAGTGACACAGAGGGAGTACAGACAGAAAAAAAAGATATAAGCACTGGTCGCCAGAGCAGATTTTGTATTAGGGTTAAACAGATCGCGCCGTGCTGTGACCGTCTTTGTTCTGTGATGTCTGTGAAAACGCTCGAAATTCCTGACGTAACCGTAACGTGCTGTGATCATGCGGTATTCACACGCAGTAGTCATACGAAAATGTCTATAAAAGGCACGTTCAAGCAACATGGTGCGGTCGCACAATCTGGTCACGGCACATGCAAAAGCACATACAGTCAGGACATGCCAAGATTAAGACACAGTGCACGACAAAGTCAAGTCATGGGGCGACATCGATGATCTCGGTCACGGCGTACGACACGTTTATGGCACGGTCACAGTACCGCAAATAACACGCTATGGCACATTTACGCAGTGGGACGTCAAATATTTTGGTAAACCCTCATAAATCTCATAAAGATTGCGTCTTTTATCCGCGTGATTTTTTTACAGCCACGTGGTTTATTTTACAGTCACATGGGGCTGGGTTGGTGGGCTAGCGTGAGCTACAAGCTAGTTATCCTCAGATGTTCTTCGACGTCTTTCAACGTGGTAATGAGAGACAAGGAGTAATCTAAACAGATGTAAGCGATTGTATAACCATTTGCAGATGAAATTCCAAACGGAGAAACTAGAATAATCGACTCCCGGCTTCCCTCTCTGCGAAAAACCCGATACACATGCCAATCCAACTAATCGATCAGAGATGAGGAAATATAAGAGTACGTATATAAACATGCACGAGAGGAAAAACATTTAAAGAAGTTAAAGAGAACGGCTGGCAAAGATGGGCAAAAAGATCATTTCTGATAGAATGATTGCTAGTCGGTAGTCTACATGGAGCATATTTCGCGATAACTGTGAAAACGGCACGTTCACGGTGCGGCACGTTCACGGCACGGCTACGGTAGGAATTTCGAATGTTTTTATAGACATCACAACACTGACACGGTTACGGCACAGCGCGGTCCGTTTCACATTCATACTCATTCACTCTGTACTGCAAAAATTGGCGGAAATTGCATTTGACTTTGTAGACGTCATAGAGATCGTTTGGACTTTGGAGCAGGTTTTCGTAGCATGGAAGTAATAAGACACTTCCCTGCCTGATTTGTAGGCAGTGTTTAGACTAAACAATCTCAAAAGGCCAAGAGGCCGATGAAAGCTTTTTGATTTCTTGTCCGTCTCAGCAGGATATTAAATAAGGTTAATAGTGATGTGTAATGATCGAGAAACTTTCGTGACAATAACACTCAAAGTGAACGCTATCTGGAGTTTTTAAGGGCTTTGGAGGGTTCTGAACTGAGCTTTTATTTGCTTTTGCATGGCTTTCTTAAATGACTTTAGTTAATAATTGAGGGAAATTCCTTAGGTGAAAGGGGAATGTGTTTTATTGTGATACTGTTCCTGCTTTCAGTACACACTTTACTGTATCATTTCTATTTTGATTTTGGCAATGAACGTTTTCTCCATCATCCTGATCTAATGGTTGTTGTAAATTTACGACCACTTTAACTCAGTATTTATCCTCGTTTAGGTTTTCCACCAATATAAACCACACCCTAAATGAGTCTTTTCAAGTGTCAGGGTCACTTCGTAAGGTCTAATCGTTGAAACCATCAACATGATTTGGATGAAATAAGATGTCATCAACATGATATTCGCCCAACATTAAAATCCTTTTCGTGGACATGGCATGTCCCCTTTCTTTAATTACAGAGATTCTTTTACTAAAACTGATGTCCTCCATCAGTCCTGATCTCTCCCCTAACGGAATACAATAGACTCCCTGTCAGCAGACACCTTGAGCTCTGTCTGCCTGTTCAAGCAAGGAAACACTACAGAGAAGTTTGGATGGGACCAGGCGCACACGAAGTCTTCGCCGGCCCTAGAGAGGTCTCAGCTTTATAGGGGTGTACCCTATGAGGGACGTCGATGAAAAGACGTTCAAAAAAGGAACTGCACAAATTGGAAAGCTAACCAATCATGTGTGAGAAGAGTGTCTTTTATTCTACATCGGGAACAGGGTAACAGTTTTCAGTAGCGGATCCAGGGGGGTCGAAGGGGTCCACGGTCCCCTAAACCAATTTTTTGTCAAACATCGACCAAACAATAGAGTATTATACACAGTTGGGTTTAAGAAACGGAACGACCCTTTGAAAAATCCTGCGGGATCCGCTACTGGTTCTCATTTCCTTCCAGAGGTGTTTTGCTAATCAAACTGAGAAATAATCTTATTGTCGTCAAAACATTTCATATCGGGGGTAGTAAACACTCATAAACAATGGACTCGCCGTGGGAAATTTATCAGAATTTACTCCAATAGAAGTCTATCGAGCCACGAGGACATAGCGATAGAGATGAGTGCTACTCGCTGATAACAATAGGAATAAGGCTATCGTTTATTGGCTATTGTCAAAATGACAGTCTTTGCAATTTACTGCTTCAATGCAGATTAAAGATGACTAAAACAGGTTGCGAAAGGAATGTATCTATTAAATGAAAATTAATGGCTTTAAAGCATCAGCCGATCAGATAGACAAATGAAGGAAGATACTGTATCATTCAACAGTAATGAGAACTTGGATAAAAGCTTCTTTAGGTGTTACTGGAGAAACAAACGACTTTTGCAAAATAGAAAACACATCTAAAGTTACTGTAGCCATAGACAAAATTGTTGTTTTCAATCTTTTAACGGTCATCGAGTCAATGTTAAGTCTCTCATAAAAGGTTATCGTAGAAAATTAGGAGATATATTTACAGGGAATTTTCAGGTAGAATTGCATGCACTAGACAATTCATATGACAAACAATGTTAAGTCTCAAAAAGATTATCGAAGAATTGAAGAGAATGTATTTTCAAGTAATTTCAGGTTGAGTTGCACTAGATAATGACAGCCATGTGGTAGAAAGTGTCAGCCACAAAAATCTACTTAGACAGAAGCGCCAAGGAAAAAACAACAATCAGATTTTAGGATCGTAAGGTTAACACAAATGTGGCAGCCTCATATGCTAACGTAATTAAGAAATCTGGTAATAAAACGGGATTAAGGTAGATTAACTTTTTATATTGCTGTATAACGATCTTGTAGATATGCAATAATGTGATTATTTAGTAATAAATGAACGATTACTAGAATTTCTAGTAGTGAGACAACTTGGAAAAATGTTTAGCTCCTCCTTAAAGATTTCGGAGTGCTGCCCACAAGCTAAGAAGGATTGCAAGGGAGGATAGCTCAATAATGTCTGGAACACAAGACTAACTTACTTATAGAAAGAGCACAGTCTGCTTGTCCAACTGTAACATGCTCGTAAGTAGGGCTTGTATACTGGCTCTATGAATGGTTTTGTTGTCATAATATGCCGTACTATTGCTCGTTTCTTCACACATACATTTAATCTAAACAAAATAAAATAAAAGTCAATTCAGACATCATATCAGACGAAGTAGATAAAATAAATATTATTTCAAGCAAGAACGAGTATCACGTTGTTGTTTTAATGGATAATTGCCTTAAAAAAACGATTCTATATTAGAGAGTCTATAACTTGAATTATACGTACCCGGGTCCTGGAAGGGTATCTTCTGAAGCCTTTACTGACCACAACCAACACAACACCAAAGTATATAGCACAGTGTAGATGCACAATTTTCCATCCATGCCTCGATCTATCTGCAAGCTGCACACTAAACTGTTGAAAACCGGACTCACGCCTAACCGTTGCACTAGACAATAGCACGATGCCCTAGTTATATAATGCTATCCTAATTATCTGCTCATGTTTTAACAAGTTGGGGAAAATAAAACCACAGGTAGCCAAAACACTCCAAAAGGAAAACAATGACATGAAAATGTCTAAATATGATCTTTCACACTTGGTTAAATACATCAATCTTACAAGTCACGAGAAGTCGATATACTATGATATCCGCACTTCGTGACAAGACGATACCTAGAATTATCCACTCCTCAGAGATATTAACAAAGAATGACGCTGTCACCAGAAATCGACGGTCGTACGGATTTATTCGAATTCAAAACCCTAAACCGCTAGTACCCTGAAGGATAAATCTTTGCAATGCATAAACATTTTACATAACACTGTTAAGCATTGACAAACATTGAAATGTTTGATGGGTCGGCAAAAAGGGGTCAATGATGCTATTGTACAAAAACCACTTCCGGAATGCTTGAGAACGGAAGCATGTCAGAACAATAACGTTTTCTATTGCTGAAAATGTTTGGTCACTTTCAACATTTTTAAAAAGATGGGAAATGAAAGAATTGCAACCATAAACGGAATACACTAATTTGAAGAGCTGTGTAGGATTCAGTTTTAAAATGTGATTGCAAGTACGGAAAATCTTCAAAACCATTCATTTATTTCGATGAAACCGAAGGAATTTTGCGCAACCCAAATCGCGTCAAGATATTGAAACACTCTGTAATTTTGTCATAGAATTACTAATCTAAATTGCATTGAGCCCTGAAGGCAAATCTTCTTATATAAACAGATGCACAGATTAACAAGTACATCTGTTTGGTTTATCTAACAAAAACTAAATTCACATCTCCAATGATCAAAAATCCAGATCGGAAACCCTCGTAGTCGTAATTTGGTGTTCGTTAATTCCGGAGTTTTAGCGGCAATTGTATTGCGGAGTATTAGTTCGCCCCTCGAGTGCTACATATTGTAGCTTTCACTGAAAGCTAGCGCTGCCAGGGGCTGGGGCTGAGGCGAGAAGAGGAAAGCGCCATTTTCCCATTTCTCTCCTCCAGAGTCAAGTACGCAGGGTACTAGACTTGTACAGTGCCTGCTTTTGTACGACCGTATACGTATAATAATTATTATAGAAGAAAACCCACAGTTAACAGTCAATTCAATTATCCCCAGCAAAGTTGATTCTCTGATACGCTTTCAAACCGACACTAAATTTGGATATGAAGGAATCTATATCCTTGACCATACTCTGCGTTCGAGAGGTTTATCGTGTTGCTCGGACGTAATCGAAGGTCAAGGGTGAAACAACTTTTTCAAAACTGATATTTAAATTAAAAAAATCATCAACTATGTTGATGGATAATGCACTGAAATTCAGTTTTAAAGCTACTGAATTATTTAATCTATAAAGCTTAAGCGATAATTTTGTTAAACTTACCTTAATAGCCAGATTTCAATCTATCGGGTTTCGGTTGTGTCAACTACATGGAGGCGCGTCTTGTTCCACAGTGATTACCCATTTAAAATTGATGACTTTTAGGGCCAAATACGTGCAAGTATCACTAATTAAATGTTATCTAGAAGTTGCCCATGAAAACAAAGTCAATAGTGTGCTGTATTATAACAAAATAGAGCAAAAGACAGCACAAATTCGCCAGCAATAAATAACAAACTCCAAAGTGAAGTTTATATTCCCCGCGCGAACACACATCCGGGATACAAGCTTATGACGTCACATGAACAGAAAAATATTTGGACTTGAAATAAGTTTGAAATTGGTAATATTCCTCCCAATAAATCACTCTTATTTAAAGAGATATTATTTTCAATATCCAAAGTAGTTTTCAGAGCTTTTCTTGGGAAATTTTATAAGGTATAAAGGTTCAGGAGAAATAATGTGACGTCATAACATCCGGGTTCTTTTAAGAGGGTGGTCTTTGATATTGCACGTTCGCCATTACGTTTGGGAGCTTTTCCAACAAGAAAGCAACAACCCCCCTCTAAAAACAACCAAATCAGACTCACTTCCGTTCACAAATCTCTCCAAAAATCACTTCCTGTGAAAGAATTTCAACTTCTGCATGGAAATCTGATGGATCTCGAAGTCGGCGCCGAATTACGCGACCAAGACTTAGAAGCCGATGGGCCAACTTCATCTGTTCTAGCACATGTTCTAGACGCTAATGCTGTTTCAACTGCTGTGAATTCAACATGTTATACAAGCGGTTTAGCGGTTTTAACCCCAACTTTAGATGGCCATACGACCGTTACATCTCTAGCTGGGTTTGCTCTGAACAGCTTTGACCCTGTGGATGTAAGCGTGAAGCATCAAGGACAAGAACACCATGACTTAGCCGTGGCTACAGTTGGCGTGGATGGAAGGTGAGATATTCTGAAAGGTTTGCGTCTTCCGGAAGTAAATAAAAAATTGGATTCGAAACTCAATGTTGGTGAATATTTTACATTACATAATTGTCCATTGTCACATTTTCTAATTGTTTGTTTAATTTAAGTTATTGTTAATATAGCTTAGTTTTGTATTGCAAACAGCTGTTTTCAAGGTTATAATTAAGAGACTTTCCCATTGATTTCAAATTTACCCAAAACAATGTTAAAATCACAATTTTACCAAAAATAATTTAAAATTAATTTTATCTTTTGATCACAAACCTTGTGCATATTAATCAAATGTTGTGCAAAACAAATCTATTGATATTATGCCCTCAGGGAAGAAGATAAAAAAGTACTTAGGAACTGTTCACATTATAGAAGTTGCCCTGGGTAGGTAGGGTGACAGTAGAGAAAGCTAGCCATTCACAGGTAATTTTCAGCCTGTAGTGAGGTGTTCAATTATCATCGCCTGGTTGCTAAGTACTTACACAAACCAGTGGTAATCCAAGAACTACAAATCATGGCCCTTAATCCCCTAGGGATAGCCCAACTCTTTCATTTCACATTGTAGGGGCACCCTAGCTTCAAGGTAGGGGCACACTAGCCCCTTGTAGCACCCTCCCTCACATTTGAAACAAACTACTGTACCACCTACATGTAGGGTAACCCTTCTACATAGGGGCCTGGCCCCTCTCATGTGAATGGGCTCTTAGTGTCCATTTTTCTGAGTGGGAATAAAAATCGGAATAAGAAAGACAATTAATTTGTAAAGCATTCTGGTACCTTGAAGCTTACCTGTTGCTTCATTGACCATTCTGGTACGTGTACTGTCTTGTAGTATCATGTAAACGACCTATTATAGACCAAATAGGCCTTTTGCATCAAATGATCACATGGTACAAATTTGCTATTCTGGTGGACGAAGGAATGTAACCACCTCAAGAACAAAAGGATTCCAACCAGTCCAACGTGACTTGTCTTTGTTTTAGATTTCCCAGTGCATATTTTGCCTACCAGAATAACATATTTTGTGCTGTGATGTGTTTGTTATCAGATTGAGGTTTACCCCTGCAAGCCATGGAACACCAACCGAATTTCATCATACTGCTCAAGAAAGACAAAACCTCCCAACGTCAGAGGCAGACTTTGTATCTGACCTATCTCAAGGTAATTATCATGGCTTTACTCACTGTGCTGTGATACCTGAAGAGATGTAAAGCCTTATTCACATTACACTTGCTTTTTGATATGGTACAGATAAAAGTAGTTTTCTAACCTATAATGTAGCTATTTTACCCATGCCTCTACCATGTAAATTAAGGAACACAGGTAAAAATTAAAGTACAACAGTAAATGTGGGTTTTGATTATGGCTGATGTCAGCACAATAATTTCATTTGCAAAAGAGCAACTTATTGGTCAAATACATTTTACAGTTTTACATGTAATTATGAAAAATATGCAAGCAGCTATACTTATTCACTATATTCATACAAGACATACATGTATATGTTCTTCTTGAGAGAGTTTTATAACTATATATGTAACTTAAATACAGTGTACATGTACCTATATGTACCAAGACATACTTAATTTGATATATATGTAACTTCTCTCACCTCTGAAGATAAACACGCCAGCTAGTACATGTAGGTTAATTATGTATGTACACTGTATCATTTCTCCTCATTATCATGTTTCAGTGGAGATACTAAGTGGAGGTGATGGTGATGACAGGTTTGTTAGTGGTGAAGATCTTCTTCATGAAAGACAAGTTCAAGTGGCAATTCCTGACAAAACCACTGTAAGTTACATCTATATGTAATGCCATGCTATTTACATGATTGTGTAGAAGGATGCATTGTTTATGATTTACCTTATTTGCAGCAACCACTGACCAGCAGCCTCAACTTTAACTTGAATGACTAAATTGCATTTTAAGCCACTTTCATTTAAAATTTTTGAACTTAAAATGCTAATATTTCAAAAACTATATATTGAGCAATTGCACTCAAAAGTCAACGTCACGCTGCACCCACCTATAGTATCAGGGATGACTGTGGTAGAATATATATGTAGGATGCTTGTACCTACAGTAGGGTTGTTGGTGGAAAAAGCAGACAGTGCTCTCAATAAAATGTGACCATCGGCTACATGCATGTACATGTAGCCAAGAGTGTGCACAAAGCTGCATGTATTAGTAATGATGCAGGAACCATCCCATTGACAAATTGGATCTTGAATGTCTTTGTGTATGTGGGAATCATAATTAGACATAATTTGTTTCTTCCACGTTGGTTTAACATGAGTGCTCTAAGTACACCAGTTAACCAACATGGAAGAAACAAATTATTTGTCTAAAATTTGTATCTTTTTTCATTTGATTTTTTTCAAATTAAATTACTTGAAAACAAGGCTAATATGAATAAAGAAATGCTGCCCCATGGCTAGCTGGTTTCTTTTGTTTAGTCATATTAGCCTCTGTATCAAGCAAATTTTGAGAGTTACTAGCTTAAATGCCTAGGTATTGGAACACTGAATGAAGGAGGGAGTAGTAGGCATGTATGTACTCTGCCTTCTAAAAGATTTCTTACTACATGCATGTCATTTAACTTTCGTATATTAAACATTGTTTGAAGGGTTATTTTTCCATTATCATTTCAGAAAAAGAAAGGTGGATGGCCCAAAGGTAAAAAGAGGAGAAAAACTCTCCGAGATGTGAATGCTCCAAGGGCCCCTTTAACTGCTTATGTACAGTTTTTAAATGACAACAGAGAGAAGGTTAGAGCTGAACATCCTGACCTTCCCTTTCCTGAAATAACAAAACTGCTGGGAGCTCAGTGGAGTAAGATGACACAAGATCAAAAACAGGTAAGATGGACACCTCAGGGGGTTGCAACCATGGTCTCATTCAAAAGCATCAGGCCCCTTCCATAATTTATTTATATACTTCTTATTCCTTCCATAGCACTTCATTCTTCATTTGCCCTTCAATCTCATGATTCCAGTTGCAAGGAGGGTGCTATCCATTTGATAAATCTTAATTCATTGAATACATTTATTGCCTACAATAATTGTTTTATCGACTGGATAAAGATTCATCCAATGGATAGCACCTTTCTTGAAAATTGGACCAGGAGATTGGAGAGTGAATTACAAGTGAAGAATAGAGTACTACTGAAGAAATAGGAGGTAAAAATGAAGAATATAGGAAAAAGTCATGAAAGGAAAAGAAGAGGAGTATTAAATGAACAATGCCATGCCCATTTTTCCTTTCCTTTCTCTTGCTTAGCCCTCCTGCTACTTGAGGAAGAAGCTTTTTGCTTGATGGAGGGCTTCACCACTAGTACCTCATTACATAAACCTTATTTTGTGTACCTCATTGCATAAACCTTCCTCAGTACCTCAGTACCTCATTACATAAACCTTCTTTGTTACACATATACATGTTATGTAACATGTTTCGGTTGTTCTTTTACAGAAATACCTTGATGAAGCAGAGAGGGACAAAGAAAGATATGTCACAGAACTTGAAAGTTACCAACAAACTGATGCATACAAAGCTTTTTTAAAGAAACAAGAAGAAAGAAAAAGAAAATGTAGGTACTCAAGGTAGTTAAGGCCTGGGTTTGACCTTGTTTGACCTTGGAACATTTTTGTTCTGCTATGTAAGATATAACAATGCAAAACTTATTTCACTTGGCTCAATGTTAAATAATAACTAGTTGAGTAACCTT
Organism: Telmatactis stephensoni; assembly: GCA_029948255.1. Taxonomy (NCBI): domain Eukaryota; kingdom Metazoa; phylum Cnidaria; class Anthozoa; order Actiniaria; family Isophelliidae; genus Telmatactis; species Telmatactis stephensoni. Next base: position 521,737 of record JALIZF010001681.1, read on the forward strand.
AACTTAGTTTTTTGGATATAGGTTAGTCACGTGACCAATTACGACGAAACTTCGTTTTTCTTTAATCCGCAATTCAATTTCACTTAAAAAACAGAAATAACACCTCTAATGCATAAAGGAGGTTTAATCCTAAATAGTTTTGTGTAGACATCTGGACTTTTGACAATTAGCTGGGAGATATTAAGCAAAGTATTATTTTGAGGTTTGGTCACGTGACCTGTTTTGCTAAAAATCGCTTTAATGAAAATCGATAATCATGTTCTCTAATCAAAATGGAATAGACTCATTTAAAAGAACTATGTTTCAAGCATTTGCGTTTTCTTTTCGCTTTAGTTTTGTGTTGTTTGTGATGAATGAAGGAGTGAATGAATGAATGGGCAACAAAATTAATGGGTAAATAAAATTAAAAAAAGAAATGTGATGGACAAATGAGTCAGTAGATCTATAATGAATAATCACGTCAGTGAGCTCAGTACTGAATGGATATTTGTATATTTACTATTTCCTTAGGCACAGAATCAGCAGATGGGGTTTATTCAAATGGAATTGAGGTACAATTTACTTACCTTCTTCTAGAGTTACACAAAATTTCAACCAGAGTTTTTGTTCTGTTGCTTTTTGCTCTGTTGTGATTGTCCCTCATTGAGTCTCTTTGTATTGTCTACTAGTCTTATTAGAGTATGTATCTACTAGGCTAGGTTGCAGGGGCTACTAATAATTCTTGTTGTTCTGAACTGTACTTGCCCTTTATTTTTGCAAATGTGGCTTTCCTTGCATTCCTCATTCTATTTTCTTCTCTATTATTTGTACGCATTGAAAGTTTCAAAAGTTCCATAAAAAATCCAATAATTCCACACAACCCCACCCTTCTATCAACCTACACCGCCCCCTCTGCCCACCTCCTTTTCCCTCAAGCCCCCACCCCTCCCCTCCACCCACTTTTTTAGTAGACTGGACTCCTAAGCATCATGTGGTTATGTAACATGTACTATTACTATTTATTTCCAAGTTGTGTGAAGAAGATGACTTGTACTGTAAGCCATGTAACCAGTATTTCAACAATTTACACAACAAGAAAGAGCACATCTATGGCCGTAAACACCTACAGACAGTTAACGGGAAAAACAATGATGGCCAGGAAGAGGAAGAGGATCTTCCATCATTCAGTATACCAATCTTTACAGAAGAATTTCTCAACCACAATAAAAGTATGTGTAGAGTTAGACTGATTCCATAAGTTGGTCTGTTCGCTCCTCATTTGGGCTTCCTGTGGTGGTCAAGCGACCAACCAGTAAAATAGAGCGAAAACTTCGATGAAATGCGCAAGTGCTCCTTTACCCCAAACTGATCCTCCATTGGACGCGTATCTTCTCCCCCACCTTCCAGCAGTGCATTGGGTATTTAAGCTACACTGTGGCAGAGAGAAGAAAACATCAAACGCACCTGTATGGCCAACTCGTGGATTAAAAGGTTATTCATAAGTTATCCACAAGTTGGTACGCGGAAAATCACCGCAATGAGGCCACGCATTGGGCTTCCTGTCTCCTATGACCGAGAGAATACTGAGATCAATTCCCCTCGGTCAAGTTGGCAAAGGAATCCCATGAAGGGTTAACTGCGGAGGAGGCTAGGCCGCGCACTAGTTAGCCTGGTCGTAGTTAGAGCCCCTACCGTGCCGTTTCTACACTAAGATATTTGTATTACAGGGACGCTAAAGAGCCGCATTTTGTACTAGTTATGTACCTATACCATTAGTGTATCTATTCTTTGTCTATATTTCGTTATTCAATCCATCCATTAATCCAGCTGTTCATTCCATTTTTCTTCCATTTCTTTCAGTAAAAGAAAGCGAGTTACGACAACTGCGCAAAGCAACAACAGAATACGAAGACCAAAACTCCATTCTCTCCAAGCACATCGAGGGGATGAAACAAGCCATTGAAAAAAACCAACTAGAAGCTAACGCACAGCGCACAACTAACGAACTATTACAACAGCACTTAGATTCACTGCGCGCTATTTTGACGCATGGATTTCAAGACCTACCGCTGCCCAGAACAGGAGAACTGCCGTCCAATGACTGTATAGATAATTACATGACAAAGTTGTATTCGCTTATCTTGGACTCGCCGCAAGAGAATGAAGGATTGATCGGCAACGTACGGGATATTGTCTCAAGAATAAGTTTTCAAAAGTAAGTATTTTATGTTAAGTTTCAAGAAAAGATGACGTAAGGGAAGGAATCGCGCGTATTAGGTCTTTGGACAACCATATTCTCCGTTTGATGCTATTTTTATAGTGAATCTGATTGGTCGAGAGCGCGCGAGCTTTCATCACAATGGCGGAAAAAGGGTGTATAACGTTTGTCGATCGAGGTCATGGTGACGAGGTTCTAAAAATAGCATCAAACGGGGCATATAATGGGTCACGGGGATTCCTTCTCTTACCACATTTTCTCTTGTAAGTTTATAATGAATAGCAGTAACTACACTGAACTTTGTTACGCTTAAATGGTGTGTTATGATGGCTTACATTCCTGTGTCGTTTCTTCCACTAATTGTGGTAACGTGACCTTAGCCGGCTCTCAAGGATAGGGGAGAAGGTACTGTCTCTCCCCTCCCCCTCCAATTGACCGTTGTAATGACGTAACGGTACTTAACTGTGAAACCCTCAAAATCAGAATCACGTGATCTGAAAATCGATTTCTGATTTTCTTGGTTTTCTTTTTCTAGTGATGACAAGATGCTAACATCAACCTGACACAAGTCTTTCTCCATGGATATAAATTATTTAGTTATATTTAATATTATATAGAGAGCATTATTTACTAGATAACTTACTGTCGTTATGTTTGAACAGAACAGATTTTGTTTGAGTGGGAAACTTATTAGAAAAGTCATAACCGTTTCTCATCTGACGAAATTTCTAGATCAGGCCGCAGTTTCACAAAGCGTCCGTAATCTACGAATACTCTTTATATCGTAGGTAGGAAATATCTTTATTGTAAACTAAAGGAAATTTCCCCAAATAAACTCGACAAAATAAGAAGAAATTGCCTTCTAAAAGGCTCTGTTTTTGAAAAAGAATAAAGCACTTGTTAATCCTCGCAAAACCGAGATCGAATATTGGATTTACGAGTAATCGCAAATTACGTACGCTTTGTGGAACAGGGTCTAGACTGATTCCATAAATCGTAGTCTTTGCTCGTCGCAACCACCACAGGAAGCCCATCTCAAGAGCAAACAGACCGACTTATATTTTGGAATCAGTGTAAATTACTATTAGGGGTCATTCCGGTACAAAGTACAGAATAGTTTGTGTGTCTTCGTGTGTACCATACATGCAACATGCCCCTGCCTCATGCTAACAAACGTTTTCCCATGTGTGTACAATCACGCAAATGTCGCTGTCACGCGAATGTCACTGTCACGCAAATATCACTGGAACACGCATGTCCCTGTGACAAATCGCTTCGTGTGTACCGATCTTAGGGTGCGTTAAATTGAGACCGGCTTTCAGGACAAGAATTATTTTAGGTTAAATGAGTCTTTTCGTCTGGGACTAGCTGAAATTCGTCCCGTCAGCTCCGAACGATCGAAAATAAATCGCCAATATAAACGCACCCACAGATGTCTTTCATAATGAGTCGAGTGATTAATGGAATTGTCAAGCCTGTAGTTCTAACTAACTTACCATGTCCTACCCCAACCCACTCCCCTTAGGTTTGTGTTGGTTTGTGGTTTCCCATCAACCTCCCACACAAGTGCGTCTTGAAGCTAGCGGAAAACGATCATCTTTTAAAAACGCCTGTGAAGGAGACCACATCCGTTACGGTTTCGCGTAAATAGGCCTACTATAGAGATCAGAAGAGTTTGTTGACGATCAAAATATAACCCCACTACCTCGAACCCCCAAATACGTTGTTCGGGATAGCGAGGGTTCTATTACCAATACTGACTTGAGCGCAAAAAAATTGCAAGGGAAATGAGAGACCAGAGTTTATTGGTAATCAAATTACCCCGTTAGGTAGAACCTCCCAAATAAACTGTTCTGCATCAGATAGCGAGAGGTTCTATTACTGACTCACAACAAAATTTGCAAGAAAATGAGAGAGCATTGGAGTATTGGAAATAAAATTATAACCTCGCTACGTTGAACCCCAAATAAATTGCTCGGATAGTGGGGGTTCTATTGCCATTTCTAACTCTCAAGGAAAAAAATCTGTAGGAAAAGTAGTTTGTTGGCTGCGAGAAGCCCAAGGCAATGGAGGTCGAGGTAACGGGGTTTCTTAGTCGCCCCAACTACAGACACTCTTTGAAAACAGTCGTCAATGTTCGCCTCAGGGAAGGTTAGGTACATAACAAGAGTGTCCGACTTATAGAGGCGTCCTTTTACGGGGGTGTCCACTTTGGAGAACTAAATTCACTATACATAGGTGGATGTGGTGTTAACAAATATTAACAATATAATCCTGATGTGTCAATGATGTTCACAATGGGTTTTGCCAGTATCCTGCTAGCTCAGTGAATTTCTGGTTGACATTTTACAGTGGTTTACGCTTACATGTGCTCGCTTTAAAAACCCATACGTACCCGGCACCCAAAATAAATGAACAAGAACATGCCGAGATAGGTCCATTGCGGCTTATTAAGCTGTAGTCTTCACGCTGAGTTCGAATCGGCAAAAACGCTAGATTTCCAACCCAAGACATGCCGTTCAATGGCCCTCTAATTGGTACCATTCAGTCGGCAAGCTTTCTTAACTTTCAAACCCGAAATTGAACGAAGGTATCTTGCTGCGAAAAAATCGAAGGATCTAACAGCACGGCTTTGTCATTAAATGTTCGTTTTACTTCCCATCATCTAGTGATCTCCTTGTATCTTTGTCACTAGTAATACCAGCTCCATTAAAATCGTTTCAGCCTTGAGATGGTCAGATAGAAACATCGTGAAGTTAGAAAACTCCACAACACATGGAAACGACATTGTTTCATAATTGCCTCAGGCCAATGGCTGAGTAGAGGAGCTTTTGACTGCGAAGTCGAGTTAAACCAAACCCAGATGGGTGCATGCTGAGAATTTTGGCGATCACAAAGACTGACAAACAATATTTTATAAGCATTTACTAAAGTCTTTCGAGGGCACAACATTAAATGATGAAATGTCTCAACGAGCTTTTTGCTGATTGGCCAAAAAGTCTCCCTGATGCATCCACTAATTGAAATATCTCCGATCAGTGGCGACTCGTTAAAGACTTCTAAATGTCGCAACTTATGGCTATCATTAGACACCGCACTGTTGGCTCCACCCAGCCCATAATGTTGCTATCCATAGCGAGGCCATGAGGTCGGGTCGGCGTTCTTTGGTGTAATTATTCCATTGATACACTGTGATCAAGTGTTCTACACTGGGTGCGCTTTTTGTAGTAATGATTTAAATGATGTTCACATAATTGTATCAATTACGAGCAACTTCGATTGATAACATAAAATTTCTCAGTTGCTATAAAAAGTTGCTACGAGAACCATGGAAAAAAAACTGATGGAAATACATTCTCTACTGCTCCCCCAACGATTCTATCAGTTTCAAAACATACCAAAAATAAAAATAAAGCAAAAGCAAAACAACAAATGAAAGCGTGATCAGATTTTCAGTTTAGTTCAACGTAGGGTTACTCTCCCCAAATGAAAATCGTTCTATAAGGGACTGAGTGTTGTCTAGTAGTAACCAAAAAACAATTATTTTTTTCGGATGGTGGGCGGGGGAATTAATCTCTCAATGAGACATTCAAGAGGTGATCCTAGGGAGCTCAATTCTTCTAAGACCAGACAAAGGTATATCCACCACCACATCTACATCTTGTAGCTTCACAGACAATTTTCACCGCCGGTATCAGTAGTTAAAATACCAAAAATTGAAGAACAAATACCGTCTATACAATGGCAAATATTAATAAAAATTCCGTTTGATCGTTAACGCACTTCATGAAATATAACTGAAACTGTTGAATGATAGATAGCTATCTACAAAACATTTATAGCTTGAAAAAGAGATCGCGCGCGCTCAATAGGACTAGTTAGCAATGAGTTAGAACTCAGCAAGGCTGGTTTCAGCTAATGTGTGATGCGTTTGGACCAAAACCAAGGTAGCCAGCTCACCCAGCCTGTAACAGCGATTTAAAGGGATGCTAACGACTGTACAGAAGTTCTAGATGTGCTGTATCGTTTGTTAAAGACTTAGAGGTTGGCTTTATGCGATGGTTATCTGTTTGTAACTGCGTATGAATTAAAGAATATTTACGACATGACCTTCCCACGGAACCGGTATTTAATTCACTCCGATAAGAGAAACCATTCAATATGAAATACATCTTAATGCAAATACCGCTCGCACGACCCCCTACCGTTAGCACGCGAGATTTGACCATCAAAAAAAACCCAAAATCAGCATTTTACTACCTTAGGGAAGCGTTTAAAACTTTAGACAAAGTTAGTATTATATTATTCAAATGTTATGGTTGTTTTGGCTAGCTGTATGATACAGCAGTTGAGTTCAACAGCCATATGATTGCAACATCTGGTTTTGTCGTTAAAACGGTTTTATTAGGAAATCAAACAAATAGTTTTCTTAAGTTTTCGACATCAATAATTCCTGATAATCTTAGTAGAGATTTTATCTATGGTTTAAACACACATTTTACAGCTTATAAGAGTTTATCTTTTAAAATCACTGAACAAAGAACATTCGCGTTGCTATGAGAGAAACTGGACCAGACTTTGAAGATGGCAATTCTTTCTAGAGAAGCATTTCTTGTCCCCTTAGAACGTATTTCCCAACAGGGGATTGCAATCGGCTTTGACTTAGCTGTTAACACGAGGATTCTGTTTCTATTGTGGCACATCGTGTGACCATTATCATGTTTGGCTGTGGTGTATTAATGCCTTGTGTTTAAGTCATACTCCAGCAAGCTTGTTGCTGCAAATATGACGAGTATGTTAATGACAATAACAACAGTGCGGCAAATAAACACGATTTTTTAGCCCATCATCTTATTATCAAAACCAACGTCCAGCACAATCAGCGTTAGCAGCAATTAAAATAGCATTAGCTACAAACACAATCAATGTCTATGGATTTATGGAAAACTTGGACGAAGACGGAGTCTGTCTCTGTAGAACCCCTGGCTGTGGGATCACCGTTTTGCGATATGTGCAGTTCTTCTGACATCTGTACTTTGTACGTTTTGCTTTAAAACACATTGAAAAACCAAATAGGGGGGTTTTTGCCCTAAGGAGAAATCTCTTAATGCTTTTATTTATTTTTCTCTTCAAATGAATACTTTATTGAGGGACGTTTTTCACTTGACCAGCGCCCTTCGCTTCCATTGCTTCCTTCGCCTTGGCAACAACTTTTTTAACTTTTTGATTAAAAAAAACGTTTAAAAACCGTGCTTAAGTTAACTCGATAATCGTCTAAATATTTTTTTCCATCCATGTTTCCGCTTCCGTGGCAGTTGATAGCTGTTCAATGTGCTTTCGCTTAAGAGCTCGCACTGCCGGCATGTGGTCGACAAATGTACTCGCCCTAAAACGTCTACATTAAACCTGAACCCGCTGAACGTGCCCAGTCAGTTACCGGCAGAGTTGCGCACAGAAGACCTTGGTATATTCTATAAGAAAGGTGAGTTATTTAGTGGTAAAACTGCCTTTCATATCCTAGTAAAACTTTCTCAATAGGTATCATAAGGTATGATCTAGGATTAACTTACAGAGTACCATTTTAAAAGCGCGTTCGGCGCCGTAATATTGATCATAAAATGATGACTAGCTTAAACAATCACTGTTGAATTCCCATTATTTCAGTCTTAAACAATCGGCTTGTGATACGGTATTCAGTTTATAAACGAATTATAATCTAAAGAAGTACTTAAGAAGTACTTGAGAAGTTTCCCATTCAAAATAAACAATTTGTTTTGAAAGTCAACAAGGTATTAATAGTCTTAATTAACACGCATCGTGTGATCAAAGCTTCGTGCGTGAATCTATCATAAAGAGAACAGACGAAGGCATAGAGCTAAAGATTTAAATAGAGTCAGTTCTGTCTCAATTTGGCACAGATTGAAAGTCGACCCTACGCTTAATGATAATCAGTCTTATCGAGAGTCAAGAGCTGCTATTAGCTTGTGCTGATAAAATAATGACGTTCTAATCTAATGTCGACACTTAATCGAATTTTCATAAGATTTCTACAGGTTAAGACTTCTACAGCTAGATTAATTGTATCAGTGTTTTAAAGATGAATGGTTTATTATGTATGGTATGCTAGAGAGATAAGCACTTCATACTTCAGCCTACATTGAATTGAACGATAACTGTTCACGTCGCGTCTTTTATTTCTCCGTCAAAACATAAGTATTTATCAATCGTAGTTTCGTATGTAAAAATAATTAACTCGGCTGAAATCCAAGAGTATCGGAGAAGACGACAACAAAATCTTTCCATCTTTGCCTAATAAAGTCAAGAACGAATATCTACGGAAATTTAGGCATAACTTGTGGTCTGCGTTTGATCTTTCAATTGGACTTCATGCATACTTAGTATGGTTTATCCTCTTATAACACACCGTCTTAGTGATGGATTTAAATTTAATTCTATGTATCTGCTGACATATATGTACATAGATTGTAATAGCTTAGTTATATTAAGATCAATGATTAAATTCGGTTCTAAAGAAACAAATCTCCATAGTATCCATCAGAACGTTTTCTGCATTCTCAATCATATCATCCTAAGACTGAAATCTCTTAGGAAAAGACGCGTAATCAACACTGTTTGTCTCACAGAAGTATTAGTAAAGAGATATATTTGAAGTAATCTTGAAAAAGAAAGTGGACTGAGCTAGGAATTACAAAAGATACTTTGACTACATTGACAAGAACTTTTATGTTACGACGTGTTAAAAAGTGTTTCCTTCTCACTAAGCATGTCTGTGGTCTGATTCACTTTTACCAAAACCACAAACGTGTAGGAAAATTAAACGTACTTCAATTATATTTACGACAATAATAATGTACATATATAATATATATCACGCGCGATAGGATAACCAAGCTAAATTGAAAGTATCGTCCTAAAAAGAGATTTTTAGAGTTGGTTTTAATGCTTTTAGAGTTTTAAGAAGACGCTCTCAGCTGGGAATCTGTTGTTTAGCTTCTCTTCTGTCGTTCACTTACTCACTTACTGACTGAATGACTGATTGACTGACTGACTGACTGACTGACTGACTGACTGACTGACTGACTGACTGACTGACTGACTGACGCACTGACTGACTGACTGACTGACTGACTGACGCACTGACTGACTGACTGACTTTCTTTTTTGCTTTCTTTTTTTCCTTACTAAGCCCTTTCTTTATATTTTTCTTTTTTGTTTTTGTTAGTCATTCGTTTCTCTTTAATTTTTTCTCTATACATTTACTTTCTTTCTCCACTGCTTTCGTTCATTTTGTTTTTACTGTTTTTATAAATAAAGTTTATAATTCTCACCCTCCTTTTAATCGAGTTTCCTTTCTCGTACTTCACCTGATCAGACATGGAGTCAGCGAACAACGCAAATTTCAGTATCGACGCCTTGCTTGGAGCACAACAACAACATCATCAACAACAACAACAACACCATCAGCAACATCAAGCAGCATTGACAAGAAAACTGCCATCTTCTGGAGTTGCTACAATGTCGCCTACTGGGCAGCCCAAAAAACCCTTAACTGGTAAGATTTTTTAATTAACAAACTTTAGAGTCTAGCATTTGTGAGTGTTTGTATTAGACTCCTGTTTAACTTGCAACTAGCATAAATAAAGGAAATTACGAGGGCGTTTTATGGCGAACCCACCGAAGCTCAGGAAGATGTTCAGGAAGCAATTATGGCGAATAGACGAATGTGAATTATCTAAATTCTTATTTTGACACTGTTTTTGCCCTTCTTTTCATTTATGTTCTAAAACAAATTAAAAACCAAGCAGAAATCCAATTCTGAACATAAATTGGCGTTAATTTTGGCTTATAACCTTTCGCGCCAAAGAAAGGAGCTTCTTTGTTGACATTTTAATGTTTGTTTTATTTTCTTTATCCACTCTGAGTTTTCTGTAATCATTAGCTATTAAGAAAGCCGTTAGCTAACGGAAGATTGAAAACTTTGAAAGCCTTTCGCGGTAGGCGGTTCCTCTTTTATATGCTCATGGCACGCTGTGCTCCTCTGCTTAAAAGATCGCGTCTGAGTGTCCATTTGCTGTGACTAAGAGGTCTAGATAACTGACTGTGAATTTAGCTACACTGGCTAATTCGGCATCTTTCTTTTGTTTAACAGTGTTGTTTGTTTTCGACATCTTCTTTAAATCGCCACGAGTTTTTCTTATTTTTTCTTAATTGTCTTGTCTACAGTGCATCTTTTGCAAATGAAATTAGCCAATACTAATGGTTTTCTATTTTTTCAATACACAAACAAACAAACAAACAAACAAACAAACAAACAAACAAACAAACAAACAAAAAACGATTGGCCTTTGAAACACGCTTGAACAATATCGATGGAATCAGTGCCGTTTAGTTCAACTTATCAATTATATTTTAAAATTTCCAAAACATCATTCAACGAATTGCTGGGATCAGTAATCATCTTTGAACAGCAAAATATTGTGTTTTATAAATTAGTGTCTGTTACGTAATGAGTTTATTACAAACTATATATATTAGGGTTAGTTACGTAATTTTTTTTTGCCAGTGATTGGGAGTGGGGGGTTGGGGGAATGGGGCAAAAGCAAAAAAAAAAAAAAATCCAGTAAAACTTGTAGAAAAAAAATCCAAACCTTGCCATAATCACATAAAAAATATTGGTCTAAATCTATTAAAAAAGTATTTTCCCTTTTGTACGTGACCCCACTTTCTGATGGTCTGCCCCTTACAACAAGTACCTCCTTACAATTCATATACAACTGGGACAGCCAACAATTCACTCTAAAAGGAAACCATTTAACGACCCTGGCACTGTAAAGTTAAATAAAGGTGGTATCTTGATACGGAGTCAAAGAACGAAGGACTGAAAAGGTCCTCTTCCGAAACGTCTGGAAAACATAATTTTTGACTGTGTACCATGTGACTAACTTAATTTAATATTTACTGTAATGATACAAGTCTGCACAAAACGGAAAATTTAACCTTTTGAGATAAAGATCTTGTGATTATTTTGAGTACTCACCGAAGAAAATTTTATTTAAATGTTTTAAACATTTTTTGCTTTTAGAAATGAGCTTCCATGAGGAATTCAGGGACAAAGATTTGACAACGACAAATAAAACTTTACCATCGTCTGAAAAGCGCGAGAGATCATCCACCAAGAAACGAAGAAAGAGAACCGCGTTCACAAGTTTCCAACTCAAATGTTTAGAGGATAAATTCAAGTTCAGCAAGTACCTGACCATAGCAGAGCGTGACATGATGGCCAGGTCTTTACAACTAACAAACCGACAAATCAAGACTTGGTTTCAAAATCGCAGGACCAAATGGAAGCGTGAGAACGTCGGAGAGGCTTTGCAGCTGAACTATGAAATTCAGCGGACAGCAACGTTACGATGTACACCCCCCTGGCTTCAAGTGTGTCCTTACCCTCCCGTCTTTAGTACCATGGACCCAAGTTGTTCCTGGACACCAACACCGTACTTGTTACCAAGTGCATCGGCTGCACGATTCCCTTGCTCTCACCCTTCATAGTCAAGAACTTTAACGATAAAATATAAACACTGTTGTATCTATCGCATACGTATAACATCAGTAGCTGATGTTACTTGCTGTAACCACGGATGCCTTCGTGGTATCCATGGATACGTCTGTGGGTTCCATGACTACGCGTGTGTTTCCATGACTACTTCTGTGAAAGTTTATTTCAATGTTTTTCATGAGTACTGTAACCATGTAACCATACCGTAACCATGGATACATTGATTGTCTCCATGGACACTTTGGCTGTCATGGACATTTACATTAAATTAATTTAACAGAGTACTTGACGTATATATATCAAGACTATCAAATATACATGATCGACTTGTAAATATAAACATTATTTGTAAATAAGTGTATCTAATAAACTAATTCACTTAATTATCTCGTCTTTATTGAGATATATATACATATCAGCCCAAACTACCCGGCGTATATTAAAGTATATTGTAGTACAAACAATCTTACGTCATGAAATAGGGCTTAATGTAATATTATTCCCAAATACGAATCTACAGTGATGTGATATATACCTATTTCAAAAAAGGTTGTCCTTGGTTTTGGTGCATACTGTATAGTGAATACTGCATACCAAGACTGAAATGTATTATGGACAATTTGTAATTGGGTAACAAGAGACTTTATTAATGTTGATTCTCTGTTTCCTCTCAGGTTGAATCTAAGTAGACTTTTTCCGCAACTTTTCTACTTCTAAAAATTGTAAAAAAAAAAACACCCGAAATTTGATATCCACAATGCATTTCGGTCTTGGTATGCAGTGTTCACTATGCAGTATGCATTAAAACTGAGGACAACGTTTTTTGAAAACGCACATGAATGATTTGCCAGCAGATGATACAAACTTTAGAAAACACAGTGAATTCGTTCACTGGCACTGACACTTTGTGTGAAGGCTTAGGTGTCGAACCTAGGGCTTAGCACTAGGATCATCCTAGTAGGCGAATCTGCTATACATGCACATTTACTGCATTCTGTTTAATTACATGGAAATTTGTGTCTTCACTTCGGGTACTAGGATCATCCTACTAAACAGAATGCAGTAAATGTATAGCAGGTAGGATGATTCGCCTACTAGGATGATCCTAGTGCCATGTAAACACCCCCTAGAGCTAGCCGGACCTCAGCCAGTACGTCACGATCACCCAAACTCTGAATGCTATGGTACTTTTAAATTTTCCCTAAGAAAATCTAATATCTAAGCCAGACGTAATGTTAACTTGTGATATGGTGCTGGGAAGTCAACCTAATCCCTGTTAATGTTTAATTACCAAAAAGTCTAAAAAGTACGAATATTAGTAGTTCCAAAATGATCTTTTCATCCGAGAACTTTGCCACTAGTTTTTATATTACTGGTAATTCCTAAAAGTCAATACATTTTAATATGCAATTTCCTCTAATTTTTCTTGTTTATGGATTCCAAATTATATTCCGTTCCCTTACGTTTTTGGTACAGATGTTTGTTATGAGTCAAAGTTGCACACTGTTGCATACTCTATTAGAAACGGGGGGGACTTGGATCGATTCTTTTTCGATAAACGTAGAGTCACTCCTTATACCGAAAAATGCTTATCAAAGTTGAAAGCATTTGAAAGCACAATTTCCAGTCTTGCATATTCCTCGGGCGACGAGCGTGAACGTGTTTTTATGCACACAAATCATAACTACTAAAAACATATACAAAGGTGTTGAACATTTAAACATGTACGATACTTTAGTTTCTGTGCAGACGCGCAGAGGCAAGAATGATCTACAACCATGTCCCACCATCGACGATCTCTTCCGTTGCTAAACCTGACGAAGCCTTAGTTAATACTTAAGTAATGCCATTTTAAACTGCGACGTTGGTTTTGATAATAAGATGATGGGGTAAAAAATCGTGTTTATTTGCCGCACTGTTGTTATTGTCATTAACATACTCGTCATATTTGCAGCAACAAGCTTGCTGGAGTATGACTTAAACACAAGGCATTAATACACCACAGCCAAACATGATAATATGGTCACACGATGTGCCACAATAGAAACAGAATCCTCGTGTTAACAGCTAAGCCAAAGCCGATTGCAATCCCCTGTTGGGAAATGCGTGTTTAGGGGACAAGAAATGCTTCTCCAGAACTGAAGTCCTCATTACCTACTGTCGACCAGGCTTCTGGTCTCGCGAAAAAGCTACACCAAGTACTTCTCAAGACTGTACAACTGCAAAAACACTTTATAATATTTGTGCTAGGATTTAAAGGGTTTATTAAACGTTTAAACAGAAAAGCTGAGAATTTTTTAAAGCTTTTGCTGATGCTAATGTATTTTGCAGATGCCCTGACTACAGCCAGGGTGGCATATTCTTTGCTCCTGAACTTTCTCGAGAGATCACGCATCGACGCGTATAGCTAGATGGTCAATATTTCAGCTTGAGGACTCCCCCTTGGGCAAACTACATCAATATCTATATTCACTGTTAATGCGAACAATGCCCAAGCAAAAGTCTTAAGACAATCTTTTATCCATTTAAGAACTGATCACCTGAAAAAAATTCACTGGGGGAATTTTATACCTATATTGTAGGCCATAGCCTGAAAATGCGAAAATCCGCAAAAGAAATTAAAAGGCGAAGAATGGATAAACTTTTATTGATTTTTCCTATAATGTGCGCGCCAATAGCAGATATTCCATGCCAGGGCTTTATTCGGAGTGGCCACTCTTGGGTCCGGCAGGACATCGCTGTCTCAAGTGAATATTTTTGATTGTCGATAATTCAATACTGGAACATCTCAAATTCTTAACATTTGAAAAGGCGAAACGGCTCCTACTGAGCCTATCTTTTCAACTGAAATACGTACAACAATCGACGCATTGATGTATATACACAAGTTTTGCATATTGATATGATAGACGACTTTCAAAAATGACGGCCTAGTACATGAGAACGAGGCCACAAAGACCTTGTTACCAGAAAATAAGCGTGGCGACACTTCTATTGCTATCAAAGACGATGTATTCCTCTTCCTTTTGAAATGACTATTTTCTGTGCATTTTACAGGATATACTTAGACTCATTTGATGCAATGATGATTTTGGAGGCCTCTCTGGCCTCGTTCTCGTGAACAATGAGCCCGCCATTGAAAGTCGTCTATAAATGAAAAAAATTCTCGATTCTGATTGGTTAAAAGCAGTGCAGTTCAACTGTAACACAATGCAGAAAAGCTGTGACAAAGTGCGAATAACATTTGAATATATATTAATTTCAAAATCCAAACTCCCCTATTGTTATTAACAATTAGGCATTAAAGCTATGCTCTTTTCGATTATTAAAGAACGTGTAAAATTTTGGATTAAGAACGCACGCACACGACGTCATCAAAGATTATCTTTCAGGTTTTCTTTTTTCTGAAGGATCGCCATTTCTTTTCATCAGTTTATTCTATGTGTATTATTTTACAAGATAATCATGTTTTCTCGTTCAGTTTTTTAAAGAGCTCAACCTATGGGCTCGTGCAATTTTAATACTCTTTGAAAAACACCTGTGCGAATTAATTCCTAATTGAACTCGAAACCATATGATTACCGACAGAAATAAAGTAATTAAAACACCTCTATTGGATGTATGATATCGTGACTGGACCGAAAGTAGAGGCCGACCTAGGCCTTGTCGAAACTCGTGGATTAGTAAAATATCTGCAGATTTAATTAGTCTATTTTTAGATTCAATTGAAAAATTAAACTGCTCAGATATGCAGAGCATCCAATCGAGCTGGAGACAAACTTTTGTACCGCTATCCGGAGATGTTTTAATCAAAGCCAACCGCATCCTAGTTGAGTAGCAAGAGTAACAGGACCATCGTATCTCTGTTATTCATTTTTATGAAGGATAAACTAAAAAAGATTGATTGATGGGCGTTGCATGCTCTGTGACAAGTTGAGAGATGACAAAAATATCCTGTTTGGTTGTACTAAGGTAATTCATGTGTTTGATTTAATCCATGCAAAAAGATGATTTCAGTTGACATGATAAGTTGCTACAAGAACAAAGAAAACAATGGGATTAATGCCTAGTATTCTTAATTCTCTCGAGCATTTTAGAAATTTTCATTTTAGAATATCGAGATAGTGTGGTGCTAATGAGCTTTTATCAGGTATTTTTAAATTCGTAAGACAGAAAAAGAATTACCATAGCTGGAAAGAGCATGTTAAAATTAGCAAGACAGTGAAGTTTGAAGGAATTAAATCCAAAACTCGCGATCGAGAATATGAATTTTTGAAGTGTGAATTTGTAAGAAAACCTTTGCTGGTAGGCATCTCTTGCCTACCAGCGAAAGTTTTCATACAAAATTTCGATTTCGGAAAAATATTCATATATCTTCGTGAGAAAGTTACTTCATTCAAACTTCACAGTTTTACTAATTTTGACGTGCTCTTTCTAGCCATAGTAATTATATTTCTGTACTATGACTTTTGGAACTCATTTTTACTTATAAAAATCCATTGAAAATTGATTAACTAAAAATTGGTTAACTGCATGTGACAGTATCTGGCTGCATGCAAAATTTCCTTTTGTTGTGTTGTTGTTGTTGCTGTTTGTTTGTTCTTTTTCGCTGATGGAAACATCGCAAAGGATGTGAGGAAAAAACCGCAACGAAAACTGTCAAAAACTGGAAAACCGCTTACGGTACTCAATACATGCGAGGAACTGAAACACCAAAGAAAAACACTAAAACGACCGTAAATGACGCGAAAAAAGCGTCCCGAAAGCGTATCACCGAAAGTCTATTGCACTTCTTTCTGGTCATGGATCAAAATCATTTTGACAAACTTCTGTGCATTTCAAACGTTTCCCCCTATGGACCACAAACTACTCAGTACTAGGCTAATTTGTTGGACTGATCAAATAACGTTCCAACCTATACATTCGAATATTTGAGATCATACGTTCGAATTTGTGATGAAACCTTCGAACTGCATGTATCGAGTCGAATAAGTATACAATGTTCAAAAGTTCGAGTTTATATATACGATCAAACGTTCGCCACAATCTGATTTGTATGATCAAACGTTCCAGAATCCCTGACGTCGTTCTGTAATTGACACGGACTATGATAGATTACTCGTCGAAGTTTGTTTGTCGATCGATTGAAGATCGTTTCTCTCCCAAGTCGCCGCGCAGCAGGTGGGAACGCCTAGACGGATGTGAAGCTTGGAATCGATCGATGTATTTGTCCCCTTAATTGTTGCCATATTTGAGACATTAAGGGTATTTAAATACGTCGAAAGAGTTTGAGCTAAAACCGTTATATTTGACCAATAAGTGTTCCTATTTTCGAATAACGGAATCACCCGTAGCGTAAAAGCCCTTACCTACGTACAAAAACAAGGGCGTCTGTTTCATTAGTTAGTAAAATCAAACGAAAACTAGGAACGATTCATCAAAATTCTCAGCACGTACGCATCTGGGTATAGTTTAAGCTTCGCAGTCAAAAGCTACTCCACTCAGCCACTGGCTCGAGGCAATTTTACAACGACGTTACCATGTGTCCTTAGGTTTGTTAACTTTATCAAATTTCTATCAAATAATCTAATAGATAAAATGAATTCTAGTTATCTTATACTAGTTTTTGAACAAAAAGAACGATTGTTACTCGTTTGTGTGGGCTAAACTGAACGAGCTGTTTAAAGGGTGGAATTCAATCTCCGCGCACAAGGCGAGATTTCATCTTTGGAAATATCCATTTGACGTCCTTGTAGAAGCTTAGCCGACAGAATGGTACTAATTATAGTTCATTGAACGGCATGCTCTCTGAGAATTCTTAGCGATTTAGATAATTGGATCACAGTGGGTAAGTCAAAGCTTGAAAGCCATGGCACTGCTGGTCTGAAAGGATTCGCTTGTGCTTGTTTGAGTGGCATCCTTTACGACCACTTTTCGCTTGCTTTGATGTGACTACGATCTATATTTTGCCCCTTACAAACTGCATGATCAAAGTGCTCCGGCCTTCTATTTTCTACAAGATATAGTGCGCCGGCCTTCTATTCTCTACAAGATATAGTGCTTCGGCCTTCTATTTTCTACAAGATCCTACCGTTATCCATCGTTTATAATTTGCATTACAGCATAGACGAACGAGCCCCACGCACTTACTCGACTAACATGGTATCAAACGCATCCCTTTTTTCTCTACTATTTATGTGACAAATATCTTATTTTCAGTATACAATTCTCAAAAGGACGCACGTAATATGCACAAGAACGCGAAACATATGAAACCGTATTAGGTTAGTAACATTTCAATGGCTTCCCGGTGCAAAGCCGAGCGCTAATCAAAGTCAAAAGTGGCAATAAAAACGACATTATTTGTATTGATTTTTGCAGAATTGTATAATAAATATGTTATCGGTCGATTAACCAGGGAATACAGCTTGTCAATTGTCACTTGCGTAAAGCGTGACTCGTAAAAATACAAATGATGTCGTTATTATTGCCATTTTTGACTTCGATTAGCGCGCGGCTTTGCACCGGGAAGCCATTCAAATGTACGGTCTCATATTTTTCGCGTTCTTGTGCATATTACGTGCGTTCTTTTGAGAATTGTATAATAAATAATACTATCCGCATCCTATCAGTAAAGGTAGCGTACGTCCATGGAATAAGTCGATTAGGTTTGTGAATTACATCTGGAACGAACAATTCCCCTTTTTTCTGTTTACTCATATTGAAACTATTAAATTCCTTGATTTTGTTTAGGCGCGCGCTCGTAGCCGTCTTCAGCTCGTGCTGGTAGTAAGTGAGCACGCTGTCAAAACATCCGTATTTTTAAACATTTTAGTGCACCCATGCACTAAAAGGCGGACAAACGGCGAGCGGGCAACGCAGCGAGGGCCGCTTTTCTTGTTTACGTACGCACTATTTTTTATCTTCATTCGCCATCTGGCATTTTGTTTGTTTTTTTTTTTTTCTTTTATTTACCGCTGTACGAATTTGAGCCCACCAATTACCGCTGTACGAATACGCTTGATCCCGTTTTCAACCTTCGCGCGGAACGGCGAGCAAATGGATAAAATTTGATGAAATTTGTTGGGAACAGGCTCAAGTATATTTTCTTACGGCGGTAATTGACGGGCTCAAATTCGTACAGCGGTAAATAAAAAAAAAACAGAAAAAGAAAAAAAAGATGGCGGAGAACTGATGAAAGATAAGACGTAACTACGTAAACAAAAGCGGCCCTCCTCTGCTCCCTGTGCAGTGACAAAGTTTTGGTGCGCGCGTTTCTCTTTGTTTTTGTTTTGCCTTTATTAATTTTCTATGTGTATGGAGCTCCGCTTTCGCGGGTCACGAGTGCAGAGCTCCGCTATCATAACGTTGCATATATTTCTTCCTTAATTCCCACGCGCATCTACTATGACATTGTATATCCCACGATCCCTTCCCACGTCATTTATTTCTCCCCTTAGCCCTATCCTCCATATTCCGCAAACTCTGCTCAAAAGTGACACGAAGCAATAAACGTGTTTACCTCTTAAATAAACAATTTTATACAAGGTTTTAAAAATACATGTAGAAGAAATAATTCGCGCAGTACAGTAATGACTTATTTCTTGCGGGACGAAGCCCGCGTTGATGCACGCGTTGACTGCTGGGAAGGAGGACGTGTTTGAGTCGTAGGGGTCTGGGAGACTGGACGTTTTAAAGTAGTACTGCTGACTGGTCTGTCAGAGGGCGTTTGTTGGCCAGGAGTACGAGTACTTGTAGCACTTGCTCTGGAGACTGAACGCTCTAAAGCGCGTATTCTCTCTAAAGCCTGTTTTAATTCTGTTTCAGCTTGAATTGCTCGCTCTTCTGAAGCCTGAGCTCTTTCTTCGGTTTCCCTAAAGAAAGACAAATTTTATTCCAAAATTAGAATTATTAAATAAAGTATCAGTGAAAAATATATTATTCTTTACATCCATGATTGCACGTCACGCAACGTTCCTCTCACGAAGGGAGCATTGCGTGACGAAGCTAAAGGCTTTGAGGGAAATTAAGGCTATGCCCATTCTAATCCGAATAAATACCCTTTTAAGGGTTAAGAAGAGCTCGAGTCACGCCCATTTAGTACCTTTTAGGGATAAAAAATTTCCCGACGATCATGTGGGAGTCCCCCCTCACCGGTATAAATATACACATCCTGCTTTTGAAATTCGAACTTACAGAAGCTGGCTTTGAAGCCTTTCGACTGCTGCTAGTGCCTCAAGAGCTTTCTTTGTGTCTGGTGAAGGAGATCGTGCTAAAGAAATGAAACAAGAAAATACAACGTGTTATTCGCTATTAAATCAATATAGTGAATTTTTGTCTACAAGGCATACCCCTAAGAGCAGTTCAACTGTCTGTCTTACATGTCGAGAACTTGAGAGAGTTAAAAATAATAATGAAAAAGAAAAGAAAACTGCTCACGATAACCGATGCAGCAAACACTACCAAACAAAAAACTCGAAATTACTAAAATACCATACAGGAAACGGCCTGAAACCGCATCACCTTATGTCCCCGTATGTCTCAAAGAGGTCGAGATAGTCTTAACTGTAACTTCCCAATGCTTACCTGGTAGCCCTTCACTTCCTGGAACATCCAGTAAAGCAGCATCCTAGAAAGTAAATTAACTTAGAGAATGACTATGTGTATCAAAATATTGGAAGTTCCATGCCGTGATCGTGCTCTTTCGTGATCATGCATTGTGTATTGCCTTGACTGTATTGTGAACGTGCACTCCCGTGATTGTGTCGTGCACGTGATGTGCCGTGATCATGTCGTGAACGTGCAGTGTCGTGATCGTGTCGTGAACGTCCAGTGCCGTGATCGTGAAATGAACGTGCTTCGCCGCGTGGATATTTTTCAAAGTCATGTAAACTCTGTAAACAGAGACATACAATTACATCACAGAGCACCAACCCACCTGATCCACTGGAAGGTCCACCAGTGACTTGGTTCTAACATTATCATCATGACAAAGCACATGCATCTTTGAAGCGTCATCTTCCCTATCTTGTTCACCTTTCTCATCCTTCTCCGTTTTTTCTTTATCTTCAGAGGGTTGTGGTTCGTCTGGTTCTACTGACGGAGCCTCGGGGGTAGTTAGTGCTTTAGAAGGCTCTGGAGTGGCTGTTGGGGTTCCTTTGGGGGTTGATTTTGGTGTCCCTTTAGGGGTGGGGATAGTGGATTTGTCACTGCTTGACTTAGTCCGGTCGTTGTCTGTTGGTACAACTGGCGTACTATCTTCTTCCGGTTTCTTTGAGGATTAAAAAGATATTGGTTGAGTTAATTATCTTAAAGTTATTATTTCTAGTGAGTACTAAATTTAGCGATTTCTCTAGAAGAAGATTAACTCTGAAATGACGATTTTTACTGGAACTGACCAAGAAAACCCAAGAATACTCTTAAATAATACCTATGTATGGACAGCATTTCTTATAAAACGATATACTACCTTGTCAACTATTGGCTTACCTCGACAACCTGGTCTTCGCCAGGCGTAGTAGACCTGGCCCCACCCTCCTCGTCTTTCTCCGTTTCCGTTTTCTTGGTTGTAGGCTCTTTTTGTTTTTCTTCAGGAATGTAATCCTCACCAGTCACTTCTTGTATCAACAGCTTAGCAGTGTGTACCCACCCTTCACACTCGGTGTTAATACGTTTAAGGTCCTTGTATTCCATGTCAGCATGCTCGTCACCTTGGTCTTTCCTGACAAAACGGTTAAAGGGTTTGGGGTTTTAGTTGTTTAATTGCTTGGTTTTTGAGTAACAGGCCGTATTCTCCACCACCAGTACCACCATCATTACAACACCATTACAACACTATCACCAACACCAACACCACTACCACCATAACCACAACAACCACTACTACCACCACCTCCTCCACCACCATAACCACCACTACCACCACCACCATCACCACCTTCTCCTCTTCCTCCACCACAACCGCCACTACTACTACCACCACCTCCTCCACCATCACTGATACCACTACCACCTCCTCCTCCTTCTCCACCACAACTACCACTACTACTTCTACCACCACCACTACCACCATCCCACCACACTACCAACATCACCATCATCAGCATAACTGTCATCATCATCATCAACAGCAGCAGCATCGATTAATCAGTTCCAACATCCTTTACGTTCACTACTAACCCGATTTATGCCAGGGATTATCGTCATCATCGCCGCCATTATCACAAAAACGCATTATCATTCATTATCCCCATCATCATTTCCCTTCACCATAACGACAAACATCATTAATATTATTACCAATTGCTCCCAATACTCAACAATAGTTCATGCCAGAGATTGTCATTATTATCACCATATCATCATCATCATCATTAATCCCTACTACAACTGATTGCTCCCCCTCCACTCACCTTTGCTGCATAGAATCAAAGACCAAGTCATTACAGCATTTAGACAGCTGCAGTGAGAACATCCTCAGTTCCTCAAACAATTGATTACCACGGGTGATAATTTCTTCAGTTGTTGATTGGAGCAATATTTCTCCTCCACCAATCGACGAGTCAAAGTTAGTTTTATCATCAGGTGAACTTAGTATTTCGAGTTCCCTGTCTTCCATGTCTGGTGCAAGACGAAGTAGAACTGTTATCATCCATCGTATCATGGTACTGTGAATTAAGGATACCTGAAGATAATATTAACAATGCATTAGTATCATCGTTATCATTAACATCACCACAAAATTGTTTTCATCGTAAATAAGTCTTGGTCCAATGAAATACAAACCCATTGGCCAGAGGACATGTAACGCATCTTTGTTTTGTTTTGTTTTGTTTTGTTTCTTTTTTGTTTTTGTTTTTGTTTTCTTTTATTGTTGTTGTTGTTGTTGTTGTTGTTGTTTTAGTTCATTGAGCGTATTTGAATATTAAATATTTTCGGAAATTACTTTGCAATTTTCTTCTTTTTAAACAAAATAATTATACTAATGTTGTAGTTATAGCTATAAATAGAGATATTTACATTGACAACAAGAGAGCAGGATACAAAAATGCAGTGTATTTTAAGATATGTGTAACTGAGTCAGAAGAGTCTGTTACACAGGAAGCGCGCTCATTTCAAACATGCTTCTCCAAACACTTCTCCGTGTTCTGAACATTTCTGCGTGCTCTAAATCTGGACACAGCGCGCGCATCTTTTGTCTTCAATACAATTACACACCAGTATAATAAACTCAATTATCGGTAATGGTATTTCCAACTCGTTTATCAAAAAAACCCTACAATATCGAACACAAACCCCTGTCCTTGAATGTGTTTTAGGGCCAATTTCTATCGCTAATTAGTTCGACTGTACTTAATACATACTTTTTGTACAATTTTGCCATCTTCGTTATCAATGCTATTATTTGCCCCTGTCAGCCATTTAGCCATCTTGAGAACCATCTCTTGAACCTCGACCTTTTTCTCTGGGTCTCCAGCCAATCGTTCGCCCTCTTTTTGGGTGGAACCAATTACTAGTATAGTTGCATTCAGGTGGTCAGTCCAATCGTTACCAATGAGCTCAGCTAGTTTTATCCATTCTGAATCTTGTATCATTTCACCGCCATGGAGTACAGCGTCTAGTTTATTACTCCTGTAGTGATAAGTGGAGAGGTTTCATTGATATGCAGGAAAGAGGACAAAAATATCCTCACCCTTCCCAGGGGTAGGACCTGCGATGCAAGATTATCCATTTTTAAGCCGGTGAAATGTGTAAATCAAGGTTTCATTACGTTAAAAAACGCAACCCCAATCAGTTGGACTATAAAAGTACTCTACAAAATCCACTGCAAAACTGGATTATTTATTGTTTTGGACAAGTTCAGGCTGTTGTATTGTATTGTATTGTATTGTATTGTATTGTATTGTATTGTATTGTATTGTATTGTATTGTATTGTATTGTATTGTATTGTATTGTATTGTATTGTATTGTATTGTATTGTATTGTATTGTATTGTATTGTATTGTATTGTATTGTATTGTATTGTATTGTATTGTATTGTATTGTATTGTATTGTATTGTATTGTATTGTATTGTATTGTATTGTATTGTATTGTATTGTATTGTATTGTATTGTATTGTATTGTATTGTATTGTATTGTATTGTATTGTATTGTATTGTATTGTATTGTATTGTATTGTATTGTATTGTATTGTATTGTATTGTATTGTATTGTATTGTATTGTATTGTATTGTATTGTATTGTATTGTATTGTATTGTATTGTATTGTATTGTATTGTATTGTATTGTATTGTATTGTATTGTATTGTATTGTATTGTATTGTATTGTATTGTATTGTATTGTATTGTATTGTATTGTATTGTATTGTATTGTATCCCACACCATAGAAAATACAGCCAATCAGAATGCAGGAAAGCCTGTTGTATATTTCGTCAGTATTCCACTCTTCCTTCCCATCATGCATTTGTATTTTCTATGGTGTGGGATAAAATAGTTATACAATGCTTTCTCGTGGCACACCATGGAATATCCCACTTGTCACTTGTATTTTCTTTGTATACACACTCACCTAAGACTCATGTGTACACATTAGAAAATACAAGTGATGTGTGGGATATTCCATGGTATGCCACTCTAAAGCATTGTATAACTACTATGTATTGTATTGTGTTATGTTGTGTTGAGTTGTTTGTGTTGTGTTGTGTTATGTTTCTGCTGTACTGCGCTGTACTGTGCTGTGCTGTGCTATTCTGTGCTGTGTTGTTGTGTTGTGCTGTTTTGTGTTGTGCTGAGCTGTTTTGTATTGTGCTATGTGTGACTGAAATATGCTGTGCAGTCCTCTACTAAATTGTGTTTATTTCCCAGTCTAACACCTGTGATCCCACGAAACAATTCTATAAGAAGTACACCACCCAACACCCCCCCCCCTCTCGAGAAAACCCTTACCAAATGCAGTGGAGCGCATTAGTGAAGTTCTACATTCCTCTACGTTACAGTGAAACTCACCAGGTTTCTATTGGATTCACCAAATCAATGATTCCCTTTGCTACACCGTTCTCTCCTATCGTTCGTACATGAAACTGTTGGTGTAGTTTATCGACCTCTTGGTTCAATATTTTCATCTCATCATGCTGAGGCCATCGTTCACCAGAAAGAGTTTGGTGACGACCAAAAACCTACAAAGTTTTAGGAGAATATTGTTACAATAAATTGAACTTCAATAAGACAGCCACCATGGTTGTATGAAATGGTTGTACATTTGAGGAACCATTTACATTTTTAACGGTAAATTACAAGGTAATCGTGTTACAGAGGGTGGTCTCCTAATAGAGATGGTCACTCATGGAGGTTCCACTCAAATTGGGGGAGGGGTGATAGAGGATGGTCCCTAAATTATTCGCTTACCGGTACATGTATACAATAATTGGTATATTACGCGCGTCCTGATTGGTTGAGAACCGTGCGTAATTAAAGTACAGACCAACTGATGACGTCACAGAATATAACACTCTGATTGGTTGAAATATTTTAAAACTAAACATTATATAAAGGAATAAATTCCATTTTCCGTCCGTCTGTACTCTAAGAGTACACTGTGGAGGCAGAAGACGTCAAAATGTGGTAAGTTAGCCAGGCGACTTCGTACATTTTTGTTCTCGATGCATTCAGTTGGCATCATCTCATCTAGCCTGCGTAGCGGCGTAAGGGGAGGGGGAAGAAAGGGGATTGGGGAGAGGAAGAAGAGGGAACGCATTCCCTCTCCTTCCTCTCCCCAATCCCCCCTCTCCTCCCTTCCCTCTCCCCAATCCCCTTACGCCGCTACGCAGGCTACATCTCATCGTGCATTTATTAGAGTAAAGACACAAGGGAAAACGGAATCTGTTTGTAAAAGAATACCTTCATAGCAACATCTGTCCATTTATCTACTTGTTTGTTCATCTTGGACAGTTCATCTTCCCTGGCAAGCAACACTTCACCAGTAAAGCGTTCTGCTTCTTCGTTAAACGTTTCTTCCCAGAACTTGAGATCTTCGTGTAGTTTATTTATAAACTGTTGAGTTGGTAGAGTGACGCTGCCATCGTCATAACTTTATCAAAGACAAAATAATTTTATTACTTTAATTGAACCTCTTTAACGCGGATATCGCAACGGTTTCCGTATGAGTGGAAAACGGACCCCGTTGTAATGTAACCGTATTGTGACGTAAGTGTAAATCAGTGCCGTGGTGCGAACCGTGCCGTGAATGTGCCGTTTTCCCAATTATACGAAAATTGCTCGTTCGTTCCGTATCTTTACAGAGGCAAACAGATCAGTCAAAGGTATCAAAGGCATACGAGTTTACTGTAGTTTCTCTGCCGTCAATGCAGTAGATAAATGAAAATTGCAAATCAAAAGAATAACTTACTTGATAATCTTTTCGAATTCTGTCTTCCATCGCGCCCATTGATCAACAAGCTTTTTCAACTGAAAAAAATAAATAATAAAATAAATAAATGAACAAATAAAAGAATAAATTAATTAATTAATTTAGCTAAACCTTTCTTGAACTATTTCCAAAACATTGGTGAAATACTGTGCAAGATCGAGATATTGACTCCAAAATGGCAACCTCGTCTGCTCTTAAAAGAAAATCTTTCACGGTAATCAGAGAAAAACCGTTTGAACATCAGTACTTATCTACATCAAACGTATACTATAAAGCACCTTTGTTCTCGTTTTATCTTCAGAAACTTCTAACTCTTTGTTAAACTGATCAGCTTTTTCTCGCCAAAGTTGGACGTGCTGTGTTAAAGACTCCAACTACAAAGAAAAGTTGACGTTTAGCTTTTCGGTAAATGGGATGAAAGTAGAAAGGAAGAGAGGGAAGAAGGAGGGAGGGAGGGAGGGAGGGAGGGAGGGAGGGAGGGAGGGAGGGAGGGAGGGAGGGAGGGAGGGAGGAAGGAAGGAAGGGAGGGAGGGAGGGAGGAAGAAAGGAGGGAGGGAGGGATGGAAAAGAAAATAAATAAATGAAATGGAAATAGAAGAATAAAAAGGATTATGAATTTCACCAACCTGTATGCTGTCTTGTTCACTTAAAAATATAGCAAAGTGTCTAGTAAGTCTGGCCCAAGCTTTCTCACACAGGTGTAACTTTTTAGCTGTATTTAGTGAGTGTCTGTCAGTAACTTTCATAGCAAGTGTGTACGCTGCACTGCCCCATAGGTCTCTTTCTTCTGTCAATTTCCCTGAAAACATAAGTTGAAACATTAAGCAGAGAAATGTCTTGACAGAACGTTTGAGATCGGTTTAGGATTGAGGTACGGTCACATGCAATATTATATAATAACGCGCGCTCTCATTGGCCAAAGGAAGCGTATACTGCGAACTCTAATTCTGCACACAGCACGCGCGCGCACTTTTCAAATTTTTGGTCAACGTAAATGAATACTGAATATGCTTGAAAACAATGTTGTATTTTTTAAAGGAAATAGAAAATGTGCCTGCTGTGTTGTGTCAATCATGTTCTCATCAATCCCCACGTACTCTAAATCTGCACATAGCACGCGCGGGCGTTTTCTATTTCTTCATTTGAGCACTGGTGACGTCGCAAGTGTTACATTTGACCTGACGTGACATCAAATGAAAATGATCCATTCCTATTGTGTGTAGCTTTGACTTACCGACTTGCGTTTCCAGTCTTTTTCTTTGGAGTTCGTACAAATCATGATATTCTGTTAACAAACTAATCAAACACACAGTTCTGTAAGAAAACGTTACGTGACTTTTTAAGGGTGTACGTACACCTCTTACCTAGCGTTTTTGTCGGATTCAAGAAGCGCTTCTTCGAGCTGAAGACAAAAAGGAAATACATTCAACAGTAAGTACGCGTCTTGAGTTATCCGAGCCTCCTCCGCAGGCAACACTGTTTGCTCAGTGTCGGGCGTTGGGCTTCCTGTTTAGGTGAAATGCGAGAAGGGATGAGAAGAGTGGGGAGAGAAGGGGGAACCGCTACAAAGGAAGCCCAAGGAGGAATAATAAGGAGTTGCCTGCGGAGAAGGCTAGAGTTATCCCTGGTTCTTAGAATTTTTGTCGTTGGTAATAGTTATGTCGTCTGATTGAAAAGTCTATAAGCCTTAGCGGTTTTCGAAAAATAAAATCATCGTCTAGTCGTCGCCTCTACACGACTTGAAGAAGAAAACACAATCAAATAGACGAGAAACCGTTTTACAGGATAACGAGAATTAAGGCCCGGTGCGACTTTTCTACGCTGAACAGCCGCAATTTCGCCGTGTGTCCACCCCTGCATGGAATTCAGCTCACCGTTACAGCAAAAGGTTCTGAAGTAGAACACGATTCTACCCCTGTAACGGTTCTGCGCAATTCATGCAGAGCTGTGAAGGTGCACCGTGTTTCCGGACCCATAGACCTCAAATTAAGGCGTGGTGCATCAAATCCAGTATAGGACTCACCTCTTTTTGGGCTTCAATAGCTTGTTCGGTGACCTCTCTATCGTGTGCTTTGACTGAAGCCAACTCACTGAAAAAAGCAATGCGTTAGATATTATGATATAAACGTTCTATTCAAATCAACACGTGAATTTAAATGACAATTGAAAGACATACTGTACCTTGTAAGTGCACTAATAGAAGCCTTAAACCTCACTAGCTCTTCTGTTAAACGTCTAGGAGTAAAGACATTCAAAAATACAAAACTTAAACAGTGAAACCTCCATTAAGGAAACACCACTGGGAACAGCCAAAGTATCTCATTAATGGAGGTTCCCCTCAGAAAAGGTTAAAGCACTATGGACATAACAATTTTTTCGATTTTGGAATCTGAAAAAGTGACCCTTAATGAAGGTCACCCTTAAATTGAAGTGTCCCAAAGTTGAAGCTCAGTTGTACACGACTGACAAACAAACACGAACATCGTGCGAGCGATTCTTTCACAATGCTTATAGAACATCTCCTCAAGATTGGCAGGCAGCTCAAATTCGGTCTGAGCCTCGCTTTGAACCCAGTTTTTAAACTTTTAGGCTACAAATTCAGAATAAAACATCATTTTTCAAAATCGCTATTTGAAGTGTTTTAGTTATAAAAACTTTCATATTTTAAATAATGGTAAAAATATTTTTTTCTTCTTGGCCCGTGAACGGCCCGTTACAGTGGCGTAGCGAGGGGGGAGCCAGGGGGGAATTGCGCCCCCCCCCCTAAAATTTTGGACTTAAGCCTTCATCTGAAGGATGATGTCAATGACATCATTTTAAAGTTTTACTTTTAATTCAATTCACAATATTCAAATGTTATCTCAAGTATACTCTGCACTTGGACGAAGTTTTGCTTTTGTTCCAAAACATTCTTCCTGGGGAAATTAGGAAATTAGCATATTTTGGCGGGAACCGGACCTTGAAATTTAAAATTTAACCTTTCCATTGACTGCCCCCCCCCCCTTTTGCCCCCCCCCCCCCTTTTGCTCGGGCCTCGCTACGCCTCTGGCCCGTTATTTAAACTGCGTTAGCAGCCTCGAGAAAATTGTCTATGGCATAAACGAAAAACCGGAAATATACAACATTGAAGCTGCATTAACTACTTAAAGAAGTCATCAAACCTTTGAACATCAACTGTTGCCTACCTGTCTAGTGCTCTCTGTGCAATAACTTCTTGGTGCAAACTGAAAAAGAAATTCAGTCATGAACGTCACTGCTAAAGCTCGTGTCACCCAATTAGAAAGCATTGGTCAATCAAAAACCTTGGCATGTGACAATAGGCAAAAAGACAAAGTTCGTGCCACCAAAAAGGTGTGGTCAAGCAAAAACCATAGTGGTAATGTAATGTACCTTTTGACTTGTCTTGGTATTCGGTCAAGAAGTTGACTATAACGTTTTCTAATGTTTGCTAACAGTTCACCTCTCTCTGCACACTCCACTGTAACCTAGGTAGTAGGAAACAAAAGAGAGTTTTATGAATTGATTGAGAGGCAAGAAGTCATTGCACCCTTGCATCCTGAATGTTGGTCCAGTCAAGACATGAGCCCTGACCTGTCACACAAAAGACCCATGCTTATAACCAACTGAGGACATCCAGATGGTCTCCACTTGTATACTTAAAGACTGCTAGCGAGTGAACTAGTTTGGGCTATGTCGGTGTATAATTATAAAATATAGCAAGGGATGAATGGAAACTTGTAACACCTCAAAAAAAGGAGATAACTAACTGACGTTTTGAGCCTATACACATACTTATATATATGTACTTTGAGCCTGTATACTTATTAAAGACTGCTAGCGAGTGAACTAGTTTGGGCTCCTCCTTCGGTGTATAAAATACAACAAGGTATGAATGGAAACTTGTAACACCATAAAAAAGGAGATAACTTACTGACGTTTTGAGCCTTAGCCCTTACTCCAATGATGTGCTAAGGCTTGAAACGTCAGTAAGTTATCTCCTTTTCTACATGTATGCTTATGTAACTAATAAAAAGGATTTTACCTGTCTGATGATCTCATTGAAACAAACATTATAGATGTTCTGTTCTTTCTTGACAATTTCCAGTAGATTGTGGATCTACAAGTACAAATGTTGTTTACAATTTCTTTACTACATGTAAGTAATATCATTGACTAAGTGAATATTCAGCCTTCCTTTTACATGTATAAGTTGATTTGTACAAGAAGTTTGATTAAATTCCCAAGGCCAAGGGGAAGGGGGGGGGGGTCACTCATATTTTAGACAGGGATAATCATTGCGAGTTTTCATTTTTCAGTGAGGTTTTATATATACCTGTGTAGGTCCTGTGAGTTCTTTATCACTGTCATCCACACCTGCGCGATTAAGCAATGAATCCATTGTGTGCTGTCAATCAAAGATAATGAAGCATTATGAACAGAGTATCAACTTCTCTGACTTCTTAATCCTTAAGCATCACTGTGTAATATATATATAATGTGCCATATATGTAATTACATGTACCTTTAGTTTCAACACTTCACCTCTACCAGATGGCTTCCTGTAAGACAAAATTACATGACAGTACATTGTATGCATCACAATTGTTATTTATATATATGATTTCTATTATGGGAACAACAAAATTAGATACAGTATTTCACTTGACTGTGAAACACCATTGTCATAAATGATGTGTCTTGTCCTGCATGTCCCAAGGTTGTGACAATGTTTCTCATGGTTTTGCACAATCTATTTCATGATTTTCATACATTTTTCACAATCCAGCTGTTTCACGTGTTTTTCTCATGGTTTTTTCGTGACTTTTTCACAATCACACATCTTTCACACCTTTTTGTCATGATCTGCTGTATGTGCCTGTGCTATACTTACATGGATGGGAATATTGTGAGATGTTCTTCATGGTCTTGGATATGTGTAGTATATTTACTGTTTAACGAAAAAGAAATTATATTCAAATGTACGAACTATAAATAATAAAATAACTGTTTATTTAGTGTCCAATGTCTTCTAGCGCTTGTGCACTAACTGGGGGACACTGTACTCTCTCTCTCTCTCACACACACATACACTACCACTTCCTCCTCATATTCTATATGCATGCATACAACGCTCAGCTCACTAGTCCACTTTTAACGAGAGAGGAAAACCAGAGGGCACAGAGAAAAAACCTTGAAGCAAGGAAGAGGATGAACTAACAAACTTAAGCCACATGTGATGCCCTGTCCAGGAACCTGGGACCACAGAGGTGACAGATTGGCACTTTTAACTGCTCAGCCACCCTTGCTTCCCTATCTAAATATACACTCATAATAAACCACCCTAGTTCCCAATGACAGGTGTTATAGGGGCTGCCACCAATAATTCCCCAAAAATGCAGACAACTGTACACTTACTCATCATGAAACTCTAGTCCAAGTACACCAGGGTTTTTGGCAATATGATACTCAGCAGGTACCAGTGAGTCAGGGATTTGAGAAGGGTCTTCTTCCTTCTGTAAAACAAACCAAATTACGGTGAATTCCCTCAATGTGGACACCCATGTAAGGCGGACACATCTCTCAGGAAGACACATTTGCCTGGTCCTGTCCTTCTAAATTGCCCTTACCACCGTGTGCATAATTACGCATCCAGCCAGACTAAAGTCTCGATTGGGATTTGGTCAATGGGCTACTGGGAAGCCAGCAAAGTGTACAGACATTGTATAGAAAACTCTGCCTCTGTCTGGATTTTTAGTAGCCTATTGACCAAATTCCCAATCGGGACTTTAGTCTGGCTGGATGCGTAGTTTTGCACATGGTAGTAATATATCCACTGAATACTGTGAAAATGTCAAAATATGCCATACTATGGGGCACCCTCATACCATACTGTCAGATAATGTCGCTGTTGCAACAAAGCATTTCTATTCATATACTGTGACATAACATTATCATGTTGCTTAGTTTTGACAGTCATATGCACTCTATGAAAGATAACGAAAAAAGATAAAGATAATAAATAGGAGATTCTTACAAATTTTTACATGTATATGCAAATTTAATGAATGGCATAATGTGACACTTTCACAGTATTGTGCAATGATGGGGATTTTTACAGCCAAACACAGTTGTTTCAGTAATTTTTGAATTAAGAGGCTGGCTTTGAAAAACAGGAGGTTGTTTGCCAAAAAGTAAAATGTGGAATCCATTGTAAACTGCCAGACATGTAACTAATGACCTATTTATGAATTCATTTTCACTCTGGAAGATGTAAAGCACTCGAAAAGCAAGAGAAACACTCGGCTACGCCTCGTGTTCCTAAGCTTGCTTTTCTCTTGCTCTACATCTTCCATCGTGTTTATATCATAGTACAGAGACATGCGCACGCGTTTTTTATTCCTTAAATATAACATGCTTTCTCGTTCTTTTATGTACTTACAGTGGTTTCCTGCTCTGTAATAAAGGATTCTTGCTTGTCATCTTTGATTCCAAGCTCTCTGATTTGTTTTTCTACTGATGCAGGTAGTTTAGTGATGGTTTTTCTATCTGTTGAATCTGTTTTGTCTTTACAGGTATGATTGACAACATCATATAGAAATGATATATCCCTAAAGAATAGTTATTCAGTGTTATTCATTAATTTTTGTAAATATTTCAAAGCAGTAGCCATAAGCAAGAAAGCAAATCATGACCTGATTTACAACATTTCAATCATTATAACAAAGCACTTTTTATATGAAATTATACAAAAAAGTGTACTTTGACATAGAGTGGATTTCGTACGACTTTGAAAAACTATGGCACAGTCAAGGTACGGCATGGCACGGCCACGGCACGGAACCTTCGCCTGCTGATGTCTTGGCAAATTTGTAAAGAAATCAGCAGGCGAGGTTCTGTACCGTGGTCATGCCATGCCATGACCGTGCCATAGTTTTTCAAAGTCATACGAAATCCACTCTGTTACACAGTGCCTGAATGTTTTCATTGGTCAATATTTTCATTTTACCAATAAAAATGTTAGAGTTTGCACAGTATAACATGGACTTTTCACAGTCACATAAAAACTGCATCCTGTACTGGAGCACAGCCTTCAAAGGTGAATCTACTTAGTGACATGGTAGAGTAGAGCTGTGAAAATGACTGTGAAAATGGCATAGTAGTGGCACAGTACAGTTACGGCAGGAATGTTTATAGACATCAGGGCATTACAGCAGATTTTGTATGACTGTGATAACAGCATGGCTATGGCAAGAAATTTGAATGTTTTTATAGATATCGCAGTACTGACACAGTCATATCATAGTGCTGTCTGTTTCACACTCACTGGAAAACTGCTCTAAAAATGTTGTTTACATGTATCATTTACCGTCCTGCCCCACATAAACATGGTGGCTGTTCTGTTAAATGTTTTAGTTTCTCTCTTCCTTTGGGGTAATTCCATATATTGTCCGGTCTTCTCCTTGCTGGTGGGGCAACCCCATTCTATAATCAAGTCACCAAATCAATCATAATTATACTTAAGACATATGAACTTACATTCTGACAGACATCATCTATGACAGACACTGTTTCCTGATGTATTCTATTGACTATTAAATTCATTTCACTATTAAAAATGACATGTCAGCTCTTCAAGGCAAACAGCTAATTACTATTTTAAGGATAGAGAAGAATTCTATCATAATTCTTTATTACTGTTAATTTATAACTTTACAAATGTTCATTATACATAAGCTTAAATTACGCTATACAAAAGCACAATCTAATGTACAAAACGTCACACAATACCTCAATTGGTTTTAACTTCTTATGCTTTGAAGAAGGGCCGAGTTGCTCTCTTGTAGGCGGTGTAGGCACATGAGTAAGGCTGTTCAAAATGTCCACAGGAATAAAGTCATTATTTGCAGAGGTTAGAAATGTTTGATCTCTTTCAAGTCCTTCATCTTGGGTCGGCTCATATCTCTCTATAGCGGTTTCCTGTGTATTGGGTTTTCCTTCTAAAATAGGTAAAACACAAGGCGAACTTGGTGTCTTTGTTTGTTTGAGTTTACGAGGCGTTTTGTTGACTACTTCTTCGTTAACAGGAGACGTCGTTAATACAGTACTCATTTTTTCGAAATTATCTCGTCTTTGTATTTGATGTTTCCTAGAATTCACGGAAAGTTTCGCATCAATTACTCCATTTATGAATCACTTATGTTCTTCAATCATCCAAGTGCCACTTTCTTCCCAGTTTGTACCACTTTATAGGCTAATTTCAAAGCTAAAAACCATCCAATCTCTTTTTGTCAACATTCTCGTCCGCCATGTTGATTTTGCCTGTTGTCGACTTGCTGTCGTCATGGACACCGCAGCACAGGAAGCCCAAAGAAAAAGTTTCCGATATGCCTTATATATTCAAGAGATTCGGAAACTTTTTCACTAATACTCTCTTGCCTTATTCTTTTTCTTTTTCTTTTCCTTTTATACTGAAATCTTTTTCATCACCATACATGCACAGGTGGCTTAATGCTCGTCGTGCTCTCCACTGCTCTACTTCTATACACCTTCCAATTCAATTTCTTTTCTCGACACACTGATTGATAATTACGATATAATCTAGGTTGTTTGCATATATCATATAGTTACATCAATTTATAATTTATTGCATAATTTATTGGATCTTATAATTCACACAAGAATTTTTGTGTGGTCATTTCTTCTGCAAGTCGTTTAGATCTGAAATACGTATGCCTTTTCGGCGTTCCAAATGTAGAGATGTACAGAGATGTACCATTTCATATGATAGCGTGTGAACGGGCAGTGGGGATGGGAGGGAGAGGAGGAGTCTCTTACCTTCCTCGACCCCTCCTCTCCCTCCTTAGAATCTGTTCACATGCTATTTCGATGACTGAGAGCTCTCCTACGCAAAGGTGTTTCAGCTTCGTGACGTCACTAAACGGAGCTTTTAGTATATAATCCCAAAAGTCACAGTTACCATAGCTGGTAAAAGGACGTGAAAATTAGTAAGACTGTAAAGTCTGAATGAAGTAAGTTCAAAACTTACGAAGATATGAAGTTTCAAAAATCGAAATTTTGTTGGTAGGCAAGAGATGTCTACCAGCAAAGGTCTCCTTACGAAATTGCCACTCTTCAAAAATTAATATTTTTGCGAGTTTTAAATTTTCTTCCTTCAAACTTCACTATGTTGCTAATTTCAATCTTTTATCATGCTCCGTTTCCAACGATGGTAATTATTTCTCTAGTACTAATCTAAAAGTATCTGATAAAAGCTTATTAAACACAACTCGGAGCCCTGAGGACGATTCTGTTCCCTGCGAGGGAGAAATAAAGGGAAGAGGGAGGGGAGGAGGAAAAGGAAATTAAAGGGAAATTATACATTTTATTTTCAAAACGGGATGTCGTCAGTGCTATCGAGAGGTGATTACGTGACGTAATCCTAGTATCAGGTCATCAGTTATATATGAGTATCATATTCTATGACCATCAATAACATCATCATCGTAACACTATTACTTATACGAATCTACACACTCTCTTTATATACAGTAATACTTCACAATTGCTAGCATTATTTAAGGTAAGATACCTATTGTTTTAGATATAATGGTGTTAGTGGCCTTTAATAATAGCTGAAAGTTTGAGCTTTTGAATGGTACTCTACATATATTATAACTATATAAGTATATCGATACCTGGCTCACGCCGCTTTCGCTCATTTACAGTTTTATATCTATTCCAGTTGTACTTTTGACACAAAATCCATTTCAGAGAAATGTTCGTTACACTACTATTTGTAGCGAATTCGAATGAACGTTCTCCTTTGATCCTTACGCATTTCTGTTTTCTTTAACCCCCGGTTTAATCAGATCGTGCGCTAAGTCTGTCCGAGTCTTTGTAAATATGATTCTTTAGTTCCGAAATGTTTTCATTTGTCACTATCTGTGGTGGTGATTTCTGGAGTGAAATTTAAGTCTTACAAATATGAATAGAATGAGCTAGACTTTCTTTGCTTGTATTTAATAACACGGAATACTGATATCAGCGGATATCTTTGCCTCATTTCCGGTGTTGAGTGAGCGTCGCAAAAATACTGTATTTTCTTTACAAATATACAAGTAATAAAACTCCGATTGCGGCCAATTTTGTTAACGGATCACTTGTACTTAAACCACGAGTAAATTCTCTAAAAGAAATGTTCAAGCAACGACGGCTTAATTCACGTACATTCATCATCCACCGTCAGTTTTCCGGGGTGGAATAGGAGTTTTGCTAGATGCGTGAGTTGCTCCAAAATAACTCGTCCCGACGCACCCGCCCGCCAAGTAACTATCCGCGTAGTACGTGATTGTGCCAAAATTAGCTGCGTGATGTTTGACCGGACTCGCGCGTGTTACGTAATTTGCCGTTAAAGGATACGGTTTGATTGCGGAAATCCGCGATTAGTACCCCGCACTGCCATTTTTCCACCATGTTCTTCAGAGGGAAGAAAAGTTTTACTAGTAACTGGAGAAAGGCCGATCCCACGCGGTGTACCTACTTCTCTTCAGCTACAAAAGCTGGATGAGTTCTTATGGGTCGGGAGAGGGATTGCCCTGCGAGCTACCCTGGGTTCCAGGGGTTTATCGTCTCCTTAAACCCCTGGAGCCTAGGGTACCTGCGAGCGGAATCGGTTAAAGAAAGACTCTGCTCGCAGGGTAGAGAGGGATATGCCATTAGAAAGAGAAATGAAACTGACCGAATTCATTTGTTAACATGTGGGTCGTGTCCTCCACTGCGATCCGAGATGGTTACAGTTTATTATCGACCTTTCACGGATCGATTGATTGATTTTTAAACCAGCTGTATCACCACAAACTTTATCAATTTTGGGTTTAGTGTGGAATTAGAATTCAGGCTATATGCAAATGCTCTTGACCCGGGTCGTGGCGGTATACGTGACAGTGCATGGTCGTGAAGTCAATCCAATGATATGATGCAAATTAATAACTGATGGTGATGATGATGATGATAATGATGATGATGATGTTTTAGTATGTAATCAGTTTTATAAAATAGTTGAGATATAACAGCGCGCTGAGTGTAGATATCACTAAGAGGACTTGGCCTCTCACTAAACGTCCCTCTAAATTCCCTCAGCTCTAAAACGGACACCGTCGAGGCCATCAACAGACTACTGTTCGTCTTAGAGAGGTGTCCGTGTTTAGAGGGATTTTAAATGCATTAAATGTATGTGTGATTTGTGCAGAAAGGGACCAGACATGGGTGTCGGTCTTAGTGAGGTGTCCGTCTTGGAGGAAGTTTAAATGCAGTAAATATATGTGATTTGGCCGAAAGGGACCTGATTGGCTGAGAGACCACCAAAATGTATGCTCTATTTCACCGGCAAAGACATGGTTTTCAGACAAATGATTATACTTAAATAAAAAATCTATTCGATCACAAATTTTTTCTTTGATAATAGGAAACCCAAACATAAGAATAAGTTATTCTGTCAGTATCTTTCAAACTTCGGCCTTTTTAAATCCAAAACAAGGCTTTCACCGTGTTGAACGTTGCATGGTTCATAGAAAACATGTAAACATTTCCAAATCTTGAAGAAGTGTAACTTGTATTTGGCCTTTTCGTCAATTTTCGACTGAGTCATTCTAGTTAATTTATTTCATGATAAAAAACAGAAAATTCTTATTTTAACATCATTTTTATTTATTGAATTATTTCGATGAAATAAGTTGTGTAGTTTTAGAAATACTAGACTGTAATTTACCGTTTATGGTGCCATGGTATTTTTCAATAAACCACTTATTATAAACTACTTATTACATATAGCTTGCCACAACTATTAGTTAATTCACGTTTTTCCGACAAAGAAAATTGGCATGTTTTCAAAGAAATATTGAAATGCGAACAAGATGTATTTAGCTGCTCTATCCAATTTATCAATCGATTTTTCCAGTTCACTTTATAAACTTCACCTTTCATTTTTCATTTTTACTTTTCAAAAAATTTCATTTTAATTACACATTAATAAACTAGTTATCACTTGAAACGTCCCAAAATGCCCCAAACTGAATCAACCGCCTTACACGTATCCAAATTCAGTCTTTAAGAATCAATTTAAAGTTGATTGGACAATAAACAAATTGACGAGAACCCCGCATTTGTTCAAACTTCGAGTTCTTGTCCTGCAAGGTGAACAAACACAGTGTGCAAAAATTTATTCAGTCAAGTGGATAGAGTCCTAAAAGACGTCAAATGCGATTCTATGGCCGATTGTTCTCTTTCAAAAGAAACTACCACTATCCAAACAAACGCAATCTATTGGATGATAATCTCTCCATCAAAAGAGGTCCCGTATGCAAACATCAGTCGTGACGTCACGCAGGTGTGAGATTCAGGCAATTCTATTGGTTAATGATATTTAGATACTTGTTGGTTTAGACGAGTTCTGATTTAGTTTAGCTACACTTTTGGTTCTGTGTTTCACAGGGTAATCATGGAGTTTAAGTGGTACTTAGTTCTTTTGGGTGTAATCTTACTTGGACATTACACCGTTGGAGAAGAAACGTTTCCAAGGGAAGGTGAGAGTTTCGATTCTGAGGTTCACTCTTAACTTTGTCGGACTAATTATTTAAGTGCATATTTTCAAAGATATGAAAATCTGATACTACTTGCAGTATTACAAACTGCATACAATTAGCCTCTACTTTGTGGGTTTATTAGTAAAAACGCTTTAACTTGAGAATGAACTTTTCTTTTTCTTCTTATTCTTCTTCTTTCCCCCGATTTTCCGTTCAATGAGCTGTGTGTCTCAGCTTAAGTAACTCCTGTTGAACTTCATGAATTATTCGTCAGTATATCTTAGTTTTTGTGTTTTATGAAAATCCACATGGGAGGCGGCGCAAAAACAAGGATCTGAAAAGAATTCTCAAAATACAATAGAAATACGCCGTTTTTAGGATTTTTTCCTGATCTTTTTTATGTGTGATCTATTTCATACTTATCAGCAACTTTCAAGTTTAAAATGCCTCATTACCGGCAATCCCTTCCCATATCCCTCACTAAACCATCCCTAACCCCATCCCCACCCCCCTGCGACACTTGAGAATTTACTAATTAATTGGTTTGCTGATCGTTGTGATTTGTCAGGGGGTGTATTTAGATATTTCACTTTCTTCAGTATAGGGTACTTAATCTGTTGTGTCCTTATGCATGTGTTTCAGAAGAAATCTCCAAAGCTCGTCACCGAAGACAAAGTAAGTTCGACAATCGTATAGTGCGTGGTTCCAGTACATTTTATTCTCAGGCTTCATCAGATGCACGTTATTATAATTAATTCGTGGTTTTTAACATGAATAGCGCATCAGGTTAAGAAAGCTCCTACTTTCTTTTTCTTTTTTCTTTTTTCTTTTTTACGCTATAGAATTATTTTACAATAGAGATTATTTTTACAAATTCTTCTTTACAAAAACGGATATTTTTTACAATATAGAAATTTTCTAACAAGACAATGCCGATTTTTGAGATACACATATTTAACCAACAGTTATGTAATTTGTTTTTCTTACAAACACATATACACTTACACTCACATACCATAAGTTTACGTTTCGACAAGAGACCATGATACTAAGAGAGCGAAACTCAGTATTGAAGTCTGTACAGACATCAATACTAAGTTTCGCTCTCTTAGTATTATGGTCTCTTGGTTTCGAGTTGTAATAGGGAATATTCAATAAACCTCCTACCTTCTTTTTATCACAAATATTCCAGGGTCAATTAGAAAAATAATAATATTTACTTATTGATATTCCTAGGTGTATGTCAGGACCTTAACGATTACTGTTCACAGTGGCCCGACAAATATTGTCAAGATTACGTAGATTATATGAAAAAGAATTGTCCAAAAAAGTGCGGATACTGCAGTAAGTTTTAGTAATCGACACGGGTGAAAAACGCACTGCGCATGCTCTAAAATTCGCGGGAATTCGTAGACGCGTTCGTCGTGTTTTCGTTCGTCTTTACAAATAAAAGTTCTGTCGATTCAACTGCATGTTGTGTATTATGCGAATTTATCGTGTATTAAATATTTGACCAGGGAAAGAGAACAACTAAAACAATGTTTTAGGAAAAAAATAGCACTAACTTTTCACGTACGGCCTTAACTTTCAAGGTTTACTAAACCTCCCAATGGTTTTATTTACAACTTCCGAGTATGCGCAATGCGTTTTTCACTCGTGTCTTGGTAATCAGTATCTTCTGAGGTCATCCACCCTTCTCATTTTGAACACCAATAATTGTGTTTGCGTCAAAGTGAAATGGTTGTCCATATAAAGTGAGTGATAGAAGAGGAGAACAATTTTTACAAATAATTTACTGCATGTTAAGCCCAATCTTGATGCCTGAGAACGGGTGATGATATTGGCATATGGGATAAAAGTAAATTGAAGTCTTATTGGATTGACGTTTTATTTTTAATTCCATTTCCTTTTGTTTTCCTTCTAGGCGGACCAACAGCACCACGTAAGTATAGGATTGAGCGTGTAAGATTTGACTTTATAAATTATTCATTGAAAACCTTTCAGAGTGGATGCCTTCATAAAATATCTATATAAAAATATTCGAAATTCCCTGTGCACGGACCTTGGCATACGCAAACTGCTCTAATTGGCCCGATAATTAACGTTTGCGCCCGTACCGCGTCGCGCCATGGGTTTGTTTTTCGACGGGCGAGCTCTAGACCTGTTATTATCGGGCGCGTTAGAGCTATAGCAGTTCGGTATGACACGGTTACACACTAGGGCTTTCACTATTCGCGCGTTTCACAGTAAATTGCTTTTTCAGTTTTACTATTTATAAAAAGAACAATTATCCATATATTCATCCATTCTTGAACTATTTAATTTTATATTATACGTTTGTTTCGAGTTTGTATGTTTGCATTTTTTGTTTGTTTGTTTGTTTGTTTGTTTGTTTGTTTGTTTGTTTGTTTGTTTGTTTGTTTGTTTGTTTGTTTGTTTGTTTGAGTCTATTTGCTGTGCATCACAGTTACAGTTGAACACAATGATTAATTGATTTATA
The DNA here is from genome assembly GCA_029948255.1 of Telmatactis stephensoni. Taxonomy (NCBI): domain Eukaryota; kingdom Metazoa; phylum Cnidaria; class Anthozoa; order Actiniaria; family Isophelliidae; genus Telmatactis; species Telmatactis stephensoni. The sequence goes on from JALIZF010001681.1 coordinate 563,021, forward strand.
TATGTATATACATATGATATTTTCAGCCGTTTGTAAAGATAAATCTCAGTACTGTAAGGGTTGGAAGGCAAGTGGATTCTGTGACCCTTCTTCTAAGTGGCACAAGTACATGAAGGACAACTGCCCTAAGACGTGTGGTTTCTGTGGGGGTGGGGGTGGTGGTGGTGGAGGAGGTGGTGGCGACTGCTCTGGAAGTAAGCTTTTAAATAATCACAAGCAATGATTCAGTATAACCAGCAGCCAGCCAGAACGGCTGGTTCTTAAATGGTATACCTCGCTTTTTAGGTCTGGTTCCAGCTAATACTAAGAACTGACATGTACCATTTAAGAACTGGACGTTCTGGCAAGCTGTTTCCAATAAATGGAAAATTAGCCTGCATTGCTGGCTCTCAAAGGAAAGGGAGGGGAGGGAAAGGAAAGGAAGGGAGGGAAAGGAGAGACTGTCTTTTCCTCCTCTCCTCTCCTCCCCAGTTTCCCTCCCCTCGCCTTTGCCCCCTTCCCCCTCCCCTCGCCTTTCCCCTTCCCCTTCCCTCCCTTTCCCTTGAGAGCTAGCTAGCAACGCAGGCTCATGGAAAATACTCTCATATAGCTTGCGTGACGGTAGTTTTCCTTCACCGTTATATGACGAGAACATATACTATGTTGTACACAGAGATGATGGGCGTTATAAATGTTATTCATCCAATTGTTCAAATCATAAATAAGCTACTAGCTACCACTACTACCTGGGCAACACAGGCAGCCCATCATCTTAAAAGGTCAGCATTTTGCTGTCTTCAATCATTTGGCTAAGCCGGGTCACTCTTTCAGCAACGAAGTGAAATGTAACAATTCTGGACAATTTGTTTGATCAAGTGGGATGTATCCGAAATGGAAGGGGGTGGTTCGGCAAGGGTGAAGGAAGAATACAGCCCATGTACATACGTACCCCTCTGCTGAGGCATGGCTTACGGCTCCCCCCGTCCCCCCAAACATTTACCAATTAGACAACAGAAAGCCGCGCGCCCATGGCGTTATTGACGCACGAGAGAAAATATAAAGAACGATTAACAAACGTAAGAGTGGCACGAGGCGTAGCCGAGTGCGACTCTAGTTTGTTAAGAGTTCTTTATCTTTTCTCAAGTGCGTCTATAACGCAATGGGCAAGCGGCTTTCTGTTGTCTAATTGATTTATAACAGAGCCTAGAACGTTAAAAACGGGGCCGTGCAGCCCATGGGGAAATAGTTCATAGATTTTTCAACCAATCAGAGCGCGCGTTATATGTGTCGCCATCTTAAAAACGAACGATTTGAAAAAGACGATGACGAAGATAGTGCGCGCGCAGTGCAGCCCATGGGCAAATAGTTCATAGCTTTCTGGCCAATCAGAGCGCGCGTAAGATTGTAGCTATGTTATAAAAATTCATCGACCCTATCTTATGTCATGCCATCTTGTTATGCTTGTACATTAGGCATTAATTCAATCAGTGCTTCGTGGGATTTTAAATAGTTGCGCCCAGGATTAACCCAGGATTAACACTAATCAACTTTCGAACAACCGGACCCTCACTGGAGACGCTTTTGTTTTATTGGCCCAACAGTTTCTTGATGTAAATACACCAAGAAATTGTCATCAAACTGGCCCAGACGCCAAGACTAAGTTGTTCGAGCTTTCAAAATATCCTATATAGTCACACGATGAGCGGGCGATTGAAACTGACTGCGGGTCACGAAGTCGAACTTGAGCAGCGGGTCCGGGTTGTTTGATTAGCACAAATCCAGGATCAGTAACTCTAAAGAAAATCATTGACTTTAACCCAGGATTAGCGTTAACTTTATAATTACTTCTAATATTTGAAGGGTTCCCTGTGAAAACGGCCTAAGTGACTTTTTTGATGATATTTCTTAAATGGTATAAAATGATATCAATTAACTTTCCTATGCTAAAAAATCAATGTCTGGACACCCATCAAAAAGTCACTTAGGTTTTTTTCACAGTAAACCCTTCATTTATTAGACGCTTCCAACAAACTCAGAGCCTGTAGCTTCGACACTGATATGTGTGACTGGCACAACGTACCCTTCGATGACCAAATGGACTTCAAGGTAACTTCCGGTTCAACTCCAAGTGGGCCTTCCTCTGGACATGGTGGATCAGGTGAGCAAACAAGGAATTCCATATATGCATGATATTATTCCATATTTGGTACGTTTTGATTTTATCGTTTTCATGTTAAGATAACGAATGTTGTCGAATTGAGGGGGTCGTAATGTTCGGATGACTTGGCTCGTATTCCACAATCAATAGTTGCCACCCGCAAAGCTAGTCTGATTCCATAGGTCGTTCCGTATTTTTTGCTCTAGCGTGTGTGAGGGACCCGGGGGGGGGACTCCATTGTAAAAGGATCGGGTATGCTTGTCGTATCTCTTAGGGGTAAAAATCAGCGATTTGGCATTTCTTAGGGTGTTAAAATTAAAGTTTAGATTTTTAGCATTTCCTGGTCTCTCTCAGGGTATCAAAAAAACTCACCGCTTATTATCTTGTTAACGTTCTCAAATGGAAGAAATTTGCCCACCAAAATGCGTGTCGACCGTCCCATTTTATGTTCATTATGATAATGTTCATTAGCTTGTTATCGCTGGTATCTCTTAGGGGTTAAAAATCGTTCGGCCACGCCATTCTTAAAAGACTTCCGGTATCTTTTAGGGGTGAGCAACCACCACAGAAAAGCCTAAATCTACTATAGAGTTAATTTTCCCATTTGAACTTATCGCTATTAGTCTAATATTTTATCAAGAACGCGAATTTTAAAAGAAAAGAAATCCCGTACCCCATCATGAGCACTCTTTGATGGTATTTTATGAATCAGGATGATGAGTTTTTAACTCGCTATATGTACGGCCCATAAAAATACAATAACTGTTTGTTTAAGTGTCCAAGTCTTCTAGCACTTGCGCACTAATTGGGGGACACTGTACTCTCACACACACTACCTCTACGTTAAGTATTTTGCAATTAATCCTCAGCTCACATGTTGATTTTTATGGAGGGAGGAAAAACCGGAGAAACCCGGAGAAAACCCTTCGCGGCAAGGGAAGAGAACAAACACATCAAACAAACTCATTCACATCTGGTACAGCGGGGCTTCGAACCAGCGAACCCTAGACCGCTAGAAAGGCCAGCGCTCTAACCGCTCGGCCAACCATGCCACCAACCCACGACCACCTAATCTCACATCTTCGCGTTAATAGAGGACTCGGAGGCAACGATTTTTTAAAGTTATTATGATCCTTCGAGCTTTAGATTACCTCAATATAAGGTAATTTTAAGGAAGAGATCTGAAACAGTGCAAGAACCACTCTCGTTCTCAGACCTCACTCATTCGCATATTGGTAGGGGACATACGACAACGAGGAGCTATGGCTGAGACAATTGTGAAAGAATCTAATAATCAATCAATCAATCAATAATAAATAAATAAATAATCTTTTCACAGCAACATATTCACACAGTGTTTCTTCATCTGCGCTGCATGGCACTATCTGCAATATTTTCAATTCCTATTTCCAATTGTTAACAAAATGCACTGAATTCTCAGTGGTATTTCCAACGTAGGAACTGGCCAAAAATTTTCAGTGAAGGGACATTCCTTCTCTTACCTCATTTTTTATTATCATTTTAATTTTATTTTTTTGTTCCAAACAGGAGGTTACTTGGTTACTGAGGGAAGCTCGGGATCAGCTGAACTTGTTCTTCCTCTAGAAATTATTCTTCCTCACAATGACATTTCTACAAGAACGATGTGCCTGAGACTCCAGTATTCTATTCCCAGCGGGTATGTTACTTATAGTACAATGTCACAAAAAAGATAAGTAATAAAGTCCGTTGGTTGATCTGATACTCTTTTCTTAGGTACTCTCCCTCTCGCAGCCGTGTTTAGTCTCGTCACGCAACGTTTTTAGTCTCGTCACGTAACGTTCTTAGTCTCGTCACGTAACGTTTTTGGTCACGTAACGCAACGGTTTTAGTCTCGTCACGTAACGTTTTTGGTCACGTAACGCAACGGGTTTAGTCTCGTCACGTAACGTTTTTGGTCACGTAACGCAACGGTTTTAGTCTCGTCACGTAACGTTTTTGGTCACGTAACGCAACGGGTTTAGTCTCGTCACGTAACGTTTTTGGTCACGTAACGCAACGTTTTTAGTCTCGTCACGTAAGGTTTTTAGTCTCGTCCCGCAACGTGACGAGACTAAATACGGCTGAGAGGGAGACTACACTTTTCTTCACTTTCCTCTTTGCTATGTCGCTCACTCGAACTTTTGTGCCATGGAGGTACAGAATTAATTGGGAGAACCATCGTCTCCCTGGAACATGCCTTCGCTTGGCTTCGCGTATCCACGAGTTATAAATGACCTTGAGAAAAGGGGTGCATATTTGAGCAGAGAGATTTTTAAAACTCCAGAAATAGTGAATTCATTATTATTTCTCTTTACACAACTTTGACCTAGCTGTAACGTTTTTGTGCTTCATCAATGAAAATCCTCAATTCTACTAAAAAGACCGAAATTCGTTTTAAAAAAGAGTTTTCATAAATTGTCTTTCAAAAACCTGTTCCCGATAAGTTGATACATCCCCATGCAGTATGAAAATTTCAAAACTAAAGCGCCATCGCTCTTAAAAGGACCATTACTTAGTATTTATTGATTTACACGCCACGATTTGTCGGGCCGATTTGAAATCCATTGTTTATGCGCTCCGATTCATTTGATTTTCCTTTCAAAAAATCGGCCCGACACGAAAAACTTTGTAGCCGATTTCTGCGAATCGGGCCGATTCTTCCTTTTCCCGAACAAACATTGTTAAAAAATCGGGCCGACAATCGTAGCGTGTAAATCAGCCTTTACAATCCAAAACACAATTTTATGCCGTGCCCATTTAATTTTGTAATCTGTCTTATTTTCCTCGCAGTGGTTCTCTCAAAGTATATGAGATTAAGAACCAGAAAGGTCAGCCAAAGCGAATTCTTAAAACATTCTCTGGTAGTTCAGACACAAACTGGAAATGCGGCAAGACAACGGTGAATGTCAGCACTAAATACCAGGTAAATTAATGATGCTCGTTTATGAAGTAAATTCATTATGACGTCACGGCTTGTTTTTGAGGGGACAGAATTGATTTGAACAACTGGAATGTGAAAAAAAATTTCCTCTGCTAAGGAAGGTTGAAATTTAAATAGTCTGGCTTCCAAACATAATATGTGCCGATGTTTAATCAACGATATTTTTTGCATATGATGGCTGTAAGTAACGTCTGTGCTTCGCTCTGTAGAACGCATTTTGAATATAACGATTTTCTTTGTTGTTACTGTTTTGTGCACCTCCCACGACCATGATCCTTAGCATTTAAACAATAGATTGTTTTGACGTCATAATGAAATACGGCAATTGATTGGAATATTTGTACCAGTTGATATGTACTATGCATTTTTTAGAACTTAAAAGTTGTTAGTTAGCCAATCAGAAGCGAGATCTACTATCCTGAAATTCCACGATATCAGAACATTAATTGTCTTGATATCCCGACAGTACATTGAAAATGGCTTCTAAATAACCATAAACATTTCATTTTTGTTTTACTTTTTGGCAAATGAAGAATTAGTTAGTTTTCAATAACAATGCGAGTACTTGTAAGTTATAATTATGCACGCGGCTTTGGGAAACGATCGAGGTGCAGCATGGCATACAGAAGGATGATTAACAGTGATCGTTTAATAGGTAAAACTGGAAGCGAGTAAGGGAAAAATTGCTATTGATGAAGTCAGCTTTGCAGATGGATCTTGTTGATGGTAAGTCTTCCAATCTTTGAAGTATGGGAAGGAGGTAAGGAGAGAGGGAGGCAGGGAGGCAGGGAGGCGACTGCGAGTAATGGCCAACACACTTTCAATTCGCGACTTTCAAGACTATAAATACATTGGCTGCATTTGCAGACTTACAATGTGCGCTTAAGCAACAAAATAATGTTATCTGAAAACAGAACAACAACTTCAACAAAATTGTGTACGTCGTGGTATACTACTGACTATAATCGAAAGACTACCGTCAAGACTGTCAGAAAAATGAACATTTACCAAAGGAAGGTCGCAGTTTTCTTTAGTGATCATGAGAGGTTGACTTTTGTTATCGATATCTTACGTTTTTTAACAGCAGCCCATAGACTATATCGCTAGTCTGCCGCAGCACTGCATTCTGAGACTGATAACTAAGTGGGTGTTTACATGACACTAGGATCATCCTAGCAGGCGAATCATCCTACCTGCTATACATTTACTGCATTCTGTTTACATGGAAATTTGTGTCTTCACTTCAGGTACTAGGTACTAAACAGAATGCAGTAAGGGGGTGTTTACGTGACACTAGGATCATCCTAGTAGACTAGGCGCAAAACTGAAAAAGTCGATATCGCAAAAAGTGCAGAAGGCATTTTGGGGTAGAGGCTGGTAACATAACTATTCTAAACTAATTTTTCATGCTGAATCCGAATATGACAGTTACCAAGACGTATTCTGCAATTTTATACGTGTAAATGACGTATTTTGTGAATTGCTACAGTCATTTCATACTAACGGCTTTTTCATGTAATTCCAAAAGTTCCCAAACTTAAAAACAATTACCACAGCTGGAAAGAGCATATCAAAATCATTAAAACTGTGAATTTTGAAGGATATAAGTTGAAAAATCAAGGAGATACGAATTTTCAAAAAACGAAATTTTGTATGAAAACACTTACAGTTATGCAAGAGATACAAACAAATTTCGATTTTTGAAAATTCGCGTCTCCTTGATTTTTCAACTTATATCCTTCAAACTTCACACATCTGATTTTTTGAAAATGCGCCTAGTCTATAGCAGGCGAATCATCCTACCTGCTATACATTTACTGCAGGATGATCCTAGTACCCGAAGCGAAGGCGCAAATTTCCATGTAAAATGAATGCAGTAAATGTATAGCAAGTAGAATGATTCGCCTGCTAGGATGATCCTAGTGCTAGGATGATCCTAGTGCCATGTACAATTACTATGTATAGCAGGTAGGATGATTCGCCTGCTAGGATGATCCTAGTGCCATGTAAACACCCACTAAGTAAACTAATACTGAACAAAAGATTTACAAACCATGACGTCTTTTGTTTGGTGTTATGCTGTGGCAGTGAATTCTGCTTTCAAGTAAAAGAACCCACACCCACACCAGTATATCGATATAGTAGGGAGATATCCCGGTCACTGGAAATTTTGCGCATTTTCTATGATAGGAAATATCTAGGAAATTGCATTTTCCTACGGTAGGAACTGGGCAAAATAAAGGAAAATTCATTTTCCTACATATATTCTAGATATTTCCTACATATATTCTAGATATTTCCTACCATAGAAAATTGCATTTTCCTAGATATTCCTATCAAAATGAAAAGGTAGGAAATATCTAGGAAAATGCAATTTCCTATGATAGGAAATATCTAGGAAATATGTAGTAAAATGTATTTTTCTACATTTTGTCCAATTCCTATCATAGGAAAATTCAATTTAATTCCTAGATATTTCGATCTTATTATAGGAAATGAGCAAAAATTTCCAGTGGGTGTGTGGGTGTTCTGATCCGTAAATCTAAAAAGGGTCCACGCTAAAATTGGAGCTGATCATCTCCGTTTTATAAATAAACGGACGGTAACTGAATACCTTTCTTCAGAACTCAGAAAATAAAATTACAAAAGTGATGTGTATACATCCACTAAAGTGGAAGATCGAAATGCTATCCTTGGGGATCCAGGGCAGCCATAAAGGAGGGAAAAGTGCCTTCTTCTCCCCCTCCCAAACTATACCTCTCCTCCACTCCTCTTCTCCCCCTCTTCTCTCCCTCTCCCTCCCCTTCCCCTCTTCTCTCTCCCTCTCCCTCTCCTTCTCTCTCTCCCCCTCTCCTTCATCCTTCCATCCCACCCCCTCCCCCTTCCTCGACGTCCTGTGTCTAAAAACAATGCACATGGTCCCCTTTCTGGTTTTAAGACTGATCATTCTTTTTTAATTTGCTCTATTGATCTCTCTTTTTCAGATCATAAATTTCAAGATCAAATCTAAAGTGTGGTTCATTTAATCACCAATAAATGATGCGTAGCTTACCAAAGTGTATACGATTTTAATTTCTATACCAAGCTGATTAGTACCATTGAACCATAATTCATGTATTTTAACTTAATTATATTTATTCATTTTCCGTGACTGAATAATCGATATGTTTTATCCTGCAAGCAGAGCTTTCCTTTTTGCCTTGGCCCTTAAAAGGACAAAACTGTTAATCAAAGAGTATCTATTTCCTGAAACTATTTACTGGAAAAGACCGGCCGATAAAACGTGATAGCATTTTTAGCTTCTACACTTAATAGATGCTCATAAAGCGAGGGGAGGGAGGGGGCGGCAGAAGTGAAGAGAGAATCGAAGGGCTTGGGGAAAGGGGGGGGGGGGACGGGACCCCTTCCCTCCCCTCCCTCAACAGAACCTGGCCTTCACAGACTGTTCTGTTGACTGAGGCTTCATAGGTCCGTAGTTCATTCTCGGTTCAAGAGAAAAAACAACCTCCGTTAACTTCTGAATATTCGGATAACTAACGGAACTAGTAATATGAACAAAATATGCTGGGAAAGTAATTTTGGCCGGGCTACCTGTGGAATTCAGAATGTCACTCTTCCTGATCCCTGCCGATGTCGTAACAAATTTGGTTAATGCAAAAAGTGGCAAATGCATGTTCCTTATGGTTTTATTATTTCAAAGATCAAAAAAGTGGAACCTCCGTGCACTTTCTCAGACGGTTCGAGATAGCGAGGGCTTAAGATGACCGAGTTCGCCTTAAAGGGTTTCTAGCCGCATATTTGTTTGATATAAATACTGATTAAAATAGTACAAATAAGGGTTTTGAAGACAGCAGAGACCTGTCATCTTTGACGAATGTTTTTTTATGTGCTGTCCATATTTGTACCCTGTCCCATTGTTGAGGTTGAGCATAACAAACCACGACGCTTGACTCACCGCTTTTGTCATTACAACCAGTCAACTCTACTTCCGGTGAGTGGTGCCATTAGCAGCTTTCCACAATTCGAAGTCAGTTTAGCGATCAAGTCTTCTAGAACAAGTTATCAGTCCTTTAACAAGTGGTACTTGCTGTTAATAAGGGCTTTCTGCTTGGGATTGTTCCGTAAAGAGTAGTGTTTCGATCAAGGTAAGTCACTTCAACTCAACAGGAAAGGATCCATTGGGTTTGACTTTCTAAACACGCTCTAATCAAATACTGCTAACCCTCTTTTGACTCTTTTGTTGATCTTATGTAAAGCCTGTAATAACGAATGCATCGCATTTTGAAACGACGAAAGCCATAATAAAATTTAGTCCAAAAGCCAAAACATCACACTCGATGCTTTTTGTTGCCCTGAAGATAGTTTTCAAAGCGCAAAAGGAAATGCCGAGTGCTTTGAAACTTTGTCTGCGAGTTTGGTTAAAGTGGCACTAAAGTTGTTTACATGTACTGGAATTTTCGATCAACTTAAATCGTGGCTTTGATCTTTGGTTTTTGCGAAGATATTTTTTCGAAAAATCTTTAAATAAGATAGATCAATATTCGTATAAGTATTTGTTACTTGAACTTCATCTGTTTCCATATAAAGGTCTTGTTTTAAAAGTTGATTGCTCTTACGATATCAGCCTCTATGGTTTCGTTACTGAACTACAACTGAAGTCACAAATTCAGATGGCAGCAAAACTTCGATGCTGAAATTACACTGGTTCAAATTGTAGCGTACAGCATTCTTAATTGTTGATTCTTTTTGATGTGTTCGATGGAAAATTATCAGTTGAATAAGGACTGATTCCGGAAGAGCGACGAAATCCGGTACTGCATATCGAGTCAAAAAGTTTGACAAACTTTTAAGAAGTTTGTGAAAGATTTTTAATAAGTTCAAAAATCGTATTATCACAGAATTAAGAAGTACAAAAGAGATTAACAGTTATAAAAGACATAACTTGTGTGACTTTTATGGTTTTTCTAATGTAGTGAAAATTGCTTTTGTGTTAATTTATTGAAGTGCATCAAAGTGCATCGGCGCCGTGAGTTGTAATAACAACAAACCGTTGGACTTGACCAATAATGGATGATTTGTGGTTTATATACCATGAACTTTATAACAACTACAAAAGTATGAATAATAACATAATTTTAAATTTTGGGCAATGAAAGGTCAAAATATAAACTGTAAAGAAGATGTTCTGAAAAACTACTAGTAAAAGTACAATTTTTTTTGTTAATTTCTTCCCATAATTCCCATAATGATAATTTCTGACCATGTTGCGTGACGTAGTTGCGTTATTTAATATTGTCCTCAGTCACAGTTCGGCCTTGAGTTCGCTATATTGTCTGAATACCATATAGTCATTCTATTGTATGTGGTTTTGGGTGTGGGCTACGTTTAGGGGAAACGGTTGGGGGCAACTGTATGGCATTCAGCCATGAAGTATTCACCGAATATTGAGTGCTATTTATGCTCTCTTGGTGCTATATAAGACAAAAGACTTTCAGGGCGAAAGGTGTGGTTTCAGTTATAAGAAACCATATAACCGTATCGACGTCTCGTCCGACGCCTCTGCCACCACGCTGTAATTTTACACCTGTCTTTTAAAGTGCTATTGGTACAGAGTTTAGTCTGCAACTTTTCTCGGAATGACGTTGCGAAACATGTTAATCCACTAAAGGGGTGTTACATGGCGTAACGCCGAAAAGCCCTCACTGCAATTTATTTCCTGCAATGATCACGGTTTTGCGTGATGTATGATCATGATACACGCTGTACTGAATAGACCTTTATCACGCTAACGTGACATTATAAATTCTTTGATTTATCGAAAAAGGAGTGTAATCAGTCAGATTTGTCACATCAATCTTAGTAAAATTGAAAAGTTTCGGGGAGATTGCTCTTAAACTGATCATATAAAATATAAATTTTCAAAACTCAGCATTTTTACAAAAAATGTACGGTGGACGTGCATGCATCTCATGCACGGCGAGCCTCGTTCAGTATCATGCTAAACACATACATTTCTCTATACAAAAAATTCACAATAATATTTAGCTTCAAAAATTCATATCTAGGTCAGTTTAAGGGCAATCTTTATAAAACTCTGCCATTTTACTAGTATCGATGTGACAAATTTGATAATAAATTCATTTTTTCAATAAAACAAATATTTTATAATGTCATGCTAGCGTGCTAAGGGTCTATGGTTCGTGCAACTTGTTTAACGTAGCGTCACTGCGATAGAGTAGCGCAAAACATTGTACCGCGTGTATAATCAACAAAGTTAACTATACAACGATCTTCCTCCTGCAAAATGAAAACGCATGCCTTCCAGCTGGTCCCACCTGAAATAATAATAATGAACATTTATATAGCGCACTGACCCATTATCCGTTGTCTATACCTAAATTGTCTCTAAACGAGCACCTCTCTCAAGAAATATATTAAAATAGATTTGCATGGTCCTTTCATTTGTACAACAGTTCTTATCTACCTAAACTCTCTTTATGGTGGAAAGCAGGTCTGGGCCCGGTTACGTTGGTCGAAAATGGGCTAGCACTACCCCTAGGGTTAAATCATCTAAAGAAAACCATTGGTGACGCTAACCTGCCCCCCCCCCCCCCCCCCCATTCTTCTCTCTCTCTCTCTCTCCTCCCAGTCCTACTCGAGCTTCTGGTACCCAGGATACCCGATTTCTAGATTCCTCTCCCAACACTAAAAGTAAAAAAAAAACCTAAAAGTATCCGTTATTCAACCACGAAATATTCAATCCCCACCCTCTCCTTCCTCCCATTCTACTAGTTGCACGACTTATAAACAAAGGTACCAAAAGCCTCACAGTGGAATTTCCGTTTCATCTCCTATTTCTGACAAGCCGATTTTTATCCCCTTTGTGCTGCAATCCGTTCAGATTGTAGGTCTTTCCAGAAACGCAAACAATCGATCGCAAAAGTATTGAATTTTAAGGAGAAGGTTAGTACGGTTAGCTCCTACTGTAGTCTTTCTTTTAGCACGAACGTCGTAATCTTTCGGCTTTGCGAGAGTTGTATTTTTGGGACACCGCGCAACTCGAGCAAGTTTCCTACAAATTCGCGTGTCAAATGCATTTGTGTTAGAGTTAAAATTTGTTCGTATAGAAACTCTTGTTCGTGTGAAAAGCCCTTCACATCTTGTGCTTTTAAACTATATTTATTACCGTTATTGTTGGTGTTTATAAAGTTGAACAGACAAATGTGTCGCCATTATGTGAAAAACATATGACCTTTTGTTAACAAGTTGAATTCACTCTCCTGCTATCTAAGTGAAGAGAGACAAAATCATGAAAGTATCATCAGATGATTGTAATCATAAAGAATCCTGTGAGTTTATAGGTATCTATCAGTTCTAGATATATTGATGATAACTGGGCGATAGCCTAGGGGATTCGAAATCACACTTATTAATTGTTCAACACTTAATTAATAGGGTATATTGCTTGTTTTTAATATATGTTTGTAATAACTAATTTCGTGTTAATGATCTGTTAGTTTTCCGTTGAATGTTTCAGCATCTCGACGACATACTTGACGTGCAATTGTAGCGTCTTGTATCCAAATTCTCATCTTTCAAAGGGCTGCAAGGGTCGTGTAAACAGCTTCATAATATGCTTGCGTCTACAAGACTCTTGTTTAGTCTCACTGAAGTGTCTTGAGAACGTCCGGAGGTGTTGAAAACACTTTCTTTTACATTGCAGAACACTGCTAAATGACTATGGAAAGGATCAAGAAAACAGCCTTGGCTTTGGTATTGTTGATGATACTTGCAGTCACGACATATGGCCAACAAGGTACAATTAATTGCTTTAATTTAAGTTGTTTTAATACTCATTGTAAGAGCGATGGCGTCGGTCGCATTACTGCACCGAAAAGAAGCTAGGCAAAATAATTATACGTTCAGTACGGCACGATAGCAGTATATAGACCCCAATCAGTAGGTGCACCAATGCGAAATCTAAATGTATATATAGTTATTTTCTTTTTCAAGAATGTTAGGGTCTCCACAGACGAGACGATTAGTTGTCGACAACTATTTTTTATCGGCAACTAAATGTGGTCGATTACTTTTTGTGATCCAATGAAGCATTCCACACACTAGATAGTTTGTTGTCGATAACTATGCAAGATCAACGAGAGCTTGGGAACTAGCTTTCTCTACGCATGCTCAGAGACAACGCAGATATGATAGTTGTCGACAACCAAGAGACCATAATACTAAGAGAGCGAAGCTCAGTATTGATGTCTGTGCCATGTTCGTGGCGGCTAAGGCTATTTTTAGTAACTTCGCCATCGCGCGCGCAAGGCTCTTAAACAATAGAATTCAAACGGTCCCGTCCGCGCGCACGTCAAAAATCAAATTCTATTGGTGGCGTCTTATATGCGCTATACGGCCTTATTCGCTGTCGGATTAAGAGATAGCGGTAGTAAGTGGTGTTGGTAGTTGCATAGAGCAGATTTCGTATGAGTGTGAAACGGACTGCACCGTGCCGTGACCGTGTCAATGCCGTGATGTCTATCAAAACATTCGAAATTCCTGCCGTCACCGTGCGGTGCCGCGTTTTCACATACGAAATCTACTCTAGATGTTAATAACGGTGACGATAATATGATGCGGATAGTAACATAGAGATTGTCTTTTTTAAGTAATGGTCCGAGCAAGAGGTAGACAACTTAATTCTATTGTTCTGCACCAGTATCAACTTCTCCACATAAGAATGTCTTGGTTTTCAGGCTAATAATATATTAACCTATGGATAACACATTTTAAAAATAGAATGTGCCAAAAACCCTGTTTTGAAAAAAAGTATCTTTTATACTCAAAGATCTCGTGCAATCACAAGCGCGCAAAACAATTGCCAAGAGACGCTTCGAATTAATTTCCCTTCATAGAAATTATGCTATATTTTTAAAACTCACGAAAGCTTTCATGAAGAAGGAATCATGAGAAATAGAAAATGAAAATGTGCAAATTTTTGAAGTTATGGAAGATATTCATGCCGTTCAACACTGAAATGGATGGTTTTAACAATACCACAATTAATACCTCTCTCTTCAGTGATTCTTCGTCGTTTGGTTGGCTATACTTCTTACTTGGACCATTACTTAATGTTTTATTTATTTGGGTGGCACATTTGGGGATTTTTCTTAAGATGTGAAATAATCAGCCTAGTTTTCCAAAGCAACTATCTATCTATCAATCAATCAATCAATCAATCTATCAATCAATCAATCAATCAATCAATCAATCAATCAATCATGTAATCGATCAATCAATCAATCATGCAATCAATCAGTCATGCAATCAATCAATCAATCAATCAATCAATCATGTAATCGATCAATCAATCAATCATGCAATCAATCAGTCATGCAATCAATCAATCAATCAATCAATCGATCGATCGATCGATCAATCAAAAACTTTATTTACGTACCTAAGCTTCTAACACACAACAAGAAGTGCAATAATCGGGGAAACCAATTGACTGTCTATTTGAGTACTCCATAAAAACCCAAAAACCTTTGCTTTCTAATCCCCGAGTTATGATCTTCATTAATACTGGTCATATTTACTACTCATAACTAATTATATTTCCTCTTCTCAGTGCTTGAAGTCTGTCCTACAAGAGAGGTAACAGTATCAAGTGCCGAGGTGACATCTCCAGGGTTTCTCCTCGGAAAACAATACGAATTCGGTCTTGACTGTACGCTCACCATCAACACAGATAAAGGCATGAGGTTTAAAATAAAACTAGAAGAGCTTAATGTTGAGCCAAAAAAGGACGGTAAGACATTTTAAAGTGAACGAGTGGGCTTATGAAGGAGAGGAGAGAGAGGAGAGGAGAGGAGGAGAGGAGATAGAGGAGAGGAGAGGAGAAGAGAGAGGAGAGGAGGAGAGGAGAGGAGAGGAGGTAGAGGAGAGGAGAGGAGAGGAGAGGAGAGGAGAGGAGAGGAGAGGAGAGGAGAGTAGAGGCAGAGGAGAGGAGAGGAGAGGAGAGGAGAGGAGAGGAGAGGAGAGGAGAGGAGAGGAGAGGAGAGGAGAGGAGAGGAGAGGAGAGGAGAGGAGAGGAGAGGAGAGGAGAGGAGAGGAGAGGAGAGGAGAGGAGAGGAGCCAACCTCATAGAGGATATTACACGATGGCACGAAGATACTTGGTTATATTTTCGAGTGTTATAAACAATATTTTTCGAAGGAGTGCAGCGAGCTTTCTATTATCAGGATAAATTTATTAAGATCAAACTAAAGTAAAACAATTAACTTACCGCCAAGTTACTTTTTAAGCTCGGTAAAACGGCAATGTTTCAATGTCTCGTTGCTCAGCTTTGCTCATTAATCGGTGAGAGGTCTTCCCTGAAGATTCCAAGATCTTTGCCATGTTTTCGTTTTCATTTTTTTCTTGAAAACCTAACTAAATCTGTCGTCCGAAACCTCGACGAAATGTCAAAAAGCCGCCCTGATTGTTTGTATAAGTACAAACAACAAGAAGCAGAAACCAATGGCGGGAAAAGCAAGCACGAGCGCACATTCGGGACCTGCAATACATATTTTTCATATTTTACTTAGTTTCCGGTAAAGCACTGCATGGCATCTATATAATTAGAAGAGAAAACTAGTTAACTGGTGGCAGCTGCCCCCTGCAAGCGTTAGGTTTTGACCTCTGGTATATGTATTTCAAAGCTGCAATGTAACAAAGACGAGCAACTGGACGATTGCTTTCGTTTTTCAGTTGCGAAAGAAAAGTTAACTACCCAAAGTTGTCAGTACGATGCTTTGGTCATAGACGACGGCAAAGAAAAACACACACGATGTTACAAAATAACACTTGGCGAGGACGAGCCAGAAGAATTTACAACAACTGGCAACAGGTTGGTCATTCGGTTCTTTTCCAGCAAAACGGTATATGAAAAACAGGGACATGGCTAGGTGGATTCTTCATGGACGTTAAAACAGAAAAAGCACCAGTTGTAAAGGTAAACTTCATTACCATGTTACCACTAGATAATATACATCAATTACATTAATTAGAAATTATACCGATCCTTGGATGTGTTTACACAAGACACGAAAACTCATCCAACAAAAAACTGAATCTGAACAAGGGATTGCCCGGAAACAAATTTAGCCTCAGCCGGTGGCCAGAGCGGGGGACTCGAACTCGGGACCAACGGATTGCGAGACCGACGCTCTGATACTCGACTATGCTGCCTAAAGACGTTCAAAATGATCGAAAGAGAGCCATATGAGTTCTAAAGACTAGCTCAAAAGTGGGTAACATGTTCCGTTCTGCTTTGATTATTGACGGTTTTTATTAGGGCACGCGTGGAGTTTCCTGCAATGAACGGCCGAAAAATTGCATGGACGTTTACTTTGATGCCAATAACGTCAGAGTCAATTAGAGCAGATTTCGTATGAGTGTGAAATCGGACAACGCGCCATTCCGTGACCGTGCCATAGTGTCTATAACAAACATTCGAGATTCGTATCGTAACCGTGCCGTGACCGTGCGGTGCCGTTTTTCACAGTCATACGAAATCTGCTCTAATGTTTACGTTACATGCAATACGCGACGAATTGTACACAGTGATTCCACACTCGCATAATATCTGCTTTCTTCACACACTGACAACACAATTGTTTCTTGCCAGTCGATGGTGTTTCTATTTGTCCAACTCGACACATTACTGGAAGGGATAAACGAAGTGGGACCATCTTCTCGCCGGGATTTCCCGCTAATTATGGTGAAAATCAAAACTGTAAAGTCAAGATTCCCATTCCTGATAACTTCCAGATGAATGTATGGTTCTCTGACTTTTCTCTGCAGAGTAAGTATCTATAATAATTTCATTGTGGTTAACTAAACCCGCTATTTCAAAATCCGAGGAGGATACAAAAAAATTCGCACGATTGATTTTAAGTGAAAACATGCCATGATCTTAGGGAATGGACTTTGAGTTCGAAATAGTCGCGCTGTTCTGTATTATTATAATTATATTTTATAAAAACGATATAAAACGCGCGCGCATGTCTCTGTACTGTGATATACACACGATGAGTGATGTAGTGCACAAGCAAGCTTAGGAACATGCACGAGGCATGGCCGAGGATTTCTGTTGCTTTTCGAGTGCTCTGTCATCTGATATATGCACGGTCGCCAGGTAATCAGTGCGCATGTCATATCTAGAATATAAAATATTTGATACAACACGATAATTTCGAACCCATCTATGGATAGCGTGTGGCCTTTTCGGCTTTATATCACAAAGG
>JALIZF010001684.1:0-370000 GCA_029948255.1 Telmatactis stephensoni
GTGGTCATCTATTTGATTGGTATTGTATAACTGAATGGTGCAGTAATAAGGTGAGTAGTAGAGCTAATTTCATGTGACTGAGAAAATTGCACCGTCACTGCACAGTACGATCACGGCAGGCATTTTGAAATGCTTTATAGACATAATTTACAGTACCGGCGTGGTGGTACGGTCTAGTAAGTTTCCCACTAAGAAAGAACTGCTCTAATGAACTGCATTCAGGGTAATTCTCACTGATATTGAAAAGCTAGGAAATTCTTACAACTTTTGAAGGTCATGGAATTGGCTGGGATTTTTGTATTTGGTGAGGAAATTTGAAATGTCACAAAAGTCAAATTAAATTAAAGTAAATTTTGGCTTAGGAACGTTAATCAGACTTGCAGACCTTGAAAAGTAACAAGAATTTTGAAATATTCAAGGTCACGTAATTGGCAGGGATTTATTTTTATTTGGTCAGGAAAATTGTTATAATGTCACACATGCCAGTGAAAAAGCCTGGGGGTACTCCTTTGTCAAGGTGAATAGGGTGAGACCTGTACAGAGTCATGCTACATAATTAACATTTGAGTCAGAACCCCTGAAAGGTACAAATATTAAATATTTAAAAGGACTGTCAATCATGATCATCCTTCCCACTTGGACAAAGGGAGTACCCCTGGGGTTGAAAAGTCAGAGAATTTGGTCTCGGGAAAGGCCAATCAACCCTTTTAGCACCCTCAGAATCTTGAAATAAGGCATTTAATGATCATATCTTTTTTTCTTTTCACAGCAAGAATGTCCTCTTTGCCGAGACCCCAGTGCAACTATCAAGGACTTGTCTGCCTGCCACCATTTTGATTATACATAGCAGATTTCAAGAGAGGATCAATAGCGATGCTCTCTTTCAAATATGTAGTGATGATGAGATGATGATGACGATGATGATGATAATGATAGTGATGATGATGATAAGCTGAAAGAATATGTTATAGTATTGTAATATAGTAATAACAATTTTATTTATTGATTATCAATGATAATAATAATAATAATAATGATGATGATAATATTTAACGAGGTGGCCTCATCACCAAGGTGATTTTCATGAGGGACCTCAATATTATAACCATCTAAAAATAAAATAATTAAAGTTAAAGAATTAAGCCCTAAATATCCTAAAAATCCCTAAAATATAAAATCAGCTAAAAATTAATTACATATCCTTAAAATAACGCTTTTTAAATATATTATACTTATCAGAACATTTGATTATGTCCGGTAGAGAATTCCATTCCTTCATAAATAGATAGTTAACACATCAAGTTATCTATTTATGAAGGAATGGAATTCTCTACCGGACATAATCAAATGTTCTGATAAGTATAATATATTTAAAAGCGTTAGTCAATGTTGAATTGTTTTGAATTTTATCAGCTTTTATTTTATCCATCATTATTGTCATCATTATTGCAGATAATCACTTCAATTCATAGATATGATATATATAGATTTTTGCAAACAAATACAATTTGAGACAATAAAAAAATATATAATACTTTGGATGTGACATGATTAGTATGACAAAAGAGCAAAAAGTGTGGTCAAAAAGACAATTCCAGAAACTGAACTATTGTACATGTATTGTCTTTTTATAAAAGTTCATCATTTGAACCACAACCACAGTTTAATAATGCAAGCAGTGACTCTTAAAATCAGTAACATTAGTACCGAGAAATTTCCCATAACATTATTATTCATTCTGTTTCCAATCTTGTGTTCGCTATCTGTTTCATTCTCAGAAATCTTGAAATTCCAACCCCGCATTTTTATGTCCCAAAGGATAGCGACGCGAACACAAAATTCACGGTCCTTTGGTTTTTAAATGCCTAATGAATAAAGATTTATGTAAATTTGTGTGTATATTTTGAGGCTCTGAATTTAATTAGCGTTTCTGGTCTCTGACTTGGGCAAGTCGATTCGAGCTTACGATCTTGTGTTCTTTTTGTTCATCTGAAAAAATCTCCTGGCAACATGGTAAGTGGTTCAGGAAATTCAAATGGAAGTGATCATTTTACAGTCATGTTTGGTATTTTTGTGGGCGAGAATTTGGCTGCATTTTCAGATTGGCGTCTTTCTACGACTCGATTCTCTGGTTGATTGCTCTAGTTTTGTTTAGAATCTGGAAGAGCAGAAAATTTCTCGGATTAAACAACAAAGCTATCCAATCTATTTTTTACAGTTTAACATTAACAGTAGTAATGTTTATTTTTAATCTTTTTCGGGAATATATTTTTGGCCCGTCGGGCAGTTAAAGTTATCAAGATGGCTTGCATTGCGTCGCGTCGCTAATTTTCGAAGATTTAGCTCAATGACTTAGGGTGTTGTTTCAAGAAAAACTTAGATTCTGCAGCTCATTGCTTGTTAAAAAGTAGATTGATAAATTCCAAGTAACTGACAAAAATAGTAAGTTTGCATTGGCTGAAAGTATTACGAAGAAGCAAATGACCAATGTTGCAAAGTCAAACTGATTATGGCTCAGATGGGTTTCTTAATACGTAAAATATGTAATCAAGAATTTCTTAACCATATTCTTCTTTAGACTCAGACATTTTTTAGGAGGATTAATCGCAATTTTACCATAAAAAGACAAAATTATTTCTAATTGAAACAGGTTTTTTTGGCTTTTTTTGTCGAAATTGTGACTGAAAATATATTTAATAGCCTCGTTTGGGTGTATTTATATCCACTACCCATCCCCTCCCTAGTAGATTATAAAGCTTCGAAATGTAAACATGGCCGAGGGAACTGACGCAGAGGTTCTTATCGTAAATGTGGATAAAAAGAATTCTGGAATACAACAAACTAAAGAAGATATCAGCCTTAAGGTATTAGATGATTCACTTTGAAATCGAAGACACGATCGATTCAGTATTCATATCTCTGGGATCGCGATAATTCGAACTAGAACTGTCATGTTTTCAAAATACTTCTAGTACTTCTGGTGTGATTTGAATTTCAGATAGCTTCATATCAACATATCTTCAGGGCCGGCGCTTACACAGGGATATTTCGGCAACATGTGGTTAAAAGCCAAGATCAAAGAATATTATTGTTCGGTCAATGCTACTCAGTAGGTTGTATTTCCAATAGTTGTTTCCAATGATCGGAAATGTTCGACCGCGCTACAGAATCGAAAATGAATGGAATGTTTGAAATTATTAATAGGCTTACTTAATTGATACATTATCTAGTCTTGTGCTACGATTCAAAAATACTTTTGCATGATTTTCTTAGGCTGAAAAGAAACTCTCAAAGCTCCAACTAGCTGGTAAGTAAGTGATCATGCACCCATTGGATAAGGGGTGGGTATTATGATCACTCGCGATTTTTTAACTCATATTGTCCAAGAATTGTCCAAAAATTGCAGGATCTTTCGTTTCCTTGTCCTTTTATTTCTTTCTCCAATCCCCCACTTCCTGGCCTGCACTGCATGCTGGCAGTGGACAACCAGCAACACAGGCTACCCACTCTCTCATTAAAAGTCAAATAGTCAGCCCCTTATCAGCGTATCAAGAAGTAACTAGTCACAAAGGGGATAGACATTCAACTGGATATGATAGTGATTCATATTGCTACCAATCTAATCAGTCTATTTGACGTAAGCCACAATTTATGTTCTCATAGAATACAAAGAAGCCTTCAACTTGTTTGACAAGGATCGCAATGGAACCATCTGCACACATGAACTGCGCAATGTCATGCATGCTCTTGGGCAATCTCCATCAGACCAGGAAATACAAGACATGATAGCATGCTCAGACAAAGATGGTAAGAATCGCATAGCAGTAGTTTTTCTTCCTTTTTTTCCACCACTTTCCCATTTTTCCACTTCACCTTGAACTTTCTCATTTCAAGTCCATCATCCATTTAAAGATGTTGCAGTTTTGGGTATGGAGTGCCTGGCTTTCATATTTTAAAAGAAAAAAAAATACTATAAAATTAAAGTATATTAAACATTTGAATGAAAGAAATAATTGAAAAATAAAGAGCTTGACAAAATGTGACATATGTCTGACCTTTTTTGCAACTTTGTGCTTAAATCACACTTATTAAATAATTGTGATTACACTAACTGAACACACCTTGCAGGGGCGTATCCAAGGGAGGGTCCCAGGGTGCCCGTGACCCCCCTTTGAAAACAAAAAGATGATAGAAATAAAAGAATCTGACTGGAGAAAGATTGAGAAATTGGAAGTGTGACCCCCCTTTTGGTGGAAAATGGAAAGTGTGACCCCCCTTTGAAATATTCTGGATACGCCCCTGCCTTGCAATCGCTGTGCTATGTGCTGTCCAAAACTTTGGTACTTGTAGGGTATGCTCTCTATCAGATGCTGCTTAACTTATCATGAAGATCATATGCAGTGCCAGATTGTCTGAGATTTTGTATGTTTTATAGGCATCCCTGATCTGACAAAAATACATGGGAGTACCCATCCCCAGGTGCTCTTTAGTGGTTTCACAGACATAATAAAATTTCTGTTCTAACTCTTCTGCAATGAATTTTCCATTTTGTATTTATTTTATATTATTATTTTTTGTCAAAAAAGGGAGTGGAAACATTGATCTCAATGAATTTCTTCATCTCATGACTTCTACTCAAAAACACAACATGGAAGAAATCCGCACAGCCTTCCGAGTGATGGACAAAAATGGTGATGGTTTCATCTGTTTCAATGATCTCAAGAAGGTCATGTATGAATGCAGTGAAACTCTATCGGATGAGCAGCTGAAAACCATGATTGTTGATGCTGACATGGATGAGGATGGCCGTGTTTGTTACACTGGTAAGAATGAGTTTTCAAGGGCATAACAATAACCGAGTTACCAAATGTTTTTGGTTTAACTCTTTTCTGACAGCCAGAATTAAGAAGCTATCTTGACTATAGAAGCTACTGTTTACAGGTTCTGGCAATGCACTTATGTTGTAATAGACCATTTCACGGTTGTCGTGGCTCAACCTCAGCCTCGACAGCGTGTAATACATTCTTTAGAAATCGACTGTAGCCCATGGTAAGGTAAGGAATGCACACATCAACAAACAATCGAAAACACTTTAAAATTCCACGGGCTGTAGTCCAATTCTAAAGAACATATTACACGGTGTCGAGGCTGAGGTTGAGCCACGACAACCGTGAAATGGTCTATTGGTACATATTTGTACCAATTTCAATAGTGGTCAGAAAAGAGTTAATAAACCATCTTCAGTACCCTGAAGATGGTTCATAAAACCAAAAAAGTTTTGTAACTCAGCTGTATCGTGTTATCATTTTGCCTTTAAAAACTAGTAATGAGTTTGATATTCATTCAATCATTTATTCAAAGAACCAGCTGCTAACATAGCAGCTAATCAGCTTGTGTTGAAAGTTTTTTTATTTTTGAGTTACACAGCTGTTGCGAGGTACTGTAGCTTGCAAAGCAGATGTACTTTTTGGGGTTTTGAGATTTGGGATTCCTGTGGCAAAATTAAAGATGAGAATTATTCCACAGGAATCCCAAATTACCCATCAAATAGTACATCCACTTTGCAGTCCTGAGGTGCCCAGGGGTGGGGTAAACAGTAGCTGAAATGTATGTACTGTATCAATTCCATTTATTTTACATTTTCAGAGTTTGTCCAGTTCTTCCAGAGGGAATACTAGCCAATGATCAAGTGGAGTTCAATAGCACTTTTGGTGTTCGTACTCTAATAATAATCATTGTAATTTTTGCACAAAATATTAATGTACTTTGTTAATAATGGACTGATTCCACAAGTCGCAGTTTTGTTCGAAATGCATGTTTACCACAGGTAGCCCAAAGAGCAATGAGATACTTATGGAATCAGTCCAATTCAATAAATGTAAAGAATCTCTCATGCACGAGAATAACAAATAAATCCAGTCCATTTTACAATATAATTGCTGATTAATCACAGTGACATCCCATTTATGACAGTCTGAGAAAAAAGCCATCTTTTCATTTGCTCCAAAGAGTTTGCTGTGCATCTCTCTTTTGTGCAGCTAACTCTGGGACCAACTCAAAAAATGACCATTTTCTCACAAGGCTTTATTTATGCAGTCACACAAACTTGCTGGAATGACAACTTGAAACCTCATTAGTCACTGGATAGAATTACACTCTAGTGACCAACAACAGTATTATGTAATGGTAATGTATTTCAACTTCCAGTCATAAATATTTCAATTAAAAATCAATTCTGTGCATTTTAAGAGTATTAAAAGCAATAAAACGCTACAAAAATTTGCTGTGATACCTCAAAATAAATGCTACAAAAATTTGCTGTGATACCTCAAAATAAATAAACTTTCAGAAATGGCAGCCTAGTACACGAGAATGAGGCCTTGTTACCAAAAAATAGGCATGGTGACACTTCTATTGCTATCAAAGATGAAGAGCTCCTCTTCTTTTTGAAATGCTTGTTTTCTGTGCATTTTACAGGATATATTTAGACTCATTTGATGCCATGATTTTAAGGAGGCTGGAAAGGGTTCCCATAAATGAGTGCACACTCATAAAAAAAGTCTAAGATTTCTATATCGCCAAAAAGGTAATATTGATGTGATATACCATATTAAAGCTTATAAAACGGGGAGTTCAATTTTTAAAAAATCATCACGTATGCGGTTGTCATGACAACAACAGATTTTCGGCAAACTGACGTAAAATTTCAATATAAATATTCATATCTTAATTTCTGTTCGGTGAAAGTTTTTTTAAAACTGCATATGATGAGTTTGCTAGTTGACCTTTCATATGAGAAAAAATTAAAAAATTCTGTAATGCAGAATTCATGAAATATTGCAAAAACTGTATTTTAGATATAAAAATACTTCCCCATTACAGAATTTTTTTATATTTCATCAACACACTCTTAAACTTAGTTAGAATAGAAAAGCAAAAGATTAAAAAAATTCACCGAGTAGTTTTTGAGATATTTGCTCAAATTTATCGTGTACGCGTCAGAGGGGTCTCGTAAAATTGCTCAAACTGCGCATGCGTCATTTTGCCTCAATTGAAGCTCGAGACAAGCAAACAGAACCATTTTGTGCAAAATAATGTGGATGAGATTGTTGCTTTTTGCTCTCTAAAAAAAGCTTTAGGTCGAATATTGAATAGATTCGACCTCTATCCATTATAAATACGAAAATTTGTCAAAAAAGTGCTTTGTCTTGTTCAGTCACTTCGTATTTCATCAAATTAGCGAGCGCGCGCTCAAGAACCATTTCTAGCCTCCTTAAGGCCGATTTACACGGTACGATTTTGCCTACAACTTGTCGCATGCAACCTGCCTACGACATGTCTTAAGCACCATTCACATGCTCACAACTATCACGCCATTTTCCTACGACTGTCGTAGGATTTTGAATCATGATTCAAAATCCTGCGACAAATTTTAGGTCGCATGCAACGGTCTTATAGGAGTTGTAGGGGCATTCACACGTCACAACTTTGTTCTAAGATGTGTTGTATACGTCAAGTCGCGTGCGACAATCGGACTGTGTAAATCAGCCTTTAGAGGCCTTTCTGGCCTCATTCTCATGAACAACGAGACCACCATTTTTGAAAGTGGTCTATATTGAAAATTAAAACAAGACATGCCAGGAATAGGTAAGGTATGAATAAACAGGATTCTATAATGGGTCAATTTCACAAAACAACAATGGCTTCCCATGTTTTTTTCTATTTTATTTAACACAACAAGAATTGAATGAAGTTGCTAATGACAGGCTTCTGCATTAATTTGAAATCACGATTCTAGGCCTTCAACCAAGATGACACTGCTCTTAACAGCTAGAGCTGATATTATATACAAATTGATTGTTTTAAATTAGTTTTGGTGAATGTAGGGAAATGAGATCTTACAACTACTATACAGCAAAAAGTGAAAGGCAACGGTAAACGGCATAGATTTGAAGGACGAGGTGAAACTTAACAAGTTTGTGCATCTCAAAGTAAACCTCTAGACAACACAAAAAGTGCTGAAGTTGAAATGAGGAAGAGTGGTGGAGTTTACTTGGAAGTCATCATTTTTACAAACTCTGAAATGAAATAAATGTGAATATCAATTATTTTTATGAGAGTAGTTTCAAGGGTACTCACTGTAAGGAAAGTTCACTGTAGGAAAAATGGCTGGGTAAAAGATGGATTGTATCAAGACTCACCTTCATAGTTCACTTGTCCATCACCATCGATGTCAGCCTCGCGGATCATCTCATCGACTTCTTCATCTGTTAGTTTCTCTCCAAGATTAGTCATGACATGTCGCAATTCAGCAGCACTAATAAAACCATTGCCATCTTTGTCGAATACACGGAATGCTTCACGGATTTCTTCTTCGCTGTCTGTGTCTTTCATCTTTCTGGCCATCATGGTAAGAAACTCTGGGAAATCGATTGTGCCATTTCCTAGAGAGAAAGAGAGAGACAGCAGGTCATTTTAAAAGGTTCAATATATTTTCAATGTTGTAAAAATTAAGTTACCATCAGCATCGACTTCATTAATCATATCCTGGAGTTCAGCTTCGGTAGGGTTCTGTCCCAGTGACCTCATGACTGTTCCCAACTCTTTGGTAGTAATGGTACCATCACCATCCTTGTCGAATAGGGAAAAGGCCTCCTTGAATTCTGAATAAAAGTAGCATCAAGTTAGACAACTTGAATTGATAGTGATAATGGACTGTCAATCATTTAATTACTTAAAAATACACCAAAACTTACTTACCAGCAATTTGTTCTTCAGTAAGTTGGTCAGCCTATAAAAGTAAAAATACCCAGAAAAGTTTAGAAAGTAGGAAGGGTTTCACTTGTGAAGAACAATGCCAGGGGAAGGAAGGAAAGAATGGAAAGAAGAAATAAATAAAGGCAAATTAATTGAAAAAGAAAGCCTTTTCAATGCTCAATTTTGGCAATACATACATGCAAATTTGCAAACATGAATTTTTAAATGAGTTTACCATATGATCATCTTTGGCAATTTGGTTGACAAAATAGTGCTAAAAAATATACTATTTTATTGCAGTTATCGACAAATCTCTAGTTTTATTGTTAATTTTCAGTCATCATTTTGTTTTCAATTTCCACAGTAAGCAACCACTATAGGGATTGGCTTTATAAATAATAGATAAGAAAAAGCATTAAAGAATAAGCCTTAAGAATCATTTAACCACAAAATGAATCCTCTGGACTTAAATATTCCAAAGCTCTCACTTATTTTGACTGCAACAATTTAGGATAGAAATCAATACATATCAATTTTTAAAAAATACTGTCTGAGCCCACAAGAAAACTGAAGTCTGAGAAGATAACTTTCAGTCTGCCAAGTGGAAAATTAGTAAAATTCTCAATCAATAATTATTATCACAGATGAAGATTCTACTAGGGTTTGCTAAAATAGCTGTAGGCAATTTTAAAGGAATTCTTTCACTGACACTGTAACATTCCAACAGACTGGCCAAAGACAAATAATTTCCATTTACAGTAGTGCTAAATTTAGTCTTTGAAACAAACATTAAACCTGAAAACTGTAACTATCTCTTCCTCATTCTCTCCCTGACAGTGGATAAAAAATTTGAAAACTAAGATACAAAATCTATTCAATGTGGAAGAAACCTGTTCACTGTTTTGAAAAACCTTTGAAACAATAGTCATGTGGTTTTATCAAGTTTCTTTTCAAGGACTGTGTTTACACAAAGGTGGGATATTCTTGGCACTACTAGGGAGCCTTTTGTCTTAATATACACGCTGATAAACAAAAGTAACTCTAGAAATGCAAAGTCCAAGGGTAGTAGAAAATTCCATTGTTCAATGTCAGCACTAAAAATTATCTTTGTGTTCGCCACATTGTTTATAATAAAATTATTGAAAAGTTCACGTCACATGCACCTATATTAAGATGAAATTTGTTCTATATTTTATGAAATCTGTCTTTAAATCATCAATAGGTAGTACAGAAATGGGGTTACAAAATTGATAGCAGTTACATAAGAAGTCCTACACTACACTTCTATTTGATTAGCACTAATATCCCAATATTTCAATATGGATTGCTATGGGTTTTCTTTATATTTTCAATATCTTTTATAAACAAGAGTCCTTTGATACATTTATTACAGCCAGCTTTGAATCCATTAATGTAATCCCTACATGTACTTGACTTTAGATATGTAAGGCTTAGTTTACATTAAAGTACATTTGAGATTACTCTACCTCCTTTTCTCTCTATTTTATTTCATTCATTTTTTTCTTCTTCTTCTCTATAGAAACTAAAAATAAGGGTTAATCCTTGCTAGCCAGAATAACCTTATCTACATGGAAACAATTATAATTTTTCATGTTTTGAATTTTACAAGAACAAAAAACACTAAATCGATTTCAAAAAAAAGTAGTTCAACTTGAATACAAAAATAATTTTTCACACTTTATATTGTATAAAGTTAAATGCTCCAGAATTTTTATCATAAAAATTACTAATTAAATTTCTGTCAAAAAGCCAGAACCGAGAGTGAGATAAACACAACTTTTTTTCTCATTATTAATAATAAAAAGATCTACTGCAGATAATCTACATATAACATGAAATATCGTTGGTTTTTATATTTAAACATTGCATCCATCAATCATTCTCAGTGGATAACAATTGACATACATACATAGCTGTCAGAGTTATTTTGAAGATTGTAAACCTTTTTATAGATTTACAAATGAAACTAAAATTACGATCAAGTGAAAGAAAAAGAAAATATAAAGGAGATTTTGAATGTATTTAGTTATTTTGAAATCTGCAGAGCAATCTACATTTTGTGAAATCAACATTTTCTCCTCCCATACTTTTAGAAGATTCCAAACCACGATAAAACATAAAATTTTGTCTCCTGTCATTTAAAACTTATAAACTCTTTTAAACAAGAAGAAAATCTTAACTAAAACACCGAAAACGTTCATATATTTGAAATGGAGAAAACTCAACGTCAATGATTGAATTTTTAACTTTCACTCCAAATTAAAGCAAAACGCGGGAAGCTGAGGTTTGAAATTACTGTTTGAAATCCTGCATAGCGTGATTTGAGGGAGAATTAAGACAGTATGTTGCAAAGAGACACTCTTGTAGAGATTAACGGATGAAAAAAGACGAGAAACGCGACGTACATCAAATCGGACAAGAACTCACGATTCGACAGCAGCAATAACGACCGATCGAGTCTCGCACTCTGACATGATACTCAAGAAATAATGCTTCTAAAATTTCACCACGCTTAAAAAACGGAATCTACAAACTCAATTAAATAATTTTACTCACCATTTTTTGGTAAAAATCTCGTTCCTTGGAGAAGTTTTAGGTAATGTTCTTAGCGAGTTGAAACGAAGATTCGAATGTGAGTAATGTCCAAAGCCTCGTTAAATTCGGCATTTCCATTGGATGGATCATAACAATAGAGATCCTTATATGGAAAGCAAAAAGTGTAAACTGCGTCAATCTGCGGCAAAAAATCGGTGTTTTCTTAATTCAAAATTTACGCGTTATCTTTAATTCAAATACATCCAAATAACATGTATGTAGACATTATATTTTTATTTTCTGACTTTCAAAGGTCAAAAGATTTATTGATTTTCGAGATATATTGATGTACCAAGACGTACTCCAGTCGAGAATATACGAACATGCAGGTATTCAAGCCAGCGTTGCTAGGGAAACACCGCCAGCTCTCCAAGCATCCTGATTGGTTTATGGATATGCTGCAGCTTATGAATATTAATGAACTTCTCTACGTCACAAATAAAATTTGCCGCAGTTTGCCGCAGATTTTTCAAAAAACGGGATTTGATTGGTCAATCGTGTTATGCAAATGAGTATGCGTCAAAAATTTGATTGGTCAATCCATTTATGCAAAGTAACCTGCGTCAAATTTGAATCCTGCGTCAAGCTGCGTCAAAATGACATCGAGGCTGTGGGTGACGTCATAAAACTGCGGCAAAATGCAGCAAAAGACGCCCCAGAACAGGCAAAAATCGAATTAAATGATTCAGAATTGCACAAAGAAAAATCAAAATGATGAAAAGAATGAGTTTGTAAATGGTTTATTTGAAAAACAAATTCCGAAAAGGATTTGTTTATGTAGTGAGTCGTCTGGGCCTGGTCTGGGCTGCCTGTGGTGAAGCTGCGACGAAATGTGACGTCAAATCTGCAGCAATCTGCGGCAACTTCATCTGTGCACACAGGAAACCCATAAGAATAAATAAATTTATGTCCCAAGAACAAGGATTTACTCCAGTCGAGAATATATGAACATCTTGAGGTATTCAAGAAAGCTTTGTTAGGTGAAACACAGCCAGCTTTCTATATTTATGATATCCAACAGCTTATGAATATTAATGTAATATTAATGCCTGCTTCTTACGCCACAGAATTTGCTGCAGTTTGCTGCAGTTTAGGTAGTTTATGCAAATTATTATGCGTCAAATGAATCCTGCGTCAAGCTGCGGCAAAATGACATCGAGGCTAACCTGGAATGTCCGACCAGAGGAGCTTGTCGTCTTTTACCGGTGGGAGCCAAACGAGTCGCGAAGCGACGAGAAATTGAGTACCAAGTACCAAAGAACTGAAACTAAATACACACAAAATCAGTCCTACGAAATTAATATTACTCTCAATCGTGAAAGTTGGCCGTCAAACGGCTCTCCCACGGCACCCAGGGGGCTCGAAAGTTCAACGCTCTTTGTGAAGGCGTTTTCCTTTGTACTATAAATAAAAAGATCGTCCAATATAATCATAAACGATTACTGAGACGCACTATTACTGAGCGGCGTCTGTGATATCACACAGTTCTTTATATTCTGTTGCTTGGCACGATGGTCGGTTGCTAGGGCTTTTCCTCCCGCAAGGTTCTTAAATTTTTTCGCTCACAGAGGAGTAATATATTTTCCAAATGATGCAAGTTTTGCTCTCAGTTTTGAAGCTTCCGGGAGGAAAAGCCCTAGCTGAACCGACCATCGTGTGGTCGGGACTTTACTTTGTTTTGATAAAAATTAAGGGGCGCTGGGACCTATTTCTGGAGCCCGTTGCAAGAGAAACTTCATACCATAATGGTTTTGTAATACTTACGAAGTAAATGACGTCATCGGAACAGATAATAATCTCTATAGTTTTTTGCCGTTTCAAAACATTTTTATTCAATTCTTACATAGTATGGCCAAGAGAGCATAAATAGATATATAAGAAAATAATAATGAATTAAAAATAAATAAATAAATAAATAATGGTAATTAAACTGAGTGGAGTGCCATTTGGGCCGAAATCATACGAGTGATTACAAAACTGCACGACCGCGTAGCGGGAGTGCAGTTTGATAATCACGAGTATGATTTCTGGCCCAAAATTGCACGACACGAAGTTTAATTACCACTTAACTATATCCATTTTGAAATCTCAAAAAAATATACTGTTTTGTGATTGGTTGGAAAAAAAGATGCGATTAATGAAGCACTGGTAGGAAGCAAAAGGATGCGATTTAGGAATTAATTGCACACTTTTTAACCAATCAGATTGCAGAATTTGCTAGTGATTTCAAAATGGATATAATAAATAAATAAATAAATAAATAAATAAATAAATAAATAAATAAATAAATAAATAAATATTTATGCTCTCTTGGTATGGCTTTATTCTTCAAGGCGCAAAAAGTGACGTATGCGTTTTTCATTGACACAAAAGCGGATAAAATTTTTACTGAGAGCGCTTCAGTTTTTCGTCTTTGCTGATCTCAACTTCGCTAGCTATTTTACGCTTTTTTAGAAAACCCCGTCCGTTACTTTGTAGAGCATAATACATAAAACATTTCAAGACAAAAATAATTATTTTAGCTGCAAACCCCTCAAAGATTATAGAATTTAAAATGAAAACCAGCTGTTTGCGCATGCGCACTGGAGATTTAAGATGTTCGACACTTTATAGTTCGGCTAGAGCGATAACACTAAAACCGTGAAATAACTTAGCAACTAAATAGAGACAAATAGTAGCAAAACCCTTTGTTTTCTATTGTTTCATTAGTACTATTTGTACTTTTTAGTTAGTACTTGTTTCACGGTTTTAGTGTTATCGCTCTATATCATAATGAACAACTTCAATATGCTTATATTTGGTTTTAATAAAGACTTTCACGTACAATGTTTTGCATGACCCATTATTTTGCTTAGCTTCGGCGACTGATATTTGAGAAATTTGTCAGTTGAATTTAATAACTTCAGTGAAAAATTATATTCCCCGGCGCTCTCTCGATAGAAATGCGAACCTTTAAGACCCAAAGAAACGGGGGCATTCCATTATATTTTCTCAAAAAATTGTAAAATCGAAGACGTCAATGAGCCCGGCTGGCACTCGCTTTCACAGGTAGCCCATGCAAGCTGTATATTTTTGAATCAGTTTAAAATAAATTACCCTGACATATAAAGGATTTCACGAATGACCTAATTTAATTTGTAGAATTAGTGAGTAGAGCAACAATTTTAATTAACTAATAATGCTGTTTTGTTTGATTTTCTGTGTAATTTTGCTTTGTACTGAATTTGCCTACTTGCGCGAGTCGTTTGCATTGTGTGTTGCATGTCGGCATGGCTGTAGCTTCGGCTTTTGCGAAAAGTACGATCGACGTACCGAGTAAAATTTGATTCTAAGGTTTATTAATGTATTTCATATGTACAGACTTAATTATTTGTATACAAATATAGTTTTATAAACTTGTGACGCCTACAATATATACATGTGCTGAATATAGACTGTATTTCAGCCAGCTAGCGGTATTGCTCACGGGATTTTTCGCGCTCGTGCATATGGCATTCGATGATGACCAAGTCCCATGCTCTATTCATCTTACTTTGATGTCATCATAACAACGAATTCTGCAAACAAATCATAGAATTCTGGTAATTAATTTTAACAACACTCGCATTAGCGGACTGGCATGTATAAGCGCTTGAAGTCGCTGTCATTTTGACGTTTGCTTGCATCAGATGTACTGTACTTGGGCCAAAAACGAAATCGTTGTTGGATTATTATATTGGAGCTGCGCAGCCCATTGGCTCCTCGGCATATAAGTGCATTAAGCCAGTTTAATAGTCTCCTACAAGCAGTTTGAATAATGAAAAATATGTATATTATTTACCGTCAAAATCAACCTGACCATCCCCATTTGTGTCGGCTTCTTTGATCATTTCTTGAACTTCTTCATCTGTTAGTTTCTCTCCAAGATTCGTCATGACATGTCGCAATTCAGCAGCACTAATAAATCCATTACCATCTTTATCAAACACGCGGAACGCTTCTCGAATCTCTTCCTCTGTGTCAGATTCCTTGATTTTTCTGGCCATCATGTGAAGGAATTCAGGGAAGTCAATCAAGCCATTTCCTTTGGTGATGAAAAGTAAAATCATCAAAGCGGGAACGCGGGCTCATTATTCTTTGTTACAAAATGTAGAACCGGGAACAGCGGACTGCGGATTGACGCTAAGCCGGTGATACAAGCCTGAGATATAATTTTAGAGATTTTGTTGCAAGAGCAAAATTGCCAAGTGTACCATGTCTGTGTAACAACACCTGCAACAATTTCTCACAACAAAAAATAATTTGTTGCAGAATTCAAAAGTGTCTCAATCCAAATTGTATTGCCAGCGCGAGAAAAACTTGCAGCGTGTTTCATCATGCCTTACGCGTTGACAGATAACAATCCCCTTGTGTATATATCATGCAGTGTTCCGCCGGGGGATCAGTGACGCGAAATTATTCCTGCTTGTAATCTACTAAGGTCATTTGAACCTCTCTTTCAATGTAACGTGCGCGCGGTTGATGCTTGGTCTACCACAGGAAACCCATCAGAATAGAATATATTACAGATGGCGGGTGCGCCTATATGAAAGTTGGTAACAATACATAATATACTCAGATATATGCGAGCAGTGTCCGTCATTACCATCTATATCCACTTCGTGTATCATGTCCTGAAGCTCAGCCTCTGTTGGGTTCTGTCCAAGTGATCTCATGACTGTTCCCAACTCTGTGGTTGTAATGGTACCATCACCGTCTTTGTCGAACAAGGAGAATGCCTCTTTGAATTCTATAAGTAAATTTATATTAATAGCTATAACTGATGGTACCGTGTGAGTAATGATATAGCTAATCAGATTATTTTTTGCCGGAGAATCAATTGCGAGCTTAATTTCTAAAGGGTTGTTTGATAAGGTTTGAAAAGAGGCCAAGTTAATTAAAGGGAGTGCATGGTCGGAACCTTCCGAAATTTGCATATATAGCCTGCCATCGTTGTATCATACTTTATAGTGAAATGCTACGTGATAAGGTATTAAGTTTCATTTACCTGCAATTTGTTCCTCTGTGAGTTCATTAGCCTGAAAATATATAAATATGCACCTCTTGAACTTCTTACTCCTTTTGATCTATTAATATACATGCATATATGTAAAACATACCTATTTATAAATTATGAAATATACTGAAGGGTTCCGTTTTCTGCACAGTTTTTCTCGCTTCCTTCTCTTATATTGATGGCCGGGCTCATGGCAATTTTTAACGGAAGGTCAAACCAGCTAGAAGACGTAAACATTATATTATCGTTCTTGCTTGTAGTTTTCGTTGATACTGATGTGAATGCCAGGGATCTCACTAGCACTCACTCAATTTCCTATATATACTTTAATTAAGTGTCAAAAAGTGGACCGGTCCAAAAGATCAATTCTAGTTTTCTCTGTAAGTACTAATTTTAGAGTCCGAGACAGACTCTATTGGACAGTTCGGCATAGTGCCTGGGGGGCAGTGCAATTCGCCAGTTGCTGACCAGTGGCTGACCCTTCTTTCAGCTAGAGGTATTCACTTTCAACTTAATGCATGCTGACTATGTCTAGGGTTCGGACAAATTAGGGTACAAGCACTAGGGTCAAATACGACCTTAATGTTTCAGTTTTAGCGTAGGTTCTAGAGAAACGAAAATAACATTTCAAATCAAAGTGCGATACTTATAGTAGATTGAGATTTTAGTTTGTAGATCGAACAAATAAGTTTGTTTATATACCAAATTTAATCATCAGTGACTATTTAAGTTTGCCTTTGTAGCGGGCCTAAATCATACTTATTATGAATAAAATTCTAAGCATTTTTAAAACTTAAGATCAAAATGCCGTAATTCAGAAGCATGGCAATGAATTAAAAAATGGAATTGATCGGATTTAAGTTCAATATACTTACACCAAACGTCATCTTGGCAGTTCAGGTACTTCCCAATTTCTTTGAGCTCCAATAAATTGTAGTGTATTCAGTCGAAGTGGAACCAAATATAAACTTGTCTGATACTCGTCTGAGTGTTTACTATTAAGCGGAACTCGAAGAGAGACATTTTCAAGTCAAAAGGCAACACCATGCTTCCGCTGTGGTTAACCTGTGTCGCTGTACGTACCACAACTTAGACGAATTGTTCTTAAAAATGTTAGGATCGACATGACAGATTCTCTTTGCTAATTCAATATATACCGGGAAAAGAGGGCAATTGTTTAAAGATATTGGGATTATAGTTCCGGTACCATGCAGTAGTGTACCCCACGTCACATACATCTCGCCCACCACGCTGTCCCGGCCACTATTTGGATAAAGCCAACTAATGAACAACAAATTGACGGAAAAAACTCTGAGAAAAATGTTTCTCCAGAGAAAGGCCATAAATAATTGAATAGCTGTATATTAATCGATTATTAAAGAATACCTTATGGTATAAACTAGGGCGTGCATGATTGATTCAAGCCTGGATTCCAGAATGTCCTGACAAAGAAACGAAGTCTCAACAGGACAGGAACCACACCCAACGTATGAAGATTTAATATTTGTTGGTCTGGCAAAAATATTCATTCTCTACCATTTTAAATTGAACCGAGTAAGTCCGTCTTTTTTACCTCTAACGCGTCAAGTAAACTCCATTTGTTCGCCAATCTTTTGCGTGCAAAGCATTCTCTGTGGGGATTTTGAAAGATTTGGGATTTCTATGTGGAAACTACAGACGCACATGGCAGTCCTCGACTTCTGTTTGGCATACGTGGGCGTTGTCTACTCACGCTAGAGATAAGGTCGTTTGTATTTTGAGATACCGTAAACCACAGAATAATAATAACTGTCTGACTGATATATTATCATTTTCCGTCACGGAACCGACGATTCTGTCAGTATCGTTGAAGTCGGAAAAAAACACTTGGTCAGTTGGTAGTGGTACAAACGCCTCTTCTCACGGTTTTCATTTTAAAGAGATTTATATAACCCATGAAAAAAGGTGACTATTTAGTGACTACTATTTGGCTAAGAACAAAATGAAAAAAGGGTAGAGTGATGGCACTTAATCCGTGAAACAAAATCTAATAGTCAGTGTCTAATAGTCCAATCAAGACAAAAGAAAACAATGGAAATAGTGTCTACTGTTTGTTAGACTAATATCTATTTCACGGATTAGAGTGATTTTCACCGTACTGTGAAATAGTTACTAAGCTAATAGACACTAATAGACTCTGCACCCATTGTTTTCTTTTGTTGCAATACAACTATTAGACACTATTAAACACTGACTATCAGTAATTGTTTCACAGTCCGATGAAAATCACTCTAGAATGATTTTCAACGGACTGCCGTGAAATAGTTACTAAGCCAATACACACTAGTAGATCCCAATTCCATTGTTTCCTTTTGTTAAATTTTGCTATACACTAATATATAGTTAGTTAGTATTTCGCAGTCCGATGAAAATCACTCTAAGTGCCAGCACTCTAATGGTTTACAGTCTACTACTATTTAGTTGGCCAATTTTTTCACAGGTTAAATAATACCACTCTAGTATTGAAGGAACCCAAGTCAGAGTTAAGAGGGGACTTTAACTATGCCAAAGCAAATGTTGATCACTTCATGGGCAAAATGTAAAAGGCTACAATAAACTTAGTTATCTCGTTAGTAGTCATCTGTAAAAGTATAGGCTATTGATTTCAATAAAAAAACAAGTTTTGTTACAAACGGAGGAAAAGGAGGAGATTCTGACCTTGCCCTGTGACCGGATGCTTGGAGGCGAGTGGTTTAAAAAAACTGAGTGTTAGAATTCGTATTTTTCCCTCTTTTTCTCATAAACCAGGAGACAAAAGCGTTTTCAGCAATGCATGGTAGAAATTTGTTTGAAAACCGAGCTAGTAGGGGTAATAATGGTCCAATTTTACAGATGCAGCTTTTTTGCCTACGAAACAATGAATAGATCAAAAGTTCTAAATACCCTGATACAGTGGTTTTCATAAACCCGTGAAATACACGTTAGCTTATTTAGCACTACTTCACTCTAATTCTTTTGTTCCTAGTGTATTTAAAGTGGTTTTCATTAGACTGATGGCACTTAATCCGTGAAATAGATATTAGTAGACACTATTTCCATTGTTTTCTTTTGTTTTGATTAGACTATTAGACATTGACTATTAGATTTTGTTTCACGGATTAAGTGCCATCACTCTAACCCGTGAAACAAAGTGTCAACAACAAAAAAACAAAATGGAATTAGGGTGTATTAAAGTGTGATACACTAAATTGTGTGTTCACTGGTTAGAGTGGTTTTCATTAACCCGTGAAACACACTTTAATGAAAACCACTCGATATTAAACACAAACATACTATTTACAAAGAACCTTTCAATAATTTTAATTTTCTAAGACATTTTAAGTAAACTTCTATCACAGAAAAGCTTATGTTGATAACAGAAATAATTTATTGTCGAGAAGCTTGGGAAAAATGGGGAAATTTAAATAACAAACCTAATAGGTTCCCAGTCCCTAACAATGAATTAGTTATCTAAAGAAAGTTTAGTTTTACTGGGTTCAAAAGTTAATTGGTTCAAAAGTTAAATGAACAATTTTGGTTTCATTTTAATATCTTTATAATCTTAATCTACTAGAGTGCAAACAGTATATTTGTGAAATATTAGTAATACTAAATTGTACAATTTATTTTATGCAAATTCTATTTTGTTTGTTTGTTTGATTGTTTAATTAGCACTATTTTGTACTATTTAGTAATTTGTATTTCACGGGTATATTGTTTGCACTCAACTACTTCTTTGCGTTGATATTTGGCATATGATAAATACAGTTAACATGTGTATCTTTTGGGAATCCATAATGCCATTAATTCCCCAACATAGGTCACCAGGCATGTCTGAGGCATTTGACTTTTTAGAAATCAAAATTGTACCCCAAATGCTTTAAAACTATCAACTATCTTGGGCTTAACAATAATTGGTACATCTATTTAAAGCAGCTGTTCAAGCCAACACATGGAAGGAAGGAAGAGAGAGAATAAAAGGTGGGAATTGAGACCGACTTGGATACAACTAAGCTAAGAAGCTTGTGTAATTTCATCTTTTTTTCATTTCGGCTATGGTTTTTCACACAGCACTGCTACTCACTGCCAAATTAAATTCCAGACAGTTTTTTGCAGACTAAACTTCCTAATACAATTGACACTTCTCTTTGAAGGTCAGTTACTACTGAACTTAGTGTGTCCTTGGGACAGATTAGAATTCCTGAATTTTGTGGAATGTATGTGTGTTTTCTGTTATTCAGCACATATAAAACTAGTTGACTTCTATCGTCGTACTTGAGTACCAAACATCTTGCCAGCACCTCTATGTCTAAACAAACACAACAAAATAAACAAAAGGATAGAGAAACCTAACTCCACTCTTTATCTTGTCAATGGATTTGCTTTTGAAAAGAAAATAATCCTTAAATTTCTATGAGGTTGTACTGTGAGTCTCTGAGAATCTGAACTCAAGGCTGCTGCCCAATGGGCACAGATAGCCACTGTCACCTTAAATACAGATAAGCTTAGGTGACCAAATTTTTGTTCTGGTAACCCAAACAAAATAGCTACATGTAAGCTCCTAACTTTTAATTCGTTAGCCCAAAGGGCTCTCAAGAATTTTTCTTAGACAGAAGTCTTGTAGACCTACATGTACATGTATCCTCATAGTCTGTTAAAATCAACAAAAAACATGAGGGGTGGTAAGGAAAGGATGGACTATGCTGCCTTGTTTCCTCACCCCTCACTCCCTCCTGGAGGCTGCTGATTAACTGTAAATTGATCCTGCATAACATATAGAATTTACTGATTGCATACCCTTTTTGTTTGGTAGATGTAGTAGATTTTTGCTGATATTGTTGACTTTGATAAGCTACTACTGCACCCTCATCTTCCATTTCTGCCTGAGAGGTAGCTTTTATGGCTTTTCTGAGATTTTCTACCTATTATATACAATATGATAAAATATATAAATTATATCTAATTATTATAATTCTAATAAAAATGGAAATTATGGGAAAACAGCAACAAGGACTGCAAAGGAAGAGATGGGAAAAGTATAGACTTGCTTTGTTCTGAAGGAAACAGGGTAGCCTAAGGAGAGGGAAGAGTCAACTAAGTTTTTAGTAGTAGTTTGTTCTTTATTACCAATTCATTTGACTATTATATAAATTTACATTATTTACAATTGACATGATTGGTAAATGCCCTCCCAGAATAACTATGTGAGTTAAACTAGCTGGGAGGCACATTATTCACAATTGCAACAAGCCTATATTGCTTCAAAGCAATGATGTTTCGGCCCGCTCAAAACCCTTTAGATTCCTTTACGAGACTTGGAGTTCTAACTTGCAAAGAAAAATGTAAACTGAAAATCAAATTTGTTCATTAATATCAGCGGGATTCATTGTGACTCAACTAAGCGGAAAGTTTTTAAGCAATGTTGCAATGCAGCAATGCAACAAACCTCGATAAACGGCCTTTAGTTTAGGGCTGTAAATCCTGCAAATCCGTATGTTTTAATGACAATTTTGCCATAAAAT
Source organism: Telmatactis stephensoni (assembly GCA_029948255.1). Lineage (NCBI taxonomy): Eukaryota > Metazoa > Cnidaria > Anthozoa > Actiniaria > Isophelliidae > Telmatactis > Telmatactis stephensoni. The sequence goes on from JALIZF010001684.1 coordinate 21,949, forward strand.
TTCCAATGACTTTTATAAATAGAGCGTAAACGCATTCATCGAGATTTCTATGATTTCCTCTCGTGCCAGATTGGCTAATTTCACACAAGTGATTAAAAGGGCGTGTATGATTGTTACAAGTTCTATTCCCGACCAATCAGAAAGGGGTGTTCCCACGGTCAAATAAACAATAGATAACACAATCTTTGCAAAACGTTTTAGCGCTTCCTTTCATGTGATTGGATGTCGGTGACAGGCACGTCAAATAACATTTGTTGGTAGGTTTTCACCAACAATTTTTTAATAGACGTGAAAAGAATGCGACATATAATTGGATGTGTTATAAAAGTATGACAGCTAATTGACAGACGAGCCAAAAATTATGGGTTAGCAAACCAAACACAGTAACGTTTCGGCCTGAGGGCCGAAACAAAAAAAAGGCAAAAAAAACAAAAATGACATGAAAAATATAATATATATAGAAATAAAAACACATGAACGAGAAACAGAAACGACAAAACACCAAAGATATAAGTTGAATATTACAGGAGCAAAAAAACCCCTCCATCTTGTCATAACAACCGCTGATCAATTGCAACTGCAACTTTACAGTTTTTGTGTGTCATCATTGCCCCATACATAACAGTTGCAGAAGCAGAGCATGATCCTAAACCTGTAACTGCCGCAGGAGCCTGTTGACACAGGGTGCAAATTGTGTTGTCTGTAATGTTACAGACTGAGAAAGTTGCAAGAAAGTTGTATTGTGTGTTTGGGCTTTTACTTACCTCAGTTTCAACAGATTTCTTGATTTGTTGCTTTTTCTCTTTATAAAGATTAGCTCTTTGAATTTGTTTGTCAATACTACTCAGAACAGACTCACAGCTATCACACCTATAAAACAATAGGACTTATTATTTAAATGATTACAACAAAGCTTAACTCTTAAATGTACATGTAGTCTATCTTTTTCCATCCCAACAGATACAATAATGAGTAATGTATGTTTCTGTTGGTACATTCTATGTTTTAAGGGTTACTGGTAAGAATTGAGCCTCCAATAAGCCAACACCTTTAGGACCATGAACTGGTGTCATCTTACAAAAGGTGATCATCACTTAAGGTGATGTTACATTTACATGGGATAAAATTGATAATTTTGCATTAAAAGTTTTTAAAATTCATATCAAACATTTGCAACTTGTTCACTAAGCAAAAATATTGCTCAAAATAGTTGTTTTATATTTTCTAAGTTATAAACTTTACAGGCAATATTTGTTGCCCATATAATCACTGTTGCGAATTGACCCATGTAACATCACCTTTATGGAAGGTTAATTACTGTGCAAATAAAAAAAACGCAGCTACCTAGAAGTATTTCAGGAATGTCTCTCAACCAATCAAAAAATTGATTATTATCTTTGTAGTTAGACAACCATTTCTGATTTGCCAAAAAACAATAAACACATTACTGAAATATTTCTAGGTGATATTATGGACACCATGGACACAAGAGGGAGTTTCCACATTAACTGGGTACTTTCTATAGTCATTTTTTGGCCTAGACTGCGAGCAGTCCTCCTTTTCCCTCCAGAATCCCAAAATACGAGTCCGATCGGAAACACGGACGAGCGAGGAATGGGGGAGAGAGGGGGAGGGAGGTGGGGAGAGGAAAAGGAGGGACTGCAGACAATCTACTAAGGTTTGAATTACCCGTTGCCGACACAACGGAAAATTCCCATTGGTCAGAATTTGTGATCACTCATCTGCGCCTTGTCAGTTGACTGTCATCAACTTCGACGATTAACTCCAGAGATCAACGTGAGTTAGTTGTTATGGCAGACGAGTTGATAGAAGCGTGTTTGAAGGATTTTAAAAACATTACATCTTTAAAGCCGGAGCAGAAAGTTGCGGTAAAAAGTCTACTAAATGGAAAAGATGTATTCGCTGTCTTGCCGACTGGCTTCGAAAAGAGTTTGATTTACCAGTTATTTGTTATGGCCAAACTTAAAGCAAGTGAACCGCGTTCCTCGGTTATTGTTGTTTCGCCATTGAGAAGTATTATTCAAGACCAAATAAGTGATTTGAGCCAAGCTGGTATAACTGCTGCCGAGTTATCCCCGACTTCATTTGGTTCGTCAAAGTGTCGTTAATAGTTGTGGATGAGTCTTAAGTCTTAATAAACTTTCGTGCTTGACCCTAAGCTTAAAATGTTATGTTCATGTAGCTGTTAATGACGACTCGATGATAACTCTTGACAGGTGTGAAAAAAGGGCGGTAATTCAAACCTTAGTAGATTGTCTGCAGTCCCTCCTTTTCCTCTCCCCGCCTCCCCTCCCCCTCTCTCCCCCATTCCTCGCTCATCCGTGTTTCCGATCGGACTCGTATTTTGGGATTCTGGAGGGAAAAGGAGGACTGCTCGCAGTCTATTTTTGGCCAGGACAGAATTACAGTTCACTTGTAATAACCGTGTGTCTGTATTAACTGGGTGTCTGCAAGACTGGATTCCACTGTACTTTTTATTTTTGTCAGACTTTGATAAAGTAAACTTCCCGGGGGGGGGGGGGGGCTTTGTTATCGATGTGCTTTGAAGATTCAATTATTTTAGGTAGTTTATTTACCCCAAAAAAGTCCCTAAAAGGTACCAGCTATGTTTCTGGTAGTCCACTTAAGTCTGAGACACCCTAAAAGGTACCAGATGGCAGATTTTGACCCCTAAAAGGTATGACGAGCATCCCCGTCCTTTTATGATCGGAGTCCCCCCCCCTTGGGGTAAACTTACCACTCTTGAAGGACATCTGCTATAACATCAACAGTTTCTGGTTTGATATCTCTACCTAGGGCATATTCTACTTCAATTTGTTTATTTTTCTGGTCTAATTTTCCATGGATGATATCAGCATATATGGCTTCTATAATTAAATCCTGAGTAAAGAGTAAATATGATATATTATATAAATAATTAGATAAAAAGTATATCTATAAAGTATTTGCATAGAGCCCAAACATTGAAAGCATGAAACATTAAACTAAATAGTGCAAAATAGCACTTAATTAAATGATCTAAAACTAAGGATCTTGTACTATTTAGTAGTATTTAGTTACTAAGTTGTTTCATGGTTTTAGTGTTTGTACTGTAACACACATTTGTCATACATGTATACCTCTAGTTCTCTTAAGTTAGAAATATCAAGTTCTTGTAGAAGTACTTGGTAAGGGATAAACTGAAGAAAAAATAAAAACACCTTCAGTTTCAAGACATGAAGCACAAAAAGGTCAAGTACACACTTAATACAGAGTGCAACTCAAAATAATAATTAGACACGTTACAGAGACAGATGCCTCTTAAAACTAGTAACTCAAAGACATTGTAGCTGGACAATCTACATGTGCTACAAGCAGACATCTCTCATTCTCATAAGACGACACCTCCCAAAAGGAAACATCTCTTATTAGCTAGTATGCAGATACAGCATCTCCCATGCAGGCAAACCCTTGTGTTTGGGATTCCTGTGTAAAATTGGAGAAAATTGAGCCAAGTCCTCCTCACCTCAAAATTGCTACAGGAATCCCAAAGCAAGATTTACCTGAAGATGACTATATATGTACACCCAATAAGTCGACTGCTCTGACCAACTGATTAGAGGTTCATCTTCACTCTACAAGTATTCTAAAGATGGATGAAGTTCACTGACCTTAGATTTTGCTGATAAAGAGACTATTGTAAGATGTCTTAACTTTTTCTGCTGGAGAGGAGTGAGTTCTGGTAATGTTGAAGAATTAGCTGGAATATAAAATCATATTACCTGTTAAATCTAATGTTGGTTTTTTATTCAATCATGTACATGTAATGTACTTTAATTGAAGGGATGCCCATAAAAATGGCCTAAGTAACTTTTGGTCGATGTCCAGAGATATTTCACAGTCCAGCAGTACTACTTTGAACCATTGTATTTAATTGAAGGGATACCCATTTAAAAATGGCCTAAGTAACTTTTGGTTGATGTCCAGAGATATTATACCATAGGGAAGTCCAGCAGTACTACTTTGAACCATTGTATTTAATTGAAGGGATACCCATAAAAATGGCCTAAGTGACTTTTGGTGGATGTCCAGAGATATTTTGCCATAGGGAAATCCAGCAGTACCATTTGACTGAGCCAATTTCATGTGCAACTTTTCAGTTGTGATTTTAATAATAAATTGCACCACAACTGCATGTAGCATGCATGCCTAAGTATGCAGTACTGCAGGTCTTGGAGTACATTTAAGGTGTAGACAATACAACTCTTTCTGCAACTTTGCATGTAACACTGTATGTCCACCCCTGCAATGTTGCATGCAACATTGCAGAAGTCAAACTCAATCTTTTCTAATCTTTTAAACTCATTATCTCAAAGAGAGATTTGTTCTTGTTTGACCGATAAACTGCAATATTTTAGCACAAACAAGAGCAAATCTCACTTCAAAGCATATCATACTCTATAGGGCTGGCCACAATTATTTTGAAATTGTTGTCCATCAAAGTCTGATAACTTTGCTTTAAAGTGAGGCTAACATCAAAATTCAAATACGCATATGCATGCAAACTTGAGATAAAGAGCTACTCACAATTGCAGGAAGTTTTAAATGATTCTTATCTCCTACAACTGTGAAAATAAGGTATTCTTATCTCACCTTTATAATCACTGTAAGTCCCAAATGCAAAGATATTTAATAAATGCCAGTATGGTGCATGTTCTGTTTTAGATAGCTGACAAAAAAGAACAAAATCAACAAACAATATTAAGTATCATGGGGATTTAAATTTACTTTTTGAAGTACAGTAAATAATAAATTGCACCACAACTACATGTAGCATGCCTAAGTGTGCAGTACTGCAGGTCTTAGTGTACATTTAAGGCGTAGACAATGCAACTCTTTCTGCAACTTTGCATGCAACACTGTATGTCCACCCCTGCAATGTTGCATCAGTATATGATGGTTCTTTATGTTACATAGGTTGCAAACCAATGGCTAGAGACTTCAGTACAGTACAGCATCTCCTAGCGCTTCTGATACAGTTGTGAACTGAAATTTCCACACAATTTTTGATTTTTTTTTTCGCATCCTATCAGAAGCCCCGTCTAAAACACTAGTAGGAGAAGTTTTGTATGAGAGTGAAACAGGGGTTTCAATAGAAGCTAACTAATAGTGGTGTTTACTGCTGTCTACTTCACTTCTCACCAGCAGTAACTAAAATGGCAACTAAAGCTCACAAACCGAAATGAACTTGCAGTTGCCTAGAGCAGATTTCAAATGAGTGTAAAATATACCATGCTGTGCTGTGACTGTATCAGTGCCATGTTGTCTATAAAACATTCAAAATTCCTGCCATGACCGTGCAATGACTGTGCAATACCATTTTCACAGTCATACAAAATCTACTCTATTGTGTACACCTTGGGCAGCTTCCTACTTCAAATCTTAGAGAGACTCCTATGCAACAAACCATGGCTATTTTAGAACCCCACACATAATGACGTCAAGCAAGAGGTAATGTTCAACACTTACAAATAATTTGAAAACCTCTGGCAAGCTATCATTTTACTGATGAAACCCATTGGTAGATGGTTGAAACCTCTAGTTTTTTGTACATTTAAGACAAACCAAATTTTATTATCATTATGAATCCTGATTGCAAATTTAAGATACATGTATTTAAAGCATGCCCTCCTGTGACAGTAACTGTGGCAGTGCCATTTTGTCTACAACATTTGAAATTCCTGCTGTGATTGTTCCTTGTTGTAATGGTGCTCTCTTCACAGCCATATACATGTAAATTAAAGTAACTGACAGAAGTACTTCCTTGCACAATTTGAGAAGATATAACCACATTGTTAAGAACACAACTACAACCGCTTCAGAAAAATTGGTAGAGCATGCATCTAGATAATTGGAGTGGTTGTACTAGTTGTAGTTGTGCTTTTAACAGGTGATTTCTTCTTTCTTCAATTATGCTTTCTCAAATTATGCTAAATAATTATGGTTATCATCATGGTTTTATGATGCACATCGAAATTAAACGATTGTCAACACTTCAACACTTTTCCTAGCTTTATCCAAATTCCCGTCACTTAAAAATGTCTTGAAATTGATGCTACAGTAGGACAAGCATCGAAACATTGACTGTCACTAATTTTGATTTTCATGGTAATCATCACAAATAAATCCCAATTATAATGATGAAATTAATATTAGAGCTGATCTTGTGTGCCTATGAAAAAGCCTGTGCAATGCCATGTCTCAGTGTTCTCATTGGTTAATACTGTTGTCTTATCCAATAAGAATGCTTATATGGTATGGAATATTGAATCAGAATGCTTATAAAAATATGACATTTTGTACAACTTTTTCAAAGTCATACACATTCTACACTACAGTAGAGCAGTGGTGAGCTGTGCCATATCCATGTCAGTGCCGTATTGTCTAGTGCAGATTTCGTATGAGTGAAAAACTACAGCACGGTTACGGTGCGGCACGGACATGGCATGGAACATCGCCTGCTGATTTCTTTACAAATTTACAAAGACATCAGCAGGCGAGGTTCCGTGCTGTGTCCATGCCGCGCTGTAACCGTGCCATAGTTTTTCACACTCATACGAAATCTGCACTATAAAAATATCCGAAGTGCCTGCCATAACCATGCCATGACTACGCGGTGACGCTTCCATAGTACGAAATCTACTCTGCACAACTACATACATGTATAGAATACCCCACAAATTTTATTCATGATATTCATCCCATTGTGTTTCTATTGTGTTTCTGCATCATTTTCAAAAAGTTCGACTACATGAATATCGTTTGCGGGGTATTCTATAAGCTTAGTTATTCCATGTCCTCTATTATTACCTCATTAACGTTAGGCATTTCCAGTAATTCACCAAATACATGTACTCCTGGTGCTTCTAGCACTTGTTTAATGAGAGCTGTCAAAGCTGCACCTCTTGCAGACTTGGCCAGTAGGACATACTGCTCTAGCTGATGACTATGTCCTTTGGTTTCTTTCTCTGTCATCTTGGACACGCTGAAGACTGGAATATTGTCAAAATCATAAAAAAATCTAACTTTGTTATTGATATTTTACCTCGAAAATATGCAAGAAATTAGCATTTGCTTTAAAAGATGCAACAAGCATAGACTACACCAAAGTTAGATAAGGATAGAAACGAATTTTCGAGGAAAATAAAGAAAAAAACAAACAATTTTTACCTTAAACTCTTGAGAGACTCTTATATAATTTTGTTCTCCAAGATGTCAGACTTGTAACCAGGCCTTGTGTCCTGATATTGAGAGTCCTTTACAAGAAGTATTGATATAGTACTTTTTTTATTGATTACTACTCTAAAAATCAAATTTTAAAATATACTTTTTGCTTTATTAAAAGGAACTTACTGCATTCTTTGTTAATATCATTTACCCTAAAAATAGTACAAAAATAAACATATCTGAAACGGAGACGTTTCCTTTATTATCTAAGAGACCCTAATAAATATGTTCCATTTTCAGTCCAGCGGACTTCCGGCTCAGAAAGGGTGACTGAATTGAGAGGAAGATCGAAGCCTTGATCGGCGATTCTTCAGAAGTTTTATTTTATTTATGGCGAATCCCAAAAGGATTCATACTTCTGCTTCCGCAAGACTACGGCAGGATTATCTTAGAATTGTTCGAGATCCTGTTCCTTACATTACGGCTTGTCCTTTGCCTTCAAATATCCTCGAATGGTAAGGATTTATTAGGTTTTATATCAACAAAATGTCTTTTTTTTGTTGATATTTCGACATTTTATTCAGTTGTAGTTCATAGTAACCTTTAGTTGATATTTCTAGGCATTATGTTGTAAGAGGGCCAGAGAATACGCCGTATGAAGGTATATATCAAGCACTTATAAACAGCAGAATTATGTAAAGTGATATTTCTTTAAACTTGATTAGAATATTTTCGTAGATAGTTAAGCTTAAGCTTTTTGATAAATTTTTGACTGTTAAATGTGATATTTTGAAATATAATAAAAGGTATTGTTTTATTATTTGACTGAAATTATATTGAAAGATATCCATTATCATGATTATAAAGAAGTTACTAAATTAGTATCTTTCTAATTCTTTGTAGCAATAGATTAAATAAATATACATTTATTCCCGTAATATTTCCAATATAACAAAGATGTGAGGCCCAAAACTAATTTGTTGTAGACATATCTTAGCATATTTTAATATGCACTGTGTTTTTACATTTATTATATTTTGTTGTTTTTGTTTGTTTGTTTGTTTGTTTGTTTGTTTTTGGTGATATTTTATATGCCTCTGAAAAACTAGGAATATACTATGTATAGGAAATAATATGGTTACGAGTGCAATTTAGAATAAATTTGCACGAGTGAGTTTTCAAAGAGTTCAAAATTGCACGAGCCCGTAGGGCGAGTGCAATTTGTGCTCTTTGAAAACTCACGAGTCAAATTTATTCTAATTAAAAATTGCACGAGTAAACCATATTATTTCCTTTTAATAATATACATGCAAAAATTCAAGCAAAATTTTCAAGTTTTCTGTAGCTTTTCAGTTGAAAAATCAGGTTAGCGCGCGCTCAGTGTTCGAAAGTGACCTGACGATGTCGTCACCAAGCACGCGCTCAAGGAAAAAATTCAAAACTTTTCACCCGAAACTTGGGCACTTTTTGACATTTTTCTTGCACATTTTCGACAATTTTGGATACAAATCCCGCTAAAAATGTTTTATAAATTGTTTCTTTGATGAATAAAAAGAAGAATTTGAAGTTTTAGTGCATTTTGAATGTTTTCTGCTGAAAGAAATTTGCACTAAATTTCCTTTTTTTGGCACTAAATTTCCTTTTTTCTGCACTAAATTTCCTCGAAACAGCACTGCTCTTAGCCAATCAGCATCGAGAAATTTTTGCATGTATATTATTAGGAATACTATAGAATACCCCACAAATGATATTCATATGTTGTCAAACTTTTTGTAAACAATATATACAGAAACACAATAGAAACACAATGGGATGAATATCATGAATATCATTTGCGGGGTATTCTATAGTTGTGTGTATACTACAAAATAGTCATGGTCATGCATACTACATGTCCTTTTTTTCAGTGTAAAACTTATATATAAACATGTTCAAATAGGAATTAAGATATCTATGTCAGGGATAACTAATGATTGTCAGAGCCCTGAGCTGCTTGGGGAGGGGGGGATTCATGCACTTGGGGCATGGCCACTTAGAAAATTTTGAAATTTAAAGACCTGAAAACATCATTTCAAGGACTTTCAGAATATTTCTGTCAAAATGACTCAGACGTAAATTTATCATGATGTTAGACTTGTTTCCCATGAAAATGGTACTAAAATTCTAGTATATCATTCCGTAATTGCTTCAAAATTCTTTGAAATTGTTACAAAATTGGGATTTTTCTATCCTGCCAGAGATTGTAAACTCAAAGCAAAATTGGGATAATCCTGATAAAATCATATGAATGGTGCATGCATGACTTGTTCATGAATGACTCATACACTGCATGTACATGTCAAGACAAGTAATTTTGTGGCAAGTAATTTTTTGGTTCCATAAAATATCCATATTCCAACATTGAGAAAACTGTAAATTCCCAAAGAAGGATTTGGGGAGGGAGAAAAATCTGGGCATGATGTCAAAGGGGTAAAAAAATCAAAGAATTTTCATTGATGAAAATTGGAAGCCCAAGTAAGTGGATGGGGGAAGGGGGGGGGGGGGGGGGGGGAAGGAGAAAGATCTAATTCAAATTCCATCCAAGTGTACAAATTAAACATTTGATACATGTATTATTATAATTCTGTTAGGTGGATTCTACCATGGCAAACTTGTGTTTCCTAAAGACTTTCCATTCAAACCACCAAGAATCTTCATGATTACACCTAATGGCAGATTTAAAGTCAACACAAGGTAAATAAGCCTTGTGTCAGGGTATACTGTACTTTTAATGGACAAACAATTTGTTTTAGAATAAACTACAATAAAACATGCACTATGATTTGGTTGAATAGTGGGCACCAACTCCCCATGAGGTTTTGGCCAATCAGGGCGCGCTTTTCATAATAGTTATTTTATAATTGCACAATCCTGCACACAGATGTGAAAAAAGTGCATACTAGTTACATTTTTTCTTTTACTTTTAATCAAATTTTCATTATAAAACTGTTGCAATTTTTCTGTTATTTATCATTAAATGTTAAAATTTTAGGCTGTGCTTATCAATAAGTGACTTCCATCCTGACACATGGAACCCTGCATGGTCTGTCTCAACTATTTTAACTGGACTCTTAAGTTTTATGGTGAGCAAATAAGAAACAAAAAGGAGGGAAAGAGGGAGGAAATGAAAGAAGGAAAGAAGAAAATAATATGTACTGTCTTTCCTCCTTTCTCTCTCTTATACGGTAAATGGAACAGCAATCATTGAGAGGATTATGTTGAAATGTTATATCTTTTTCACACACCCCAAGTGAATCTTACTGAGAGTAGGTCCCCAATGGACAACACCCATAGCTGCCAACCCCCAAGGCTTTCGTATCTGGAGATCAACATTTTTTCCTTAGAATTGGGCCATTGTGGGGGGGGGGGGGGGGGGGGAAGACAATATTTCAAGAAAGATAGACGATATTTCAGTTAAAATAGCCGCGATTTTAGGATTCGAGCGATTATCCGGGAGATTGAGGTCTTAATCCGGGAGACCGGGAGATGAGGCCCAAAATCTGGAGACTCCCGGATTATCCGGGAGGGTTGGCAGCTATGACCTTGCACTATAATGCTGCTAAAGCATTTTAAATAGATCACACACTGTCAGTCTCTTTTGCTGCCATTACAAATAAAAACTCTAAAATTAAGTGTTAATTATAATGTACAGTATAAAATAGCTAGTACATGCTCTATTGTTTACATGTAACTTAAAATTTATCTTTACTTCAAGAATGAAACAGCTCCAACTCTTGGCAGTATTGAAACATCAGACTATCAAGTATGTATAAAGTGTTCAGGATTGAAGTAATAAATTACTGGTAGTGTAGGAAGCAAGCAAGGGTGGGGACAGGGTAACTAGGTTAAGGCTGCATTTCAGCCTAAGTTTAATTAGTAATTAGAGTCCTGACTGAATAATATATATACATGTATTGTACTGTACTCAAAGCTTGCCAAATTAATGGCTTGGGAGGAAATCTTTCAGACACAGTATAACAAGTTCCAATATAGCTAGCATAGCAAGTTCGTTTTCACTTGAAAACTGTTCTAAATGCAAACTGTACTGTTATATCTTTTAGTGTTACATGTATGTCTGCTTATTTTGCTTATAGAACATTTTGTTTTATATAGAAAAGACAGTTTGCAGCTGCAAGTGGACCATTTAATTTACAGAACAGAATATTTTGTGAATTATTCCCAAATATTGTAGAGGTAATACAAATATCTTAAATAAGAGATATTCTTTTACTTTCTCTTCCATTCAAATTGGCTATGTGTATATTCCTTCCTTCCTTCCTTCCTTCCTTCCTTCCTTCCTTCCTTCCTTCCTTCCTTCCTTCCTTCCTTCCTTCCTTCCTTCCTTCCTTCCTTCCTTCCTTCCTTCCTTCCTTCCTTCCTTCCTTCCTTCCTTCCTTCCTTCCTTCCTTCCTTCCTTCCTTCCTTCCTTCCTTCCTTCCTTCCTTCCTTCCTTCCTCCCTTACTTCCTTCCTCCCTCCCTCCCTCCCTCCCTTCCTTCCTTCCTCCCCTCCTTTCTGCCTCCATCAAATTCATTCTTCCATTCATTTTTGCTACAGGAAATACAGACAAAAATGAAAGAAAGAGGGGAAATGTCTGAAAAGTCGAGACGCATTTCATCCCTATCGTCAATGGATTCTGACAACACTCCTGGTGGTAACCATGGCATCATGGGAAGCACATTAGTTAATCTTTGTGTTCTTCTTGGATTTGCCGCATTTGCTTACACAGTAAAGTGTGTCTTGAGAGCTGTAGAAAATAGCTAGTAGTTAGATAGATATATAGTGAACTCTCTCTACCCTACCCTCCCCTTATGCAGCCTTTTTGCTTTAAGATACTTTCAGACTGTTGATTGGGGGCTTCCTAGCTGTTCTTGCAGAGGAAGGTAGGGTACTTAACATTGGCCGACCATAATGTCTCTTTTCTACTAGCAATTACTGGGTTTCAACCCTTCCTCTGCATGAGAATGAAAACACAATTTGGAGCAGTAGCCATGTTGGATGAACGAACATGCAATGCTTTCGAGAAATCTTTTGTTGAAGTTCATCCAAGATGACTGAGATGACGTCACATGCAACCCAGCAATATGGGAGAGGAAACCCAAGATAGAAACACCTGTGAGCATTTGCAAGAGAGTCCAACTGTGATCATAGCTGCCAACCCTCCCGGATAATCCGGAAGTCTCCAGATTTTGGACCTCGTCTCCCGGTCTCCTGGACGAAGACCTAAATCTCCCGGATAATCGCTCGAATCCTAAAATCGCGGCCATTTTAACTGAAAAGCCTCAAGTACATTTTGTCCCACTTTGAGTCTCCTCTCTTCCCCCCACTGAGCGTGAAAATCGACCCAATTCTAAGGAAAAAATGTTGATCTCCAGATACGAAAGCCTTGGGGGTTGGCAGCTATGGTGATAGCCATACCCTTAAGGTTCTTAAGATCTAGACTTATTGTTTATGTTGTAGAGGAGGGGTGCACATGTTTATTTTATTGAAAGAATGTTAATTGAAGGGATTGCCCATGAAAATGGCTTAAGTGACATTTTAGATGATTTTTCAAGTTTCTTAAATGGTTCAAGATGGTAATATTGTTGGACTTCTCTATAGTAAAATATCGTTTGACATCAACCAAAAGTCATTAAGGTCATTTCTATAGGCAACCCTTCAATTTTATACCATTATGGACAATTCATATCACTTGCACTGAGGAGGTGAATTTTCATTAACTATATTTGTACAGGAACTAAGATTCATCTGAGGTCTCTAGAGAGTTTACTGTATATTTTTTACAATCATTGGAATATATCATCGATAGACTGAAAACAGTCCAAAGTTTACAACCACAAAAAATATGATCTTAGATCTCTACGGATCTTATATTCATGAGATGTTGTTTAAGTTTTTCATACCAGATCTTTACCATAATTTGACAGATTCTTGAGTACACTAGGCAATATTGAAACAAATTACAAATCACTAAATGACAAGCAATTAAATTACAAGGATGGTAATATTTAGTTAACTAGTGTTGGAGCACTTTAGTAAGGTGTTGAGATAAGATATTGATGTGGGCTGATATTAGATATCTTTTGTGCTATTCTTGGGAATTAAAACCAAGGAGTATTAATTATTATTGTGACCCTTCTTTCATGTTCCCATAAAATAAACTGGGAATGCAGTCTATTAGAATTCAAAGTCAAAATTCAAAGCCAATTATCATGTCTTGTTAATGGTTATTGTAATTTATCTGCATATATAGTCAATTGAAGAAACGTTGTTGGGTCTAAAACCATAGAAGCTGAGACCAAAATGGTGCATGGGATGTCAATAATTATATTCTGATTTATTCATTGGAGCTGCAACCGACAAAAAACCGAAGACAAATGGCCCACCAACCCAGTTCCTGAACACACTTTTGGCATTTTGCATCGAAGGCAAGGCATAAATGAATAAATCAAAATATTATTATTGACATCCCAAGCACCATTTTGGTCTCAGCTTCTATGTTCTATGTTTTTAGACCCGACAACCTTTCTTCAATTGACTATACCGCGCTACTTGATGATGAAGGGTCTACTTAACTATCAGAAATGAGTTGCATTTTGACGTCAGGAATGAATTTCAAAAAGACTAGTTCTAGGGTATTTCTTCCTGAAGCAAGAAAGCAACAGAGTAAATAATATCTCTGGATTGATTCATCATATATCTTGAAACAAACTTTTCATTTTTCACATACTGTTCACAGTAATATTTCTGAACTTAAAAAATTGTAGACATGAGAGAGGGTACAGTTGTATGGCTGTTGTAAGTATATGGAATTTATAAATGAAGTATTTGGTTAGGCCAAAGGGGCAGTAAAGCCTGATTTATACAACATCCTTTTCATGGTGTGACACCCCTAAATCTTAGCATATGGACCAATTATTTTCATAATATGGCACCCTTATCAGATCATCAAATTTTCTGTTCTATGATAATTGTGGTTGCCTGCCAAATATGATGGGCCAATATGTCCAGAATTGGGGGTTTTGTATCATAAAAAGGTTGAATATCACTTGTAAGTCACTTGAAAGTTAGTTGAAACTTGTAAATAAAGACACCAAAAATTGGTGTCCTGACTAGAAGCGATTGTAAAATATTTCTCTATATAATAGAATTAAAGTTAAAGTTAATTGGAAATTAAAGTAGATAGTAAGAATTAAATGCCATGAGTTTTATACTAACGTCATAAGCATTCTATTTTTCTGTGCGTCTGTACTCTAATAGATGCACAGATGACGTCAGAATGTGGTGATCGAGAACAAAAAAGTATGCGCCGTTAACGTTACAAGTTGAAACTTTTCTCTGAAACTTGCCTCGATATCGCTGTTGCGAGCTAGACCGAGTTTCACAATGCACTGCAATGTCCCCGGGTCAGTTTAATTTTCACGAGACGGTTTCACGAATAGTAGAACTGCTTTCTACTCCTGCAACAGAAACTTGTGTCGCGAACAAGCTTCAGGACGAAATTTCAGCGTTTAACATTATTCCGCGGCACAAGTTTCAGATAAGAGTTTCTGCCTATAAATGACAAATTACAGTTTGTTGAGTTTTACACTTCATCAATCAGTTAAAAATCAAAATAACGAGAAAACACGGTAATATATATGCGCCTTGAGATGTTTATATCATTTTAATCATAACTGCATGATTGTCGGAACTATCGACAATCGACAAAATCCAGCAAACTGCTGTTTGGATATTGTTGGAATTTCGTATTAATTTTGTCTTTACATATTCGGAGGGAAGACGAGTCCCGGGAGGGACTATTATTATACCAAATCAGCGATTTGTTAAAATTGAAGTTTAGAGCTTAAGCATTTTCTGGTATCTTTTAGGGTATCAAAAGAGCCCATCGCTTACTATCTTGTTCTCAAATGGAAGAAATTTACCCAACAAAAGCATGCCGACCATCTAATTTTGTGTTCATAATAATGTTTATTAGCGCTTGTTATATTTATCGCTGGTCTCTCTTGGGGGTTAAAAATCGTCCAGCCACGCCCTTTTAAAAAGACTTCCGGTGTCTTTTAGGGGTATTTTTGAAAATTTCCGACGAGCATATGTGATCCTTTTACAATGGAGTCCCCCCCCCCCCCGGGAGACGAGTAAACTTTTCCAAGTTATCTAAGGGACGAACCACTAGAAGAGTGATATACAGGGGGGATGGGGGATTAAACAGCTTGCACGATTTTTTTGTCCATTGCATGCTTAGGAATTAATGCTTTTTTCCAAATGAAAATGATTTTTTCTTTGTCTCCTATAATTTGCACATATGTTTTTTCCAGTATTTTGCCCTTGCATGATTTTATTTTTTCTTTCGCGCCCCATCACTTTTCCAAGTACGTGTCTTAATCGCAATCGCATGCATGAATCATAATGACAAGAACTCTCAAAATCTCATCATGTGAACCAAAAATCGTAATCGTAAGTCGAGTCGCGTCATAAGAGTACTGTAGGACCTTGTAGTCGTAATCGTAAGAAGCAGGAGGTTTTCTTAATTGCGGTTTTCTTGCGTAATTGTAATGATTCACACTATATTGGAAACGTAGTTACATTGTGCATGATTGCGATTGTGCCTTCAGTGAAGGCGCTATGTCGATATGATAAGAAAATTATACCGATTTCTCCAGGTAAAAATAAGTAATTTTTCCAGTTGATAAGTAATTTTCTTGTATTTTGCTAGACGTCCGAGGTACTCGGCACTGAGGGGAAGAGAAAAAATGAAGGACGATTGAAGAGTAGCCTCCAACACAGACGTTTTTAGTCTCGATCCAGTAAATTTGAGGGAAATTTACGTCTGCGCAGGAGGCTAATCGAAGAGAGGAAAAGGAAGAATCTCCTCCTTCATGTCTTCCGGCACTCCGTTTTACCTCGTCAACCTCATCTCCTTCCCTCTCCTCCCTTTCCCTCGGTAGAGAGACTGCAGACATCCTGATTCCATAGAAAATAATGATAATAACAATAATAGAGTACAAACACTAAAAGCATGCAATACGTGTACTATTTGTTTTAATTAAACAATATTAGCATAACTAGCTAGTACTTAGCTTAGCACTATTTAGTACTATATATGTTGCACGCTTTTAGTATTTGCTCTCTACTATATAAGTTGAACTGATCTGATTTTCCCCTGACTGCACCTATAACAAAAATTGCTATATATTCATTGCCACACTTGTACACGACTCCCATGACATTCCAACACTAACACTTCACCGTCACGAGTGACAACTACATCAGTTGGCTCATTCATTTGACCTAGACCTGAACCATAGCTACCAAACGACGTTAAGAATTCACCCTCTTGGTTCAAAACGTGAACGCAGTGGCGTGTAGAATCACAGACGAGAAGCTTGTCCCCACCATAAACTGTAACCCCACGAAACGAACAGTCTGTAAATGTGTACAGGAAAGCACCATTGTCATCATAAACATCAACGTTTTGGTAATAAGCACAATTGTATGATACAAAGTACTTGCCATTGCCATAAGCTATGTGCAATGGTTCTATACTTGCAGTAGGAATTTCTTGAACGACATGTCCAGTTTGTTTACTCAATAACTTTATACCTGACTGGCGGGTCAGTTCATCCCACCAGCACACGGCGATATGTTGGTCAGTAACACACATTCCATTAAATTTCACTTGCTCTTCTCTGTAGACAGTTCTAAGGTAAGTACCGTTCATGTCAAACTCTTGAATCCTGCTACTCTTACTACTTGGACCACTTTCCAAAACCACAATCCTGTTATCATACATGACTACAGGTCCTACTAGAACCTCCATCTTACTATCTCGTCCACCAATTGCAAACTGTCGTAGATAGCTCCCATCAGCATTGAATATCACCATGCGATCATTTCCATAATCAGCAATGGCTACTTCTCTATTATCACTAACTTCCAGTGAGAATGGAAAGTATAACTTAATCATTCCATCTCCAAAGATTTTCACGGGTTTAAAGTCCAACTTACCATGAAGAACCTTTGGGGAATCCTTGATTCTTTTTCCTGCAATGCTCACTAGGATTTGGTACGGTAAATGTTTCTCTGCTTTGTACGTCACGATAAATTTCCCGCGTTCACTTTCAGTGAGTTGGTTTTCAACCTCACTACCGTGAGCATCTTTGATTTGTACCTCAATAGAACCACGATTTGTGTAGCAAACTTGATTCTTTGAATTCTTTGTTACAATTTCACATTTCCGGAGTGAACCGCTACATTTGACGTTACTCAGTAGTTCAACTATGGAACATCGAGATGGGTCTGTTACGCTCTCTTCAATCTTTCCGAAGTCATTGTCGTGGAAGAAGTGTGTGGCGGAAGTGTATTGAACTGTAGTATTTCTCTTTATGGATTGTGATTTCAAAATAGATTGGGGATTCTGCAACAATAATCGGCATCGTTGGGGAAATTGACTTTCAAGAAGCCTTGCCCTGGCTACTCAATGATTCGAGCTGTTTGATAGCAGTGGTAATCTCTCTTTGCTCCTCGTCATTTGCTGTTGTGTGCTCAAGAAGCATTTTGTCCAAGTTTCTGGTAATGGCGTTTTGATGTTCTTGCAAGATCTTCATTTGAGCTTGTATTTGATCGTTTACTCTTTTCTTTGCTGTAATGATTTCATCCTTCAAGCGTCGTATGTTGTGCTTGGATAGTTCTAGTTCCTGTAGGAATTTCTGTTTCTGTTGGTTAACTCGATCTAATTCTTGATGAATTAATCCTTTGATTTCTTCAGCTTTCGCCTCCATGCCAACCTTTTTGTGGTTACTATGATCTGTATGGGAGCAGATTTGGCAAATGGATTTCATACATGTCTGACAGTAATATTGGAGCTTGTATTTTTCGTGAAATTTTTCAGGGCATCGTTGCTGATTGGTAATGTAGGCGTTGACATGTTCTCGTTTCAAGTCACCAAACAAAATCACTTGATGTTCCTCTCGGAGTTGTTTAACTGTATTGTGGGCTTTCTTACAATTAGCGCAAACCATGCCTTCACACTCAGGACAGAAGGCAACTAAAGTAACATTTTTCTCGCAGGAAACACAGTTCGGGAGGTTTAGCTTGTCTTGTTCATTTGCTTTGCTTTTCATTGCTTCTAGCAATTCTTTCAAGGATTCAAGATAGAACGCAGACTTGAGCTTTGATATGTCGCCATCTTGTAACTCTATTGGGGTCATGCAAGTAGGACAAGTAAATCGCTGCTTTCGATTCCTGCACGACTCCTTCCATCCCTTGATACAATTAAAGCACAAGCTATGAAGACACGGAAGCGTCTTGGGCTCGTTAAAGATGTTTTGACAAATTACACAAGTAAGGTCGTTTTCTAAACTTAAAACGAGATCATTAAGCTCAGCCATCCTGCTGCCACTTATGAAGACGATGGTGTCATCACAGGTAGCCCAAGCTCACTATTTGTCTCAATTTACAAGAGAATGTATGGGGATTTTTGAACCCTCAATAAATGACTCAAATTGTAATAAAATTCAACAAAAACTTATCAGTGTCTTGCTTTATTCCTCTTTAGTCCCCTGACGGCGTTTCAGTCGATTTCGTCTGGGTTTAGCTACTTTTTCCCTCCCCAACTAAGAAGGAGGAAAGGTAGGAGGCGAAGGCCAATTTCACGACTCCAAACACAGGCTTACCATATTGTGTCGGTGTGATGGTTGGGCTTCCTGTGGATTTTAACGGTTATTTGCTGCTACGTTTAATTATTCCTCCAAATTCGCCGAAAACTTAGAAATATCCCTCAAGACTATGATTGAAATAAAGATTGATTGTTTATAAACACTTCTGGCGTATTTGTTTTTGATTTGGATGCGATTTAGGGTGGGTTTTGAGCGATCCTTTTCGACCACGCTTTCAAGTGTAGAAAGAAGGGCACAAGGCAGGCAGCTCAGCCGCCGAATCCACTACCAGCACTTAGTCTTGGCCAAAAATTTCTACTTTACCCAGGTTCTTTGAGAACGTTCTTATGGCACAGCAAAGAATAGTAATCTAGCAAGGTTATGGACAAGCTTGAGCTCCCTAGCTTTAAAGTCTGCCGAGATATTAATTTTTGAATTTCGATAATCGATTTCTCCAGGGGATCTGTCCAGTCTGCCCTCTCAAAGGAATTCCAAGAACGCAAAAACGGTCGAATTTAACACCTAACCCCCTCCCCACAGTAAGCAAATAACACGAACTCTCTATACCCCGGAGGTGGCTCTTTTCAAACCGTCTTTCAAAACCGGATGTCAATCGTAGCCAATCGGCAAATGATCGGGGGTTTCCATTTTTGGGGGTTGACAACCTATTTCAAAAAAATAACGTAGTTATCGTTACTGTAAGTATGCCATGGATTCAGCATTTAAGAAAAAAAACGAACGATATTGGTGGTAAGTTGGGCTTCTTTTCTGGTAAACTTAATATTTTAATTAGAAACTGATTCGAGGGATACGGTTTTTTTTTTTTTTTTGCATTTTTATAGGTTTCATAACAAATTCGAATATCTTACTGGTTCGGAGCTCACTATCGACGACATAGTCTCATTGTACGAAAAGGAGAAGGAAAACCTGAATTTTGAGATCAAGAGGAAAGAAATTTATTGCCATTTAAAAGCAGCTATTAGCAAAGACATCCAGTCTTACAGGCCACGAAGAAACGGAAAGCAGATCCTTGTTTTTGTAAATGTTCAGTTGAAGGTTCCCGATCTCCCTTCCACACCTGAGGACTTTTCAGCGAAGGCTTGGCTTTTGAAAGCAAGCAATTCGCAAATTATCAACATGTGCAGATTTACTAGTATTAACGTGGATGACAGAGAGCTGGTACTCGAGATCCAGATAGATAAAAAGGAAAGGTCATTCATCATGAATTGTTTGTTTGGGAAGCTATCACACAGTGACCTCGGTGTTCCTTCCACGTTCGTTAGTGTGTCGTCGCTGCTGGATTATCTTTCTAAATTCAAACTCTGTTCGGGAATCGCTGGAGACCAAAGGAATGTGATACGAAATCCACATGAAGATTCTCAGTGTGTAATGGCGAAAGTTAATGACCAAGTAACGTTCTTCTCGCGCGATTGCCATCAATTAGTTTTGGGTGCCGCCGATTGCTGTGATAAATGCAATTATGCGAACAAAAAAGTGTTATCCAGAAGAAAGAAAGTCTACTCTGATATAATTACAACAAAAAACTCCCTTTTAAGCGACGAGGAAAAACACGTAAAAATACGCGAATTTTTGCGTCAAAAAAATCTCGCTGAAAACTTGTCGAACACTTCACAAGCGATTCCCGTCGAGCAGAGGATTTGAACATCGTGGCCCCTAAATTTACAAATTTCTTTGATGATGAATGACTTCCCAGTGCCCGCTTCTCCAAAAATCCCGAAGTTGTGTCCCTCTAATGCTCTTTGGATGCAGTCTTGTTGTTCATCGGTGAGTTGCATGATTTTCAGAGGTTTTTCTGAGGTGCGAAGATCAGAAAACTATCGAAGTACGGTCAATTTTTAAGACCGAGAATCTAAGAGATTAAATTGAAAACTAAGGTAATTCTTTTAAAAACTATATACAGGTAATTCTTTTAAAAACTATAAACAAAAATACTTAGAAATTTTAGGCGATAATATGAGTTAATATGACAGACTCTACAAGACTTGATTTCGAGTTATTTTTTTGAAATAGGTTGTCAACCCCCAAAAATGGAAACCCCCGATCATTTGCCGATTGGCTACGATTGACATCCGGTTTTGAAAGACGGTTTGAAAAGAGCCACCTCCGGGGTATAGAGAGTTCGTGTTATTTGCTTACTGTGGGGAGGGGGTTAGGTGTTAAATTCGACCGTTTTTGCGTTCTTGGAATTCCTTTGAGAGGGATGACTTGACAGATCCCCTGGAGAAGGCAATTTTTAAAATACTTAATATCTCGGCCTGCAGTGAAGCTAGGAAGCTCAAACTTGCCCATGACTTTGCTAGATTACTATTCTTTGCGGTGCCAGAAGGACATTTCCAAAGGACTCAGGTTAAGTAGAAAATTTTGGCCAAGATTAAGTGCTGGTAGTGGATTCGGCGCCAAGAGCTGCCTGCCTTGTGTTCTTCTCTCTCTACACTTAAGAACATGGTTAAAAAAAAGATCACTCAGAAAACATCCTAAATGGTACCCAAATCAAACACAAATAAGCCAGAAGTGTTCATAAACATTAAATCTTTATTTATATCATAGTATTATCGCAAATAGCCGCAGGGAGCCCAACCATCACACCGACACAATATGGTAAGCCTGTGCTCCAAACAGCTGAACTCAAACCAAAATAAATCCTCGAAAAACCATTCCAGCAGAAAATCTTCCTCACAGTGAGCTGAAGGGATACCTTGGCCACCCAGTTTTACCAATAGAATCGATTCGAAGAAATTTTACCAGCCGCTAGCCTCCACAAACTTAGGAAGATACCTCACTAAAATTGCCTCAAAAACCCGTGGGGGAAATTTGTGTGGCCGCTCCTGGCCGTTGAAAATCGGAGAGGGACTGGATTGGCCAAAACAGACAATAGCCGTCTTAGCCTCCTTCTTAGTTGGGGAGGGAAAAAGTAGCTAAACCCAGACGAAATCGACTGAAACGCCGTCAGGGGACTAAAGAGGAATAAAGCAAGACACTGATAAGTTTTTGTTGAATTTTATTACAATTTGAGTCATTTATCGAGGGTTCAAAATCCCCATACATTCTCTTGTAAATTGAGACAAATAGTGAGCTTGGGCTACCTGTGGTGTCATCACTAATTCCGAGAACTACAGGAAAACCTCGGTGGTTACCATGGTAACTATAATGTCAGTGGTTGCCTTGATAGCCAAGCAGTTGTCACAAAGTTAATTCCCCTGTTTCAGTTGGTGTATGTGTTTCAGCGCATCAAATAATAATAATAAAAAGATTTACAACTACGCAGCTCTCATGAATAGAATTGAACCGATATACATGGATATTAATGATGGCTGGTGCAGTATCTTGAAAGAGATCAGTCATTGAATACCCGGTTGAATACGATGCAGTTTTACCTTATATATTGTTCAATTTGTTACGGATATATTATACGGTCGCTTTGGAAGGACAAGGTCACCAGACAGTATACAGAAACTGGATCTTTTTTATTCACTGCTGTATTTATTCACTGTTATCAATCCGGATTTTTTCTTTATATATTTCGTTTTTATGTTGCTTTTGCAGCAATATTGCACACTAATACACCAGGGAAACTAGGGCCGTTTTTTGAACTTCGCAATGCTTTCTATTTTACTCAAGATACATAATTTTAGCACCAGTGAGATAAAGGTCAGCTCAGACATTTGCATAGCTATATATATATGACCTATATAGGATAGAGAGCTTAAGAGAAGGCGGCAAGATATGGTCACGTGGTCCTCTTTGACTTCCCGTGTCCCGTCGAAGCTTAAGCGAGTGAGTGATCGAGTTTTTGGATTTGTCAATATGAATCAAGCTAAGATGATCGACAAGGCCTATGAGGTTAGCTGTGGTCTTAATTGTCACGAAGACATTGCTACACTTAATTGAATGAAGATCCTTCGATTCGTAATGTTTTTCGAATTTCTTTAATCGTGAATAGTTTATGTTAATAGTTTAATAGTTAAGGTGGTCATCTACAAGGTGTGGTCGGTTCCCTTACGAGGGGAAAGTAAAGGAAACGGAGCGGGGAGGGGATATCTCCATTTCTTTCCCAGCTCTCCCCTCTAGCTTCTCCCTTCTCAATTCCTTCGAAAGGCCGATACGCAGAACATGTATTATATAGTTATTTTTTCTCGCTTAAAGTATTTTTTTCTGAACTCAAACATCGAGTCGTCCAATCCAGTCAAATGGCTTTAGTTTGAGCTTAGGTTGCGTGTGCTTGGACGAGCCGCCTCGGCCCGAAGTGTGAATTCAATTTCTGTCTTTATATGGTATTGGTATTGTCTTGAATGGCAAATAGAAAAAGAAATTGAAAATGAGCCATTCAATCTCGCGTCTGTTCGAAAAATGACACATTGGTTGAAAAATAGATGAATGAAAAAAGGTTAATCCAATAAGGATTGTTTTTCTTAATGCGAAGTCTTTTTTTTTGCATTCATGTTTAATTTTTTAAAGCTAGGATCATTAATTCGTGCATTTTGAAGGAACCTTCTAATTACTAGGCCGACATCATGTAAAACTGTTTAAATTGTGCCTATTCATTATTCTAAGTGTTGCCTTAATTATTAATAATGTCAGCTTTGATAGAAATGCTTGAGTTAATGTGTTATGGAAATTTTCAACAAAAAAATAAATTGCTCTTCAATTGCAAAAGGTGGCAAAAATCGTTTGGAAAATTAGTGAGATTTGGAGACTGAAAAATAATATAATTTTTGGTGAATTATATTGTCAGATAATGAAGTGCGAAGCAGTGGTAATAACAATTACGCTTGTTTTCATCCTGGTTAGTCTGATATTAATTAGATTATCCCACTTCTCACTCGGTCCAATAGGATGTTCTGAATTTGGCATGTTAAAGCCTTGTGCAAATACAATTTTTCTGTTATATTCATTCTATACCAATTCTAAACATCGACAGAAACCTACTTGCCCTACATTACAATCTCGAAAGGAAAAATGGTAAGTTACTTTTGCTTCGGATGGTACGAAAGTTTCTCTAAATACAAATATCTTTGAATGATAAAATGGAGATTTGATAAGGTAGCGAGCTAGCGCAGGCGAGCACAATAATGTGTTTGAAAATCTTTCTAAACACCAATCGTTTCGAAGAGCTTTCTATCATCTTTTGCTTGAAAGTCGCTGCTCGGAAAACAGCACCTGATATCTTGAAGGATAATCTAGTAAGAATAATTTTCTCGCTGATGAAAAATTAAAGGTCAACTGTTTTTTAGGCACAAAAATTTGTAAAAAAAGAAGTGATTGTTCGTAAAAACTAAGATAATTTGCTTTCTATATTTGAGCAACATTAAAATTGGCAAATATCTCGAATTGTTTCTTTTTCGGTTCAAGTGAAATAGCTATATAAATGATGCGATCCCGATAGATTTCAGTCTTTTCTATGAATACGCATCGGTTGCTAGGTTGCATATCTGATGTTTGGGGAATTACTTATGCGAAGAACAACAACTGAAAGACAACTTGAAACTTATCATGTAGACACTCATTTAACTACAAGCTTAATTCTTCGGTGCTTGAATTGTCAATGACACTTAGCTTTATAGAACTGGAATCTTTTACAAAAGTCAATTACAATTATCCAACAGGGGATTTATTTATATTCCTTTCCTAATTGCATTTCGAATTCTAAGTATCTCTGTTCCATTTTCAAGCGTTTTGTATACTAACAGTTGTATTGTCATTTTGTTTTATGTTTTGTGATTTTTTCATTCGTTTCATGCCTCTAAATCTTTTAGTATATGTAAACTATTTAAATGATCTATTCTATTGCTGTTTGCAGACGGAGAACCTTACAGAACAAGATATAAAAGGTTTGTATAATAATAACGGATCAGTTTCTTCCGGAATAATATAGTTATTGAATTCGCGTAATCCCTTCTTTTATGTACGACTCTATCAAATCGACACCGTTCAAAATCAATTTTCAAATCGAAGTCTACCTTGCTTTGCCCACCCCACATTCTCAATGTTTTTTTTTCTTCGCAGAGATGAGAAATGCGTGGAACATAATGACTATTCGAGAACACAAATGAATTGCGCCCGCTGTTTTCAAACCTTTATCGCTTTTTTCTAGAAAAATTCAAGATAGCGGGGTGCTATATTATTGCATTCATTATTAATGACACTGCATGTATTAACGACCGTTTTGATAAGTTTTTTGCCAGTTTTATCACATTTTAGTTATCAAGTAAATTTGTCCCTTTTTAAGTGAGTATTTTTGTATTTTTTAAATTTGTTTTTAGCTTATAAAGAGGCGTTCAACGTGTTTGATAAAGATGGCGACGGTACAGTGACTGTTACAGAGCTCGGCACAGTAATGAGGACACTCGGAGTCAATCCCACAGAAGAACAGCTTCAAGATATGATACGAGATGCTGACGAGGACGGTAAGGACTGCTGAATATCTTCCTTCGAAGACTATCTTCGAGCATGCGTGGTATAAACAGAGGGAAGTTGATTTGCGCATGTCTGAAAACTTGGCGGGAAAATTTACCAACGCGTTCGCGTTCAGTGGAAATGTCTTATAAAAGTTCCCGCCAAAACACGATTTATTGAATCAGTGAAATGGTTTCCAGAAACCATTTCGATGCAAATATTACCTACAAACACCAAAATGGGTTTACTGTCAACTGCAATTCTTAAGTTAATAAAATGAGGCTCGATTCATTTGTGATTGGGTGTATCAATAATATTTGTAGTCTAGTAACTTACATGATTGAAAAATGTCCTACAAGCTAGGACATTGGTTTATATTCGAAGCAGTAAGGCGTTAGTCGGCCAGTTCCGATCAACGTACCGTAAGACTTTCGGTGATAATCGTTTAACTTTCTTCTTAGAAAGCGGGAATGTTGACTTCCCTGAGTTTCTAACCATGATGTCAAAGACAAGGCATGAAATCGAGCACGATACCGAGAGGGAAATTTACGAGGCTTTCCGTGTATTTGACAAAGACGGAAGTGGGTACATCACAGACGAGGAATTACACATGGTACTGAAGAGCCTGGGAACAGAGTTCATTTCACAAATTGATGTTGATGAGTTTTTGAATGAGGTTGACACTGATGGTGATGGTCGAATAAACTATGAAGGTGAGTGTAACGGAAGCATAGGTTGAGATTCTTGCTTGGACGAAATACAAGTCATTTGCGTCGGTAGAGGCCCAGAT
The DNA here is from genome assembly GCA_029948255.1 of Telmatactis stephensoni. NCBI lineage: Eukaryota > Metazoa > Cnidaria > Anthozoa > Actiniaria > Isophelliidae > Telmatactis > Telmatactis stephensoni. The sequence goes on from JALIZF010001684.1 coordinate 48,075, forward strand.
AAACGTACGATGCAACTTTTTCTCCAACGAACATTACGCGCAACACAGTTGCACCGTGTGTCAACCTTCCACTGTTGCGCAGAACGTTGTGGAAAAAGCTGCATAATTAAAATTCCATCCTAAACCTGTAAATGTTGCGTGCAACTCTTGCAGGGGTGGACCATCGGCTTACCATTCTCAACTTTTGTGACTTCATTTGTTCTGCTCACTGCGTGCAACACAAAATTGCATCGAATTATACAAATTTGTACAGATTCTATAATTGTTAATATACTCAATTATGATTTGATATTCTATTTTATTGTGTTTTTGTTTTGATATAATTTCATGGTTATTTATTAACAGAGTTCTACAAGATGATGATGAAGAATAAACCAGCAACAAATGATGAATAATTTAGCTATTTATCTACACTAGCCTCCTTCGTAGACATCTCTAGTTTGGGCTTCCTTTGGAAAATGTTACCTTCAACATGAGGGGACTGAGGACGAAGAAGCGAGAAAGAAAGAATAACCCCGCGGCAAAACGACTGCGCATACGCAAGGTTTCGCGGCTTTTGTGTTACTGCGTCTTGACCACAGGAATCCCAAGCGATACTTTAAGAATTGTTTTCTTTAGATTTTCCCATATCATAAAAAAAGAAACGTACTGGGAGACAGGCAATAGAATATATTAAAGGTTGTTTGTTTGACTGTCGAATGTTTTTATTAAGGCCAACATTGAGGTGGACTGGTGATACATGCATGCATGGTACAATTGCCGCGGTGTTAGAAAGAGTTCTTTTCCCCTTCACTCTCCTCAGTCTTCTTCCCCTCTTTTCAAACCCAGAAAGCCCAACCCAGGAGAGATGCCTGTGTATGTGGCTAGTACATAGTATATGGAACCCCAAAAACGTAGTTTGCTGCAAAAACGCATGCTCTGTAAACACAACTAATGTACACACGTACCGAGACATTACACACAGACACGGTAATGTACAAGCAAAAAATACACAGACTTAGTGCCGTGTACTGCCGCTTATACGTAGTGCTTGTGTCACTAGTGACATAAGCATAACCACAAGCAACATACACAGACTCAGTAATGTACTGCTCATTAGCAGTGCTTGTCTTTTCACTAGTGACATAAGCATAAGTACAAGCAACATACACACGCAGACTCAGTAATCTACTGCTCATTAACAGTGCTTGCTTTCTTTGACAAAGATGTGTTTTCTAAGTTTAGCTTTTTGAGCGATGTTTGCTGTTTATCTGTACGAAGCATGCGCATAGGCTAGCTCTACGTACTAGTCTCGCTTGTAATTCGGATTTCATATCGCGCACTTCCGGTAAGGAGACGATGGTGAACAATAAACCAGCAACAAATGATGAATAATTCAACTATCTATCTAGACTATTAGCCTCCTTCGTAGACATCTCTAGTTTGGGCTTCCTTTGGAAAATGTTCCCTTGAACATGACGGGACTGAGGACGAGGAAGAGAGAAAGAAAGAATGACCCCGCGGCAAAACGACTTCGCATACGCACGTTTTCGCGGGCTTTCGCGCGGCCATGTCGACCACAGGAATCCCAAGCGATAATTTTAGAATTGCTTTCTTTTGATTTTCCCATATCATAATAACAGAAAAGAACTGGGAAAAAAGACAGACAATAGAATAATATGTTTTAAAGTCCTTAAAGGCTCAATTGGATGAAAATCGGTGGAAATTGGAAACTGATCATTTCTATCTGAAGATTGATATAGTGACATAAGCATAAGCACAAGCAACATACACAGACTCAGTAATGTACTGCTCAATGGTAGTGCTTGACTTCTTTGACAAATATGTGTTTTCTAAGTCTACAACGCTTGGGAGCGATGTTTGCTACTTATCTGTACGATGCATGCGCAAAGCTTGCTCTACTAGTCTCGCTTGTAAATAGGATTTCATGTCACGCACTTCCGGGTCTTTTCCTCGGAAAGCTCTCGTAATCGAAAGTGTAAGATTTCACTCCGATTTGCCATCGGTAAAGACTAACGAGCAAATCTACGATGAGCATGGCCTTGTGGATGGTAAATATATTTTCAGGGCTCGCGAGAAAAAGAGCTCAGAAATGAAATTCTTCAGTGTTACAAATATTACTCCGTGCTTCAAAAGAAGGCTGCTGCTTTGACTAGTGAGACTAGCCTAGAATTCTTAATTAAATGCTTACAAAAGTAAATGTCGACACGGGCAAAGAAAAACGAACATACTGTTTCCCATAGCGCGAAGGCAACCACCCAATAGTTAATGATATTAACAAACAGTTGTCTGGTAGTGATTTACGAAATATCCACAGACGGACGCGGCAATACATAAGCGAAACATCTGGGAAAAATGTCATGGAATTGTAGAGGAGTGCTGGCTTCTTTTGCCACCACTTTCAAGTTGTTTTATCTTAACTCCAATCAATGACACTCATATCATATTCCTTACACATTGAATGTTTTCTCATAAAAACTGGTAATAAAATGTTAATGTGTTATCTGTTGAGGTCAATACATATAGGTTAATCAAAATATTGTTTATCAGCCCAAGATTATCGCCAGAAAAAAAAAAGAAAAAAAAAATCCCGGGGGATTCAAGAGTTAAGTAAACATTTTTTTAAAGACTTTCCGTTCTCCTGTGTTGCCGGCAAAATTTTACCGCTAAACAAGATGATTTTGTGTCGTCTTTCGGTACCCGTTTTGCGTGAATTAATAAATCATTCTGCGTGATACCGCGGGATTTTAGCCAATCGTGCTAACGCGTTTCCACGTCCCACCACCAGTAACGACTCTTTAATTCAATTGAATCAAAGAAAATGATGTAAAAGCGACAAGAAAAAAAAGCGCGCTTCGCATTAAGCTTTTTTTTTAAACATACTTTTTAACCCACAAGCTTACACTGATTACATCAGAACATTTTTTCCAGTGACTGATGCAGTTGAAACTTATGTATTATTAATACCAAAAAATTCAAATTTTTCCACTCTAATTATTAACACATATTTTGTCTGTAGATCAGACATATATAAACACGACCACAATCTTTATAAATAGATTAGCCATGGAATATTGTAAATAATTTCTCTCTGATTGGAGGCAAATAGATTGGATTTCAAGAAAAAGTTACCTCACATTCTACGCCGTTTGCTTTCAAATGATGCTTTTACATTGTGACGTATTCGTAACTGTTCTAGTTTTTCTAACGTTCGGGCCTGACTGTCTTGCGTGAACGACTGAAGCAATTGTTATTCTACAATATCCAATCCAAAACCATTCGTAAATTTGAAGTTAACAATTCACGAGTTGTCAGTGGTTAATTTGCATTTGCAGTTTTGGCTCGCGACAAAATCTTATGTACTATACATGTACGTGGAGTGACATCTTTGCTTACAATTGACTCTTGTGTACTTCCTCAAAAAACCATTGTTATAGTCAATAAAAATGGTAAGTTCTTTTGTATTTCTATTGTAAACCCTTTTGTTAAAGCTTTATGGCTTAGAATTATGAAAAGTTTGGATATATAAACTAAAAAACTATCTAGGAAGATGGATTGTTTACAAATAAGAGAAATGCTCACATTTTTTGGTCACTTGCGCTTTTTTTAGTTTTCTTGTTGAATCGCTGTTTCAGTAAAAAGTGTCTGAATTATAACTGAGTATAAACTGTTACATAGCTGAATTCTACTGATATGATGTCAGCATGAACATGTTTAAAATGTCTGAAAATGCAGCTTTAAAATCGAAAAAATAGCTTTTCATATTGTTGGTTTATTTCCAAGGGGAAAATATTCCCTAGCTTTTTCTGCAGAAAAAAAACTTTCAGTGTACATTCCTTCGCACACTTTTCGCATTGTCAAAGACGCTAATTCAATCAAATATCGATAGTAAACTTGCCAAAATCAAATATTATTTCATATATTGAATTAGAATACTAATTTTATGTACCGAAATGACAGTGAAACTGAAAATTCTAAATAGCGTCGACAAGTTTAGCCACGGAAAGATGGGATGAAAACATTCTACATTTTTAACGTGAACTAGTAATCCCAAACATCTTTCTTAATTATACTCAGAAACCAAAAATACGATATTAACCATCAGAATTAAATATTCAAAGCTCGGCCAGATTTTACCAGATCCTTTGGCTAATCCAATCTTTTGAAAAACACAAATGTATTTAAAAAAAACTGATTTAAAAAAGCCAATTGAAATTTCGTCGCCCTTATTCAAAAATGATATTAATGTAAACTCAAGTATTTCGTTTTTTTGATCAGTTTTTAAATAGAATAACCTTATATTATGAAAAACAATAAGCGATAATATAAATATTTACTTTATAAATATTTAGTGGGAAGTCCTTCGCTACATTTGAGTTCATTATCGAGATATCTGAGACACCGTTGGACGAATTGTTTTCTTTTAAATACTTTGAGAAAAATGTATGTTTGATTGTGATTTTAACTTGAGTATAGATGATAATAGCTAATGTAATGTAATATCTTAATTGATAGGCTGACGACAAAGGACGTCTTAATGATGAAGAAACGACGGCTGGTAGGATTCTTTAAATGTTTCCTTTGAAAGTTTTTCCTATATTTATGTTTTCATCTCATATCTGTCGACTTGAAGTCTGTTTCATCCCCTTATTTTTTTAATCTCGCGATATATTGGAAACGTCTACTGCGCATATTCATTAGAAATTGGGTCGGAAAAAATATGCTGCGGGTTGGTCCTTTTCCCTAATATAAATGGCTGGACACATGGTGCAGCGTTTTTAGTAACGGTGCAAGAAACTGTAAAATAGCACACTTTGTCTATCTCTGTAATTGCTGCGAGAATCGTTGCGGGAGCGCAATGGTTGCAAAAGTAGCCAAAGTAGTCCAGTTTTGAGATATGCTTCACCTGCTACATAAGAAAGTAATTAAAAGGAATTAAATCGAGGCTACGGACATACAGCTCTTAAAACGTTTGTTTTGTTACGAATGACTGAGTGAGCTTTTTGCACGTAGCCTCGTCTTGATTCCTCGTCTTGATGTTGCAAGTGAAGAATATATGTCGGGTATTCAATAGCTGACTTCCGAGATACGCTTCACTTGCCACACACAAAAGTATCAAGACGAGACTAGCTACGTGCATAAAGCTTAGTCATTCGTAACAAGATAAACGTTTTAGCACGTAGCTCGTTCTAAATCCTATGTATACGTATGTGGCAGGTGAAGCATATCTCGGAACTGGATTATTTCTATTTCCACACCAAATTGCATTTTAGACAAGAAATAGCTGCGACTGTGTGGTTTAGACCTGATGTCCTCATTTTTTAATCTTTGTAAACATAAGAGCATGATTGCGCTCTCAAGAGCTGCTTAGCAGAGACCCCCATCTTGTAGGATACATGAAGCAACGTCTCCTGTCTTCTTTAAGCCGTGTGTCCACTCCTTTAACTGTTCTTAGCTCAAAGATGCTAGTAAATGCTCAGAGTACAGTTGTGCAGTACAGTTGCACCTTGTGTTCACCTCTGTAATGTTGCGCTAAACGTTCCAGAAAACGATAATGAGGCAGAACTCGATCCTAAACCTATAATGCCTGGGCGCAACTAACCCTAAGAAGAAGCTGCATCATATCATACAAAGTAAACCTCGATCGATCATACTTCTACAACGGTTTTGTGCAACAGTAAAAGCAGTCAGCATTCACAGATTCATTAGCAGTGCTTGTCTTTTTACTAGTGACATAAGCATAACCACAAGCAACATACACAGACTCAGTAATGTACTGCTCATTAGCAGTGCTTGTCTTTTTACTAGTGACATAAGCATAACCACATGTACAAGCAACATACACAGACTCAGTAATGTACTGCTCATTAGCAGTGCTTGTCTTTTTACTAGTGACATAAGCATATAAGCACAAGCAACATACACAGACTCAGTAGTGTACTGATCATTAGCAGTGCTTGTCTTTTCACTAGTGACATAAGCATAAGCACAAGCAACATACACAGACTCAGTAATGTACTGCTCATTAGCAGTGCATATCTTTTCACTAGTGACATAAGTAAGCATAAGCACAAGAAACATTTTCAGTCAAGTATATAAAAGACAAATTCAGCGCAGCTTATCATCCCACTCAGCGTATATTGCTTGTGCTTTACTCATCCTAGTCCAAAGGATATGCATTCATTACCTGACTGCCATTCATATTTCTGTGAATGTATTTGTATCAATGAATGAATGGAAATGTGTACAGTGAAAAGTATACTTCCAGTATGGGCGTCCCGAGACTTAGGGCTGGTTTTCACGAGCGACGCAAACAGAAGCCGGGATGCAACATACAGACTTTCATGTCAGAATTAGCAGACTTTCAATTTCAATTTCTTCAATTTCAAATACCATTATCTCATTGTCTCATTATCCATACTTTAAGTGTCAAAAATACAAACTAACGCTCTTTTTATCCTTCTTTTTCATTGCCTTGCTTACTCATTTCTTTCTCAGAGGGAGAGCCTATACCTCAGCCTAAACCTATACCTTCTGTCCTGGAAGCCGGTAAAACTTTCATCTCTTAACTTTATTTCTCACCACTTGTCTGCGCATCTATGCACTTTCATGTTTCATGCCTAACTCCTACAATGGGTACCCTGTGTTAACGAGGGTAAGAGGGGACTAAGACTAGGGATTTGATAAAGTAAAGACTTTTGACGGGACGACATGCCATTTAACACCCTCCCTCCCTCCCTCCCCCCCAAATCCACTCTATATCCATATTGTTCTCTTTTTACCTTTCCTTCCATATTTATAGTTTTATCTAACTTTTTTTTTCGCGGAGCGCATTGCCTTCAAATACACAAACAACGAGTGACCAACGTAGCGAAATGCGAGCTAAGTGCTCCAACAATTCAGATTCAAACAAAAAATTTATTTTACAGAATTCAAGGAGGCCTTCTCCCTATTTGACAAAGACGGTGATGGTACCATTACCACCAAGGAGTTGGGAACAGTCATGAGATCTCTTGGTCAGAACCCAACAGAGGCTGAGCTTCAGGATATGATTAATGAAGTCGATGTCGATGGTAAGATGCGCTTCATTTGGGAGTGGCTCGAACCTCTTCTCATCCCATGAAATGATGGGATGCATGAGCACAGTAACCCTAGCCCTATAAATGCCGTATTTAATGACCACGCCCTACAATAGGGCACGGAAACATTGCCATTCTGCCATTACTTTTCATCGACTCCCAACTGCCAGCTAAGATATAAATATTAAAAATTTCCTATTAAAAATCGATGAAAAAAATTAAAGTACTAAAAAAGCTATAATCTAAGTGTTGAAAAAAGAACAAAAGATAAAAAGAAAAGAAAAAAAGAAAAAGAAAAAGAAAAAAGAAAAAATGAATCCGGCATCGACGGGACTCGAACCTATAGCATCTAAAAAGGCACCCCCCGGATACAAAGTACCAAAATATATAAAAAACTGAAATTTAGGAAAAATTAAAATTAAATTTTGGGACGATTCTCCCGAGACATTCAAAGAAGCTGAGACATCGAATCGACTTACGTTACGGATGAAGATTTCGGCCCCATCCACGCTATCCCGGTGCTACATATAACGGTTGTCTTAGCCCGAAGGCCAGGGAGGGAGACGATATCCGGACCCTAATCCATACCTTTAGATATCACCTTAGACCGCTGCGCTACCTAGACACTTAATAAATATAATGTCTAATCGGGGTAGTCTATTCGGCGAAGTTTCATTATTATGCTAATGTATTTTCCAGGAACCCCATTGGTTAGTCTTAGGTCCTCAGGGAGATATCAGAACCAATCAAAGTACAGTGATCTAAAGAATGATGTTTTTCATAAATATAAAGAGTAAATAAAAGAATAAATTTTCGTGAATAATTTTAATGCGTCGAGCGTCTTTGGAGCTTTATGAGACTTATGAAGTTACGCTAGCTATGATTGTTGTTTATGGATTTACCAATTCCTTTGCCGGCTGTTTGATCTTCACTTAAAAAACTGGTTTCAGTTGTAAGCCACATTTTCTATTTCAGCCAAAATTCTAGCCTGGAGCATACCCGGAGGCTTCAAACATCGGTAAAGTTAAGTACCTTTAATGGTTTCATAAAGTAATTAGGATTCGCTTATCAGTTCCATCAGTGTTGATGCTACACCGAACAAGCCATGCTAGTTTATTCACATATCAAAAAGTATTTTTCGTAATTTAGGTAAATTTAACGAGTAGCCGTTAGCTATACGAGATCTAGTACCTGAAGATTGTATTGGAATATATATATTTGTACCAATTTTATGCGTAAACTTAATAGTTTAATTAAGTCGACAATGCACATTATGCTATTTGACAGAAAAGTGTGTGAAAAGAGACTAAATTTCGCTAGACATCTTTCAAGTTTTGTTCAACAGAAACAACCAGCTTGTTTGCAGGTGATCGCTACATTATTTACGACTCTTGATGTTTATCAATAGATCTTTTACCGCTGTAAAATTAGAAAACAGACGCACTGGCGCAGGGCTAGCCTCGAGTTAAAGTAGATTATACGAAAACACCAGCAAGAAAAACAAAAACTTTTGACTAAGAACAATACAGAAATCGATTCTAAGCCCATGGGTCTTTCTTGAAAAGGAGGCTAGCCCTGCATAAATGCGCCTTTTCTCAAGAAGCTCAGCGGACTCTAGCAAATGGAAACTGGACTATTTGGCGATGAACCGGAAATAGCCTTGTTTCATGTAGTCATTTGATATTCAGTAAAGCCTGGTCGATCCTCACAAAACTAAGCGCAAAAAAAAACGGGAATATTTTGTTTTTCTTGCGTCGTCTTGCGTCGTCGTGCGTCATCATGCGTCTTGCTTGCGTCGTCTTCGTCGATCGCTAGTGAGAACAGGCTTAACTGTGTAACTTTCTATTGTTATGCAGCATTTCATTTTTTCCATGTCAGAATTAATGCATGTCTTGGTTCTCAGACTGAAAATACATCTGCTGATTGTTAATGCATATATAGTACAAGCAGGTGTATTATTGAACAACGTTTGGCGCGCGCGCAATTCCAGCTACTGGTGCATGGTCTAAAAATGGCTCAAAAGCACGTAACTACGTTTCTTATGGTTATACAATATGTCTTATAGAGAAATAGAAAACGGAAGTGTCTAGGCGGACAACTTATGAAACCCTCGACGATACCAGAGGCCCAAGAGGCCTCCTTGATACCTCACAGGCCTCTGGTACCCAGGTTAATTTATGAGATAGAGAGAAAAAAAGTATCTGACTAAAATGGAACTCGAACTACTTATTTAAACCCCTTATAGTTTACCAAACTCTTTTAACGTATTATTTTTTGCAGGGAATGGTACGATCGATTTCGAGGAGTTTCTCAACATGATGTTGAAAAAGATGAAGGACACAGATAGCGAAGAAGAAATTCGTGAAGCGTTTCGCGTATTCGACAAAGATGGCAATGGTTTTATTAGCGCAGACGAATTAAGACATGTAATGACAAGCCTAGGAGAGAAACTTACTGATGAAGAAGTTGATGAAATGATTCGAGAGGCTGACACTGATGGCGATGGGCAAATAAATTATGATGGTAAGGTTTGTAAGAGCATTATCATGAACCCAGAGCCGTTATCATCGAGCATGCGCAGTAAAAGATAACGGCTCTGGAAACGATGGAGATTGAGGCCACTAATGGGGTCTTTATTTCGAGCCTGCGCATTGTGTTGCGCGCAACAGTTGCACATGAGCGCAACGGCACATGTTAACTACATCACAGGCACCGCCTTTTCGTGCCTTTTCGTTAGTGAATCGTAAACATAAGCACAAGCAACATACACAGACTCAGTAATGTACTGCTCATTAGCAGTGCTTGTCTTTTCACTAGTGACATAAGCATAAGCACAAGCAACATACACAGACTCAGTAATGTACTGCTCATTAGCAGTGCTTGTCTTTTCACAAGTGACACAAGGATAAGCACAAGCAACATACACAGACTCACTAATGTACTGCTCAGTAGCAGTGCTTGTCTTTTCACAAGTGACATAAGCATAAGCACAAGCAACATACACAGACTCAGTAATGTACTGCTCATTAGCAGTGCTTGTCTTTTCACTAGTGACATAAGCATAAGCACAAGCAACATACACAGACTCAGTAATGTACTGCTCATTAGCAGTGCTTGTCTTTTCACAAGTGACATAAGGATAAGCACAAGCAACATACACAGACTCAGTAATGCACTGCTCATTAGCAGTGCTTGTCTTTTCACAAGTGACACAAGGATAAGCACAAGCAACATACACAGACTCAGTAATGTACTGCTCATTAGCAGTGCTTGTCTTTTCACAAGTGACATAAGGATAAGCACAAGCAACATACACAGACTCAGTAATGCACTGCCCATTAGCAGTGCTTGTCTTTTCACTAGAATAAGTGTCACTAGTAAAATCGTCGAGAAAAACCTTATACTTCAAGCCAAACAATGTTTTTCTTTTCTTTGTATCAACAGAGTTCGTTAAAATGATGACAAGTAAATAATGACAACATAGACTCAATGACATCATGGCTTTGGGTATTGATGGCATGTGCGCATGCGTGAATGGTATCTTGTTTCCAAAGAAACTGCTTCACATATTGAATACATTCTTTATGACACTTCAGTCTTGTTAACTAAATTAGAGATCAAAAAGGAAGAGAATGGAAGGGATCTTTTCGTCCTCTTTACTCCAAAAAATGTCTCTCTTTTCATCATCACTCAATATATTTTTTGTGTGAGATAATTCCTTGCAGTTGCATAAAGTTTCTAGAGATTCTATTGTTGGATAAAGACCAGATTCTATATGACTTAAAAGCCTAAACCGGAGCAACGCTTGAGGTGCCGTATTACAGCGACAGTTAACTCCTTGAAATGTACTTGAAAACATTTGAAGAACCATGCTATAATCGTGCATGTCGTTTCGTGTGGTGACGTGACCGTCCGTGAGACGTCGCGTGTTAAGTCGTTTCGTGATCGTGCTATTACGTATTCCGTTGACAGCGTGCTACACCGTGTTTCGTGAACGAGCTATGCCGTGTTTCTTGACCGTGCTATACTGTGTTTCGTGACCGTGCTATGCCGTGTTTCGTGACCGTGGTATACCGTGTTTCGTGACCGTGCTATTCCATGTTTCGTGAACGTGCAATACCGTGTTTCGTTAACATGCTATGCTGTGAAAAGGTTTTATCTTTTGGACGAACAGAGACTGAGTGCTAAGTATATTTGGGGGAAATTAAAGAAGGCTGATGCATGGAAAAAATGTCGTATATATATTTGGGGTTTCTGGTTGAGGTGTTCTTTTTTTACTAAATAAAGGCTTATCTATAATTGAACAATTGTAAGAATAAATTAATGTCTGTTATCACTGTGTGCTTGTCATTTGTTCCAAAATTCTCAGCAAGGGATAAGTCAGTTGAAAGGGCTAAGGACAATGTGACATAAGGAATTGTGTGACTCGAGGAATTGCGTGACACAAGGAATTTGCGTCCCACCTAGCTGATCCTTCTTCACAAATGATATTGAAAATAAATGTTGAGATAAAGAATCGAGAATGGGATGGGGATATAAGTGTTAGGATTAGGGTCGGGGGGGGGAGAAGGGAGGGGGGAGGGAGAGTTGAAAAGATAGTCCGCGGTTCAAGTATGGAAGAATAATATTTGATAAAGATTGATAACAGAGTTTTCTTTTTTTACTTACTCTTACTTGTCTGTTTACAAATACTAGCTAATAAAAGCATTATTTTGTGGCCAAAATAGGCAAACAATATAATAATAAATTACACTAGTTTTTTCAGCTTTCAAAATTTAATACTAATAAGTTTATAGTAAATTTACAATTTCTAGTACGTTCATTGCATTTGATTTCTTTCTCCATACGGCAATGCATGGAGATATTTAGCAAACGAGACGTAACACATAAGACTTAAGATGGCCAACTATTACTATTAAATGTCAAGACCACATGCACATCAGCGACCTTATATGGCCAGCTAATGCTAGAATTTTGAATTTTTAGTCTCCTTCCGTCGAGGGTGCTTTTTTGCCCTTCAAGATAATTTTGCACGCTCGTTAACTTTTACGCCTGTTAATCATATTATATCAATAATTACAATAATAATAATAGTTATATCATAATAAGGGAAGGAAGACATGAGCCACTAGATTATTCGCATGACTAAAGCATACATTATTTTTTAAATCTCTCACACTGAGCTCTGGAATTCATTTAGTTTCACGGAAAAAGGGAAATATTTGTTCACTATTTATACATTCACTGTAAAACGTTTTGCTCCGATCCCCTGTTCAAACGGTGAAAGGTCTCTAACCCCTATGGGGTATTGTACATATCAAACATATTGTGTCGTTCGTGCGGGCTTCCTGTGTTTCTACTATTGGGTTTTATCAAAAAGCTAAGCTAATTTCAAGATGGTGGACAATGTGATGTGTTTCATCGCTACAATATCTGCAAGTTTGGATGGAATTAAGAAAATAGGCTCCAAATTGCAGGAAAATCAGCAAAAACGCATCTATGTGTCTTCCAGATAAGGTAATACCTGCCCAGATATGAAATAGACTTCATGGCCGTGCGAATGACAAATTTTTATAGACTGAGATATGTTTGATATGAAATGAATATCGAGCGTCTTATGCGTACGTATAGAAAGAGCTACATCTAGACTACAGTACTGTACGCCATGAAAGCTCTTATGATTAGGAATTTAACATAGATTCGTCTTCGCAAACACGTGAAGAAACTGATCGAGTTTCATTATGATCTAGAGATGCGTTTCTTTAGTTTCTTTAGTGTTATTCTCTGTTGGAAACAGAAAAACAGGCTCACATTCTTTTGGAATGTCCGCAGAATTTATGCTAGTGGACTGACTTCGTTTTGGTCCACTTGATCCAGATTCCTTTCTTGACCCCTCTTTTCCATTGGAGGAGGCTCCGGGTGTGGCTGAGGGTGAACGCCTTTGTGAACTCATCCTGCTTAGGTACATATTGGAAGTCACGCTGGAGCTTCGGCGTCGTCGTTCGTTCTCTATGAGGACCCTAGGGTTGAGATTCCCACCGTTGAAGTAGTAGATAAACGGGTTGCAGATTGAGTTGAAGAGGCCCAGGCCATAGAGACCAACTCGAACCGCATCGAAAGGATTCGGGAAGCCTTTGAGACGCTGCTCTATAAAACCGCTGTACAGAACAAACGGCGTCCAACATATGAAGAAGACCGCCACGACGCTCAGGAGCATGCGCGTTACTCTCCTCCGAGAACCGTCGATGATTTTCGCGTTGCTGTCGGATTTCGTCATTGAGGAGGAAACGGAGAGCGTCCGCTGGCGATTCCACACGACTCTTATGACGCGGTAATACAAGACACTCATGGTAGATACAGGAATTACAAACGAAGCAAAGAAAATTATGAGCAAGTATATTCTCCCAGCAGCGCTTTTGTATGGTATTGGCGTGCAGTAGTAGATTGTAGTATTAGATACATTTATAGGCATTAGAGAAGAGAAGTAAAAGGTTGGCAGGAATTGGACTGTGGAGTAAATCCATGCGAAGGCGATGAGCCAGTATGGGCGAAAGATTCTTATTCTTGGGGCTTTAGAGCGGACAGGTCTGGCCAAGGACAGGAAACGATCGACGCTGATAATGGTAAGAACTGCTATGGATATCGTAGGAGAGAAGAACTGGAAGAAAAGGAAAATGAGAGTTATTATTAATAACAATAATCCTCATCATCATCTTTTAGTTGTTTAAGCAGGTTAGAATTACTGCTGTCTCTCACACTCACTACTTCTACATTTACATCTTTTATAGGGAGGGAGGGAGGGAGGGAGGGAGGGAGGGAGGGAGGGAGGGAGGGAGGGAGAGATGCAGATTTGCTTTCAATAGAATTGCCGAATATCATTTACTCTCTTACTAAAAGCTATTATAGAAATCATTTATCAGCTAGAGAAATATAGGACACACATCTTTTTCTTACCTGCACAAAGCGAACGATTTTACATAACACAATATCGCCTACGCCAGCTGTGATCGGGTAGTGGAAGTTACTAAATATGGTCATTGGGAGGCAAAGAATGCACACGAAAAGATCAGAAATGGCGAGATGAACGATGAATAACTGGACGCTTGACTTGTGCCCAGTCCTTCGCACAGTTGCGATGACTGCCAATACCAGTCCATTGCCGAGGATACCAATTATGGACACGAGGCCTGGTACGAGAAAAGATAAAGTCACGTAATCAATAACGTTTTCTTTTTCTAAAAAGCTAATAATAACCTGGCGTTGTTAAATCTGGGTTAAATCTAAAGATATCATTCATTTAAACTCTGCATTAGCACGAAAAACTTGGCACTGGTTGTACTAACAAAGCTTGAGACAACATATAATAATAATAATAATAATGATCATTTATATAGCGCCTATCAAAAATCTGCTCTAGGCGCTTTACAAAAACATATATTGAACATTCTCTCTACTGAAATGATCGAAACAAACCTTGGTTCCCTAGTTTACCGTCATCGCAGACTGCCAGTCTCCTTGCACTCGGTCAATTTGAAGGGACGTGGTTGATTGCCTTTTTTCGGGGACGCAATTTCCCCGTGAGTTATAGACTCGCATTGAATTTTTACCGAATTTGAACTTATCTCGATCTCTACATCAACGGATAAGTCTAAATCCTTAAAAAAACCTGAGTATTATTAAGACCTATGTCGCCGTCTTGTTTCACAAATTCAAATAAAAATGTACGTACCGGTGCGCGCGGTACTATTAATTAGATTTTTCAATAATCCGTCGCCTTTAAATTTCCTCTTAAAATCGCCTCTTATAAATCAATCATATTACTCAGACCGAATGTAAACAAAATATGAAAGTTATGAAATCTATTATCGCTTATTAGTTCAAACAGGTACCGTGTGCCACACTTTATTTGGCGGGTTCTAAACGAACACATTTGCTATGACAAATTTTCTATGTGACGTGACAAACTCACTGCTGGTCCTCACTGGCAATTTTTGCTCATTTCCAGTGATAGCAAATATCTATAGGAAATATCTAGGGAATTGCATTTTCCCATGATAGAAACTGGACAAAATGTAGGAAAATACATTTTCTTAGATATTTCCTATCATAGGAAAATGAAAAGGTAGGAAATATCTAGGAAAATGCAATTTCCAATCATTGGAAATGTCTAGGAAATATGTAGGAAAATTTTTTTTTAATTTTTACTTCTAATTTATTTGCGATTTTCTAACGATCCGCCAAAATACACTACCGTAAGTATTGAAAATGTCAAGTCTCGTATGCAAATCACAATTTACATGTTGTTAATGCCCCATTATTGCAAAACGTCTCTTTTTCAAAACAAAACGACGAAATTACGTTAAAACATTAATTCCCAGCTGACGAAAAAGAAAATCCATCTTTGCCAATCGCAAAAAATAATTTCCAAAAAACGCAAAAAATCGCTAATTGGCAAAATTAAACTTAGTTACGCAAAAATAAGGTAACACACGTATAATGACTTGGCTACATTCTATTTCACGATTGCTATTTAACAAATAGATTCCATTTTCCGTGCGTCTGTACTCTAATCGATGCACAGATGACGTCAAAATGTGGTGAGAACAAAAAAGTACGCCACGAGACGAAGTCGGAAAAATGGAATCTATCTGTTTTATATAATATTTATCGAAACATTCGAACCAATCAGAGCGCGCGTAAGATTCTATGACGCCATCTATGTGTGTGTACTCTAATCACACATGGTTGTTCGACCAATCAGAGCGCGCATAATTAACAAATTGAAGATGGTTTTGAGTTGTCTGTCCTCTTATTGACACACTCTTGACGTCATAAAATGTTCAAAACTCAAGTGGAATCACGAGCGCAGCGAGTGGTTTCACTGCAAAGTTTTGAACATTTTATGGCGTCAATAGTGTGTCAATAAGAGGACAGACAACAAAAAACCATATCTTCAATTCGTTTTTTACAACAATTATTTGAGATAAAAGTTAAAAAATCCTTTTTAAACGGGGCAACAGAACGAGCGCGCGCGCTGAAACGCGTCAGCAGTGTGTCTGTCCTCTTATTGACACACTCTAATCAACCAATCAGATCGCGAGATTAGTATCAAGTGTTGTAAAATATGCCAATTATTATATAAATATATATAGTCTCTACACAGGGGAGCGCGCGCGAACTCAATGCTTCCGTTTCGATATCGAATCATTGTAATAATCTAGGCTTGCAGTGTGGTTTTACTGGCAGATGTTATGAAAAATCTAGTTCGTAATCATTGCTTGTGTTTATATCTAGAGAAGCGCGTGGTCTTGTCTGCGATATAGTAAACACCGGATAAAGTTGACTAAAGGTGACTCAAAACAGATAAGCACGCTTTGTTCACGCAGCTGTAATATAGATTCTTTGAGTCATTATTGAATAGTTTTGCATAGAAAGGAAATTTCGTGTTCTCAGCGTACAAAGAGATACGTGTGTCACTCTCAGCAAAATTATGACGATCGGATATGAGGAATAAATCCAGAAAAGATTTTTCGCACGCGCGCGGTGCGTCAGCTGACAAAAGTACAATCAAAGTCGCCCTATTGCTTACACAAAGAGACACGAAGACCAGAAAAGACGTGTGCATGTTTGTCAACAAAATCTTGTATAAAACACCAGCTGATAGGTGACGGGACAAAGCCGGTAAAACGGTGTCTCAGCACAACACGACAAGCACACCTACGTGCTCACGAAGATTGCGTTTGAGTAGTAATTTTTCATGCAAAAGTATAAACTGTCTTGTTGCTTACAAAAGCTCCCGCCAAAAACGTTTTAGGACCGGATAGATGGAACAAACTAAGCTAATGGTTCTCAGAACAATTTTTAAATGAGATATCAAGTACACTTGTTTATTCCGTACATAGGTCAAGGTAGTTAGCGTGACAGGCTCGATATGATTGTAAGCAAAAACTAGAAAAGACCGGAAAGCCATAACGAAATCTAATTGGTGCCTGGAACGGAACTCACGTACGATCGTTTAATAATTATAATAATAACATAATGTATTCAGAATTTATCCAGAATTTAACCAAAATCCTTTTTATTTATAACATAAAATTATGTATAGCGTGTACTTTTAACTGCGAATTTGTCGCATTGACCGGATAACTGATTTGAATCTGAGAAATATGGGTTGTTTCCGCTGTAGCATCTTGTCGACTTCCCTTTGCTTTGTTGTTAAGCATTAGGACTCATTCTTAACTTTCCTTTCACATTTTCAATCTGCAAATGAATTCCTTTCTTCTTCTCTCTATTTAAGTAAAATAAAATTCTTATTCTCGTTATTGAAATGGGGCTTTTTTTTCTCTTTTTTAGTTGTCGTAACTTTTAAATACATATAGAACTGCTTAAATTTGTAATTAATTCGATATACAATATTTTGGCATTTAATTTTGCATCGGCTGATATAATAGTAAGTCATTTTCACTTTTGTATTATTCTCTCTTTTTATTATTATTTCGTCTCTTTTTAGTGCATTGTAATAGTTTCCTGCTCTCAGCCTAATTTCTGATCAGTAGTTTATAGTTTCTAATGAGTTTGGATCATTTCTGATAAGTTTTCGTCTTCTAATTAATTCCTTTTCCCATCGACTGTAATTAAACTAGCTTCCTTTCTCTGCACACTAAACTCCTCGAGTTCCTGTATTTGTTTTCATTTGTTGACCTTCGCCTGCTTCACGACTATTTCATTTTCCGTCTTGAAAAAACTGAAAGCTTTTGCTCTTTGATCTAATTAATTAGCGTTCTCTCGTATCATCCAGCTTCATCAGCCATTTCCGAGTCATTTATGCTTTTGTTTTGCAGTATCTCCGTGCTACATAATGATATATTTTATACATTAACATATATATTAAACGAGTAATCGTTAATAAGTAGTTTTAATTTCATCAACAACTTCCTTAACAGGTCATAAACACTTTCACTGTTATATTTTAATCGCTTTGTACGTCATCGAGGGACACCTTGGCAGACTTTCTGTCATAATGTCCGCGTAACAGCAAAAAAAGATTGAAAAATTAGAAAAAAAAAATAAATAAATAAATAAAGGAGAAGACGTAGAGCCTGATTTCTTGTTAGAATCCAGTTTCAGCTAGTTCGTACAGTCATGTTTTCTGAATTGGATTACCAAGCAAAATTTTTGAACTGCACTTTCTAAGGAAAAATGCCCTTTCACTACCTTAAAAGTTACTGTCAATTTCTCATTTGCTTTTCAACTGGTGAAGTCTACACATACACACAAAGGGGGAAAGAAAAGAACAAATGAAAAAAGAGAAGAAAAAAAGAAAAGAAAAAATCCTCTAAGAACCTTGAAATTAGTTGTTTTTAAAACGTACATCTCGTGAGAGACTTCTTATTCGGACGCTTTCAAATGTCCTTACAAGCGTCAGCTGTTGAATGGTCTGAGATTAACATTTTCTTCGTGAACTTGAAAGCTGCCAGCGAGATCAGTCAAAATGACGCCAGTATTTAGACTATCAACATTCACTTACCAGTAAAACCAAAATAGGCTATGCCGGACTGATAAACAAAATAGTTACTTTCATACTTTTTAGCTTTGTACTACTTACCAAAAATAACAGCGACAATCACAAAGCCCACATTACTAGTGCTCCAAATTTCCGAACTGCTCATCTCTCCTCGCCTGCTTTCACAATGACTGATGCTTAGCTGTTGCGATTCGATCGATTCTAACTGATGCAAATATTGTAATTGTCCGATATGTGTCTAAGCGGATGTTTGAATTGGGTAATAGGTTTCTGCATGAGCTAGAACCCCCAAGAATGACGTTTTCGGCCGGATGCCGATCAGTGGATGTACATAAGTGAAAACAAATTATGGATTTACACTGAAATAGTTTCAGCGTTTGAAAGTTCACGAGGGCATAGCTTAATTGTGAGCTATTTGACTGATGGGTGTTGAATTTGAAATTCGGAGAAAATTAAAATACCTGGCTGCGAGAATGTTTGAGTGTGATGTGTTGACAACAAACGATCAGCAATTTACATCAACATTGGGGCAGAATAAGATATATTGTAAATAAGTATTCTACTCAAAAGACAATGTGATTGGTTTTCACGAAATTAAAATTGATTACAAGTTCTATTCAACTACCCTTCCATCTCTCATTTATTACTTTCGCTCTTTCTTTCATCTCCCCTCTTTTTTAATGTATCTCTATAGTTCTTTTTTTTCTTTTTTTTATAATCTGTCGCCAACGTATTACTTAGCTTTGTTTGTTTTGTGTTGAGTGAGATTAATTATGATAATTTCATCCCTAATTCCTTTCTGCACTTACTGAACTTCCTTTTATCTGCATAGTTTTTGAAGATTTGCACTTCTGTCATCTTATTAGTAACTAACGTTCAGTAACCTAGTTGGTAACATTTCGTTTCTTCTATATATATGTAATTATATTTCTGGAGGGAAGGAAGGAAGGAAGGAAGGAGGGAAGGAAGGAAGGAGGGTGAGGAAGGAAGAAAGGAAGGAGAGGAGGGATGGAGGGAGGGAGGGATGAAAGGAAAGGAAACTGAGGAAGATTTGGTTCACCATATCCATCTATCCAGTTGTCAATTGCAATTCTATAGCTAGCCAACAAATTGACTTCATTTGCCTCTGCTAAATCCATAATCAGTTTACTATGGCTTCTCGTTCAAATACAGCTGTGTTTTAATTGATCGCTATATTTTCATCAATAGGCCATTTTAATTTCAATTCGGCCACCTGAAAAACCTTGTGAATTCAAATCTCCGACTAACGCATGTATACTTTTGATCAACAACAGAATGTTGGCGAGTTTCTACTGTTTATAAGATGCCTTCTCTATTTGTTCTCTTGATTATGGAGACGTTTATACAAATATAAAGCAACTACATACATTTTAAGTACAACTGTAAAAAAAATTGTAAAAAGAACAAGGATAATGACAAAAAGCCACTAACAATAATTCTGCCAGTGTACGGTGGATCAAACAATCGATGACCTGACTGGATACGAAAAACTACGAACATCCCGTACTTGAAAGGAAACGTTAACCCAGTAGTAGATACATAAAAATATGATTTTTTTGTACAAATTTTATCGTATATTACACAATATTGTGCTTAGACAGTTTATGTGAAACTGACGAGCTGGCCTTCATGAGCACGTAAATTGCAGGCTTCTTGTATCATTATGAATTATCCTTGTTTGGATTTCCCCTGTCCCTATCCAACAGGGGCATAAAACATAGAAAGGTGTCATAGAAAGTGGTAGAGAACGAAATATACTATAATTGTGGATTGCAAAGAACGCATCACTTAAGGAGCAGCGTTTATAAACATCGACCTTTGCCTTTTAGTTTTTATGCTTTTAAACATTGTTCTTTGACTTGTAATCGGTTAATTTTTCATCATTCAGCGTCTCTTGGGTGAATTGTTCCTGGCATTCGGGGTACTTCTTGTCATTCTGCTCTCCTGCTCTCAGCTGGGGACACTCAAATATAAGTGAACATTTGTGATATACACAGTATAATTTTTTATTTTAAGCTAAGCTATTGGTAGTTGCAAAACTTCCCCCTTTTTGTTTTTCGTCTTGATTTTCGACAAAACTGAAGTATACACTTATTCCAGAAAAGGTTGTCAGAGCTAAAGGCGATAGGCGATAGGAGATAGGTCATCCCACCATTCACGGTTGGGTTTTCTATTTGTTTTTATTAAGAAAGTCAACAATCAGACATTCATATCCAATATTCGGAGCAAAACGAACGGAATAACGAAGCTATTTTTAAAACTTCTTGAATACTTTGGAGTTTGAATGACCTATCTCCTATTGCCTATCGACTTTAGCTCTGACAACCTTTTTTGAAATAGGTGTGTATATATGAATTTCGTGTCAATATCCGTGCGGAATAAAGCTTGCAGTAATTCCTACCCATAATACTTTTCGCGGGGTCGTGACGGTTCGCGCAACGTTTGTTTTTTAAAATAGGTGTTTGTCGGCTACAAAGGACAACTCGTCTATATATTAAAAGGATCTGAGATGAGCAATTGAAAGGGCAACAATTTACTTTCATGTTAACAGACCAAAGTAGCGTTTCCCCGTCAGTCTATTTATTGTTTAGTTTGATTTAAATAAAATTGATTGCCGGATTCTGTTTGAAATGATCCGCTAGACATATTTCACGAGGCTAGGCGGTTACCATAGTGATGAATGTACTACTGGCTCCATTAAATTCTGTAATCGCAAACTATGTTTTGAAAAAGGTAGAAATCCCGCCAAATGAGGCGGCCTCCACCTTAATTGATGGCAGAAGCGGCTGAAAAGGAGAATACACCTAATCTCTTAAAGACCTGTCTGGGGCGAAAGGTCCAAATTTTAGCCTAAGCGACTTAACCGAAAGAGATTGCCGTGGAGAAATAACTAAACTCTATAAAATGACTACATGAATATCAACGTGACTACATCTACACCACTGCTGGGATCCCTTTGGAAAGTCGGCGTTTTTGAATAATTTCGCATTAGCAGGGACCCAGTAGCACCGAAGAAATTCAACAGACAGGGATCCCAGTAGTACTAAACAAACTCGACTCGATATCTCTCGCTTTGATTTGTTTGCTCTAGTCTAGGACACATCAAACATTCATTTGGTCTCCTTTTAGTCATTATTATACTAAATTCGTCGAGCAAGTTACTCTCTATCACGAAGCTGTGCGCGCTTTTGTCGAGTGAGACAAACTGCTGGCTGCAGACGAGACTACGCAGTAACTTTTTCCACATATAGAGAGGTCAAGGTGAATATTGGTAATGAATTTGTTCAAGGCTAAAATTGTTGGTTAATTTGTAGATTATAATTTGTTTAAATTTATTTTTAACTCTGCTTCTTCCGCAAAGGAAGTTCAGGATAGAAGATATACCAATTACTGTATTTGCCATTTCGATTCCCTGCCTGAGGAAGTATCGAATATAATTTTTCCGCAATGAGACGGAAGTGGTACAACTGTGGTAGTTGCAATTTTATGATTTGGTCAAAACTATGGGGTTTTGATTTGTAATATAATTAGCTGTATATTATTGTGAAATTACATCAGCTCTATGTCCGCCCTCTTCTATGCAGAGAGAACATCTATCTCAAGTCATCACGAAATTGAAATACGTAAGCGCTTCTAGTACACTGTGATACGGGTGTGCTCGTTTGCTGAGAAGATAACTGAAGACTTAACAACAGAAACAGTGGCTGGAATAATTTTGGCCACGTCGTGACGGATTTATTTAAGATGTTTGGAAAAATTACGTCAAAAGATTATTAAAGTCAGATCAGCAAAGGAGGGGATAAAATTCCGCCACAAATCAAACAAAGCAAAATATGTATAAGTAACAAAATATAAAGTCATCGTTTAAGGGAGGTGACGGGGAGAGGAGGCGTCGGGAGCTAGATTTTGTAGACTTAGTTATACCATCGGAGGGGGTTAGACATGAGAAGCCGAGGAATTATCGTGCCCCGCCTAGTAAACCTTTGCATTAGGAAATGAGGCTTATGTTGACTGATGGTAATGACTTGAGATAAACTACATTATGTTTTGGACATGTTTTTTTAGGAAGAGCGGTGGGGGATATAATGCAGGAATCTTTTAGATTAATTATAACAAATAATTATAATAAAATAAATTTGGTGTAGCTCATCACACTGCTTGCAGCACAAGTGCTGAATTACGAAGGGCGCAGCTCAACGTAATCGAGTCATTACCAGACAGTTACACATTTACATACACACACACGTAGCAGCCACCATACGACCCATGTCTGATCACGGAGCACAGCTTAGATCGAAACTAGTTCGTTTTTACTGAGGGAAGAAAAACCGGAGAACCCGGAGAAAAAATCCTCCATGCAAGGGAGAGAACGAACAAGAAACCCAAGCCACATGTGGTGCCCCGTCCGGGAATTGAACTCGGGACCACAGAGGTGACAGACCGGCGCTCTCACCGCTTGGCCACTCTTGCTTCCTTTTCACTTTAAACATTATTGGTTATCTATTTGTTGGCTGTTGTACTCTGCTCTCTCTCCAGTTATGGATACATTATTACATGACCATGCACGCTGAGATACGCGCAGATTTTCTAATTATATTGATTCGAGTGTAGAAATGATCTAGATACCTTACGAGTGTAGTGGCCATGTAATATTATGTTTATTTTGATATATAATTATCAATGGAATATACAATTTTCACGAATTTTTAATGCATTGTGCTTCCAATTTACGGAGATATACTTTATGTCACATCCAAAGAATTTATGAGTACGTAAAACTGTGATTTTGTCATTTCAGAAGTAGTGGGAAACTCAGGGAATTTCCTAAATGCCCTTCTTATGAACTTTTTATCAGAATTTGAAGGTTTCTGCTGATTTTGTTTTTGTTTTCCCCTGAACTTGCTTCCGCGCGCTAAATCGAAATGAGTTCTGGACATTCCCGGACATTGGTCGTTCTTTACGCCAGCTCCACTCCAACGAACGACCGCTCCAACCTCGACGAAATACCGCTGACCCCCTAAACATCAGCGTCAAATCTGGTATACAAAATTGTTTATAATCTTGTATCGTAGCATTCTCTACCATCACGATACACTGTGAAAGCCGTACCCTTGTTTGGTCGAAACTGCACAATGCCGTTATCGATCCTCTTGTCCACCGAAACTGTCGCACGTCGTACCATCGCCTCAAAACAAACAAGTTTTAGCGAGTCCTTTCGACTTGTCTCACTGTTTAAATAGTAAATAAACGGATTGCATATGGAATTCGCAAGTCCTAAGGAGTACGTTATCAAACGAATAGCATCTGCTGGGTTCGGAAAGGTAGCCACCCATCGCTCCACAAAACCAGTGTAGATTACAAATGGCGACCAGCAAATCAGAAAAACGATCACCACTACAAGTAACATCCGGGTAACTCGCTTTCTAGAACGTTCCAGATTCGAAAGGCTGGAGTTTGAAATGTACGTGTTTGAAGAACGCGAGATTTTTCGCTCTCGGCTCCATACGGCTTTGCCGACTCGAACATATAGTACGATCATTGTGACCAGCGGTATTAAAAAGCCCGCTAAGAATAAGAAAACCAGATATATGAATCCTGGGAGATTGTTGTTCGGTATTGTGATACAATACCAGAATTTTCCCTCCTTTGTGTCTACGTCTTGCATTTTAGCAAAGTAAAAGGTTGGTGAGAAAATTACGGCCGAGTAACACCAAGCAGTGAAGATAAGAACTTTAGGTTTTAGAAATGTAGACTTTCTTTTGAAAGGCTTGACTAGAGAGTAGAATCGATCGATACTGATCACTGTTAGAATGGCGATAGAACTTGATGGTGCCAAGAACTGAAAAACAAATAATAGAATGAATGACTGCCTGAATATGAATAAATGAATTAGAATGGACTATATTTTAATGAATTAAAAAACTATGAAAGAATGAACGAAAGAAAGACTGAAAGAATATCACAACTGCCTGCTTGCCTAGGACGGACGGACAGATAAGTAAGCGATTGATCGGTAAATAAAGTAAATGAATGAAATAAAATGTGCATGTCAGTTCTTAAAATCAGCCGGAATAACTTCTAAGAAACGAGGGGGTGGGGGTTTGGGGGGGGGGGGGGGGGGGGATGTATCATTTAAGTATTCGCCGTTCTGGCTGGTTTGGTTCCATTAAATGGGAACACCTTAAACACGGTCGGACCATACACTTTTTGTCTAAATGGTCCTTTCTGAAAACTCTATCTTCTGTTATATTTTATTTATTTATTTATTTATTTTTGATATCCACTTCATAAATCAGAAAATCATCATAGGACCCCCCCCCCCCCCACCCACCCACACACACACACACATCTTTCGTCAAGTTTGCTCCCAATAATACCAAAAACTAGTTCTAATATAAAACATCAGCTGGAAAAGTTCACCTGTTTGGCCCAGAGTAAACTTCCGACGTTAACTTGCATGACAGCCAGTAACTTTGATAAGAAATGTATTAAACGGTCTCAACATTGACTCACCTGAATAAATCTGGTGACTTTACACAAACTGTGTTCAGAATTTGTCACTTCGGTAGGGAAGTTAAAATTCATCATTATGGTCAGCGGTATGCACAATAAACACACCATTAGATCAGACATCGCGAGGTGAAGCAGAAATAGTTGGACAGCGGTTTTCTGTCCTCGACATCTTGTGGTTGCTATGATGGCAACAACAAGAACGTTGCCAGCAAGACCGATAAGAGCTATTAACCCTGTAAAATAATGTGAATTCGAAAGTTAAAAGACTTAAAAAAATGCATTACAAAGCAAGGCAGTGATCGGCCTAAAGAAGTTTGTAATTTGATCATTCATCTTCTATGGCTAGCTTAAATCAAGAATCTCGATTCTAACGAATTTTTGAATTTGCTTGGAAAGTAAATCGAAGTTCGCCACCCAGTTTGTTATGAACTTCCAAAGCACAGCTTGAACTTAGGAGCTTCCAAAAAAACTTAGCCTTTGCATCCCCTCCCCTCCCCCTCCACTCTCACTCCCTTCCCCCTCCCTGTTCACAGGCTAGAACAAACTTCGAAAGGTATGTGAATCGCACTGTGAATTTTGGGGGACGGATCATTCACAGACAAATTACAGCTAGGTTGCAGCTCAACGTGGTTGGGTTAAAGACCTGTAAGTGGCGCACTATGTTGCCGCCATACAACCCACGTCTGATCACGTCACGGAGCACAGCTCATATCAAAACAGTGTTAGTGGAGGGAGGAAAACTCGAGTACCTGGAGAAATACCCTCGTGGCAAGGGAGAGACCAACTATAACTCAACTCACGTATGATCCAGCGCACGAGTTGGGACTCGGACCCGGACCACAGCGGTGAGAGGCCAGAGATGAAACACTACGCGTACACCGCCCTTACCCCTGTATTGTAATTTCAAAGTCAGGGCCGAGACAACAAACGTACAAAAGTGCAAAAGTAAAACCGGAACCTCCTTTCTGGATGTATTTTTTTCATCGCGAAAACTTTGAATTACAAATTAAAATGAAGACAAGGAAACTAAAAACCATTTTCGTGAAAACATGTTTGCACAATGCTTCTGTAAGAGTGCTTTCTCATTTGCGGGAGTCTTTTAGTTTAGACTTGTTTGAGCAGCTGTGCGCGCCTATTATCAGCAGCTTATAAGTGTTTAAATTGAAGATAACCTTCTTAGTGCACTTCAGTATTAAAGATTAGGACTTTTGCCAGTGTCTTAAACTGTACAGTTATACTAGTTGTTTTAATATAATTAAATCATACAATTTGAGTTGAAGGGTCCAAATAAAAGTTATAATTGGTGTATCGAGACAATATCATTGTGAGCAGAGAGCAGATACTTTTTCTTGTGGAAAACTGGGGAAAAATTCAGTCCAGAAAAATTCAGTTCAAAACACAGAATGTTACTAAGGTGGATATAGAAAATTTGTAATGGAAATGCTTTCACGAGCTAATATATTCAAGTATTCAGCTAATGTATTCAAGTAGTTAATTTTTTGGTGGGAAAGATTTAAGCGCAGAGAAAGAACACGCAATACAATGTTATGGGTGGGCGGTGTTAATTTGCGGGTGAAGAGAGCTTAAGAGGAACACAATCAAGAAGGCCATGCTCACGAATATCCTGCACATTTTGGCATTCGCACTAAGAAATCGGCAAACTTATTTTCTTAAACTTAATTCAGTAAAAACGATCTTGGCATTTTATATGAAAGAAATAAAAGTACTCATATTATACTGTTATAAGGGAAATAAAATGTTTATAGGGCAAACGGCTGCAATTAGATGTTAATGGGATAAGCAGCAGCTGCTAGGTGCTACTAAGATAGATAAATAAAGAAGACAATACAGAGATAAACAGAAATTAATTTAAAAGAAAACCGGAAACTGAAAACAGAAGGAGAAAAAAATTCTAAATAAGAATAAAAAAAATCATACAGGATATGAGAAAGCAAGCTAGAAGGAGGGAAGGAAGAAAGAAAGAAAGAAAGAAAGAAAGAGGGAAAGAAAGAAAGGAAAGAAGGAAGAAAGAAGGATCGAAGAAAAGAAGAAAGGAAGAAAGAAAGAGAAAGAGAGAGTGAGAGAGATAGAAAGAATGAACGAATGAATGTACAAATGGAAGAAAATAGAAAGAAAGAAAGAGTCTACGAAAAAAGATGGATCAACTGAAGGAAAACAAACCTTCCGTGCCAGAAAATATATTTTGTTTGCCAAGATTTTGCTAAGAGCTAACGTTCACATTAGCAAATATTGGTAACCGAAAACGTAAATTGAAAATATAATGCTAGTCAAAACACATCAAATATATTAATATTAATAAATCTACCACCAGCTTGGCTTAACTTGGTCTCACTGTGATATAATCAGTTCAAGAAAGTGGCAATTTTTCTCCTTTCGGACAACTTATCAATCAATTCAATACTTTTTTGAATTTCATTCTAGAAATTGCTAAACTGATTTGAACTCACGGACTTCTATATAAATGTCTATATTTGATGAGTTAAAACAGAGTCTGTGATATTAGATCACGTATTGTAGACCAAATTGTATAGGCCAAAAAAGAATAAGAGTAAATAATAAATAATTATTAAAGGGAAAGAAGCAGGGAACATAAAACAAAACAAAAGAAAAGAAAACAAAAGAACAGAACAGAACAGAAAAGAAAAGAAAGGAACAAAAAAAAAACAAAACAAAAACAAAACAAAACAAAAACAAAAACAAAACAAAAACACAACAACAACAAAAAAACAAAAACAAAAACAAAAGAAAACAAAAGAAAACAAAAGAAAACTAAGTAACAAACAAAAAACAAAACAAAAGGAAACAAAACAAAAAACAAAACAAAAAGAGGGGGAAAATAAGTTAAGCAATAAATTCGTGACCTTTGTGATTATTTCGCTCCGTGATTCGTAAACGATAATGAGCCTTATTCGGACGGCGTATCAACCATGTGTCGTACGAAGCTGTTGCAAAGAAATTAATGAGAAAAATCCACGAAAAAATCCACGTTTAAATATGCATTTGGAACTGCTGGTTAAATGCCTAGGCATTCAACAGTCTCACCAGATCGCAAATCAAATATAAACAAGAATTTGAATGGAGGACGATATATATGCAAAATAGGGCGTCTGAAATAGGCCTAAGAGAATTACGAAACTAGGAAAGAAGCAGAAAAGAGGGAGAAAAAAGGAAGATAAAAATAAAAACATATGTTAACAACTTATGATGGTGGCTAAGGAAAAGAAGTAAACGAATACGAAGAAAACAAATATTATTAATTGAAAATGACATTTGAGATAAAGAAAAATAAACTCTGTAGAAAAAAGGGAAAAGGAAAACACAAAAAAGTTTGTAGAATGAGGAGAAAGTATACTAGAACATTTCTAAAACGTCGCACGGAAATGATGCGCGCGACAACAAATTGGAAAAGGAAAATTGACGATTATAATTTGACACATTTGAAATTTTCGCGTGCGTAGAATGTTTTTATTGAAATAAAAGCAAGGAAGAAAACGCATCAAGGCTTATTCAAGGGTTGATATTACGTAGTCAAAATCACAAATGCTCAATTTTTTAAATGTTTACTTTCATTCCTACCCGCTCCAATACATTTTTGTCAAATGTGACACCATTTAAGCGCCTGTTTTGGCGACTTGTCACAAAAAATAAATTCTGTGATCAAACAAGTCTTTATCTTTTGTTATAAATGTTCTCAGTATTTGCTGTATTTTTAATATTCCAGGCAAGTTAATAAACTTTGTTTATTCAGAATTCGAAAATTAATATGAAAATTAACTGTCACGAGGAAAAAAAGAAAAATGTGAGTGACGTTTTCGATTTAATTTAAAATTCACTTGTAAACTTGTATAAAACACTTACATATCAAGGAGTTCAACTGAACGGGACAAATTTTCGAGCATGTTAGTAAGGGAAAGGAACCATATGTTCCAAATAAAAACGTGTCTTTCATTTACAAATTCTTAGATCTAAACTCGATAATACGTATTTAATATGTTTTTTGTCAGATATTAATTGATCTTTACTATTTTCTGACCAAATCTTTTATTTTGATTAAATTTTCTTTGATATAAATCTTTAAAGTTGATGTTCACCACGGGCAAAATTCCCTTCCCTTTTTTTTAAAGGACTCGATATTTCCGCGATTGAAAGCCATCAGAAAAAGTTTCTTATCTCCACGATTTCAATAGTCACTCTTTCTGTAAAAAAAAAACAACAGCAACAACAAAACATTCATGGTCGTTTTCGATTTTATAATGATTTCCCAATTCTATTAGCCTCAATTAAAAATAAATCAATGAATTGGAAATCATTCAAAGAAATCAGAAAGAAAAAATTGATTGGTTTAACTTTTGAACTAATGATATCAAGGTTGTAAAACGCTGCAAATTACTTTGTCGCTCGAGGCGAATGAGTAATATTGTAAGGAAACCATCAAAGTGGTTTTAGTTTTAACTCTATAGCAACAAGGCGCGCGCTTAATCAGATCATTTCTACGTAAACTAGTTGATCTTTGCATTCATTTTCCCTAACGGAATACGTTTCACGAATTCGTTCTTAAGGTACATTTTCAAGTCTATCTTAATTTCGTTGAGGCAAATCCCAAATAAAACTACCTGAAAAATAATTATAATGCTTAAAATGATAAAATAACTATCTTACCCAGACAGGTAATGGCTGCGATGAATTCTGGTCCATTTACACTCCATACAGACCATTCATATAGTGTTGTGTTCGATTGTGAAGAGTTTATAGACATCTTAGAATGTCCCAAAACACCACAGAGCCTTCAAATTTTAAGTCTTGGACCTTTGCGACGTCTCAGTTGAGTCTCACTACGTTTGAGGGGGACTGTTGTGTTGCTGAGCTCTTACGCAGTGCTGTTACCAAAAACAAATAATTAGTATGAATATCAGTAAAGTGCAATTTTGGAGAGCATTAAATTGGACATGAACTAATTTTGCCGAATTAGAATTACGTTTAACGAAAAGAATTTAACAACAGAGTTTTGACGTTTTATCAATCTTTCAAAACTATAAAAGCATTAGAATGTCTTTGGCTGATTTGCTTCAATCAAATCTTTTTTAAAAAGCAGTTAAACCGCTAGTAAATTAGTTCGTCATTGGTGGAATTGTTGACATTTTCGCACATTTTTGACAAAAATGAAAGGTGGGATTTTTGCCACTGGATTTTTTGTCAGATCAAGTAAGTTTAGAGAGATCGATTTCCAATTTGCCTGTACAAAAATAGCAAACTAGCAGACTCTAAATCTACTGTTTTCTTTTGTTCCTTATCAACTTGTACAAACTAAATAGTCGTCTTTCTTTTACGGGAAACAAAATCACTCTAAGCCGAGAAGAACTGGATCTGGTGTAAAAAAAAAATGGTGCTTAGAAAACGCTTAAACGGTCCTAAACAACCATCTCGTACATCGCCAATTATTTCATGTCAACATTCTTGAAAGCTTTTGTGTTTTAATTTTGTCTAAGCAGGGTAAGCACTTCCCTTCTTTTCAGGAATTATGACATATAACTATATTAGTACAATTATAATCCGTCACGATTAGTAAACATTATTAAAACTTAAACAATAAGGCTTTCATAAAATAAAGAGGCTCGCCAAAGGGAGGATGATAGGCACTTGTTCTGTGTTCATGATCAGTGACTCGGCATACTGGGTGAAACTATTAAATTCAAAGTCTAAAGTTGTTCAACCGAAACGTAATATGTAAATCCTCTACCAGACTCTCTATTTTGTGTATTAATAATACGTTAATAAATAATACATAGTAAGCGTTTTTTTCTAAAAAAATATTAAGCAACTGATGCTCATGTCTAAATTTAAACTAATATCTATCAACGGAAAAAACACCAATGACGTAATTTCAAAACACTGCACTTTACTTTTTACTGAATAACCTACGCAAAGGTAAACTTTCTATGTCTTCGACACGAGTCCGCCAAACTTACGTTTCCGTAACGAAGAAGAATTCACGAATTAAGTACGTGACACTGCCCACAGCGTATTTTGAATTCTAGCACGTGTAAACACGAAATAATACCTTTCTTCTCGTTATGTCAAATAAAAACATTCTACTATTTACCTCAAATAAAAGCTTTAATTAAGTGATATTTAAAACAGATTCTACGTTCAATAAACTGGGGAACGAATTAGCAGAAAATGGCGTTATGTCATATTAAAACTTTATATTGTTGCTGGGAGCGAAGCGAGCAGCAACACTATTCTTGGTGTGGGATTCCTGTGCGATTAATGACGTCACCTTAATATTGATCCGCGAACTCGATTTTTATGTACGGTGGTATGTTCATGGCGAACTTGACGTCACAGGGATGAATTGGGATTCCTGTGCGATTCCATTCGAGAGGTTTTATGTTTCTCGAAGTATAAAGAAAGTCACAAAATGCTAAGTGATATTTTTTCGAGAGGGCAATGTTCTGTTACGGGTCATTTTGCGTGTTACTGTTCGAATCGAAGCTCGTCTACGGGCAGAATCAATTCAAGCCAAGATAATATTAAGTATGAAGTGAGGTCGCGCTCAGAATCTCTGCAATATATTTGGTTACTCTATGAAAGAAAATTTTATACTTTGTATGTGATGGAATTGTATTTATCATTCGTTTGATCTAAAGCGTCAAATGTCTAATGCGGCATCTTTGACCGTGATGCAACGTGCAACTATAGCTTTTAAAATCAGTTAGTTTTATAATCATTGCCAACGCTAGCCGTTTGTGATTGTTTGAAAAATTCCTGAAAATTGCTTTACTCAAAGTGCTAAATATTTTGAACTGTGTGTGTCCAACACTGATCCTGGAGAATTATGTTTTGTAGTTCAACATTGAAGGTCAACTAGCAGTGTTCGTCACACAACGCACAGGAAATAGACAAGAAACATTTCATAGATATCAGAGAAAGCGGTGTACTTTCGTGAGTTTTAGGGGAACAGTTCTGCTAACGTGGATACACCAGCTGTTTTCTGCTCGCAGCACTTCACTTTCTATTAGAAATGGCTAGTACTAGTCGGGACTAGTCTCACGTAGCTTGAGACTTGATCAGAAAACATGTAAAGACAAAACAGCTCGCGTCCTTTTTTCGCTCTTCCCAGAAGCAATTATGACATTGATTTTGAAAAACCTTCTTACTGACACAAACTATTGTTTTACATATTTTTACGAATAAACTCAGTGTCAGCGAACTCAGCTGAAACAAGTTTCCTGTTAGGCAACACTCAAAACCCCAAACATACGAACCCTAATTCCATTAATTGCTCACTAAACGCTTCGTACCTCTCATTCAAAGTTTCGTAAATCTTTACCTTGTAATTTGAGTTTCTATTGGATGTTTTCGTACTGTCGCTTGAGTTGCTTGAGTTCTGGTGTTCTGAAGATTGTTGCTTCGTCCACACTCCTTATAAAGTAACGCTTGATCTACAGCGTCGGTCACGAGAGGTGGACGAGTCATAAAAACGAGTGGATATGGAGTCAATGATTCGTTGATTATGCAAATATGGTTTATAATCTGATTACAGGCTCTAACCTCTTGGTTCACGCTAGGGGTGCTGACCCCCATTTGGATATATGTTTATGAGAAATAAGACTTTTGTGTTGAAATACATATCGCACATAACGTATATCGCAACATGAATATTGGACCTAGAATAAAGCATTGGTTGATTGGCCATGGAACGAATGATCAAGCGTGGGGAACGAACGAATTCATGAACAAATCATAGATAAATGAATGAATGAATGAATGAATGAATGAATGAATGAATGAATGAATGAATGAATGAATGAATGAATGAGTGAACGAATGAATGAATGAATGAATGAATGAATGAATGAATGAGTGAATGAATGAATGAATGAATGAACGAATGAGGCTACACCAAATTAGTATCAAATTAAAATACTTTCATGAATTTTGTTTTGATAATCAAACCATTTTCTTCAGCTTTAATATTGCATCGAAAATTAAAATTTTAGTATTGTTACAATTATAAACATTCGATCTTCTGTTAAAAAATTAAAAATTATGCACAATATTAATTCAAAAATTGTACACAATACATTTACTTGAAATAAATAAAACAAGCTTTTGATTCAAACTTCACTGTGTATTATATACATTTTTTCACCGACTTTGCGATTATAAAAGGCCACAAGCCGAACTAAGGATGATGACTTATATTTAGGACTGAGGCTGCAGGAGGCCCAAGCTCACTCTCTCCACAGAGAACTCAGCTAAAAATCGACAAGATGGCCTGAAATCGCCACCAGAGAACATCAATAACACAATCAGCACAGTAGAAAACGTTAGAGTTTATTTTCTTTATTATTGTCGGAGTTATAGAGCGGAGCCTAAACTCCCATACAAAGCTTTATAATATTAGCCTCTCACAGTGAGCTTTGGGCCTCCTGTGGTCTTTAGAAAATCTTGACTAATCAAAAGTAACTCACTTATCGCTCAGGTTTAGAAGTCCAATGCAAAATGGCAAAGTCAACAACATTCTCGTCATTTAGGTCATTTAGGCCAAGCAGTTTGGAGAACCTACTTAATACTAAGACAGGATTTAGAGCGGGCTGTGTTTGACAGAATGTCAACCGCTATCATAAAAGGCTAAAAACAGGGTCCCCTTTTGCGTGAAACGTGAAGGCTGATCTATTTTGACGTAATTTAAGGTCTAAAATATTTTTGCGTCCACGTGAAAGCAACTTTTCATTTTTTTTTTTTTTTTTTGTCGGAAAGTGAAAGAGAAAAAGAAAGACCAAATACTTTTGCATGATTGCATGATTTCATTTTTAAAAAGTTACATCTCCCAAAACACAACTGCTCTCACGAACAAAAGTATCTTACATAGAGGGTCAAAAATGGGGTACGTTTTTGAAATTTGATAATGATTTTTTTTATTGAGGGACTACTCGCAAAAGCGATTTTCAGTATGGCCCTAGAAATCCTGCGTCCTGCGGATGTTTATTCGAAATCCCAGTTAATTTATCATTCCACAGTGTGGGATTCGCCTCACAGTTTCTTTTGGGCTTTTAAGTTGTTATTTGTGTTGAATTTAGACATTGAATACACGCAGTCTCGTATCCCGTTGCTATCCCTCAAGATTCCCGTATCCCGATCCCTCAAAAACAATCAAATATTCCCGCTTGTATTTTGGCTTTCATCCCGAATCCCGCCTCCCAAAACGACAGACATATTCCCCGAGTGAATTTTGAAAGCTTGATCTATAGTAGAAGAAAGCTGCATGACTAAAGCTTCAATCTTCGACTCATTTATTCATTCAAGGACCTTCCAGCATTGAACTCGACTCTAGCCTGTTGGCGGGGTGATGTATTTTAGAACTTAAAGCAATGCATATTTGTTAATTATTGTTTCTAACTCTTCCATCACAAGGAATAACCGAGTTGGCGCTTTCAGCAGCACATTATCGCAATTCCTTGAAAAGATGAGGTAAGAGAAGGAATCGCGCGTATTAGGTCTTTGGACAATCATATGCCCCGTACGTTTGATGCTATTTTTAAAGTGAATCTGATTGGTCGAGAGCGCGCGAGCTTTCGCATTGCCTCAAGATCACAATGACATACAAAAAAAGAGCTCAAACTTGAAGCCTTTTTACACTTGTTTATTCTTAATTATAAGGTACTTTTGGCATATTAGCGAGCTAAGGTGTTTCTTATTATATGTATCTTGCAGGGCACACTACGTTTTGGATTAGAATTCCCGCCGATATTGTGCGTTGGCATGGTGAGCAGGCGTGTTTAATAAGAATTAAAATAATGTTGTAAATGGCGTCAACTTCCTGTTACCAAAAATAACCTTAATTAAGCGCCAAGCATCAACCTGCATTCGCTCTCTTACTATCATGGGCTTTATAATCATAGTCTCGTTTTCTTCGCAAAGTCGCCAACCCCGGGGGGGGGGGGGGGGGGGGACTCCGATCGGAAATGGACGGGGATGCTTGACGTACCTTTTAGGGGTCAAAATCAGCGATCTGGTACCTTTTAGGGTATCTCGGACTTTAATAGTGGACTACTAGAGACCTAGCTGGTACCTTTTAGGGTGATTTTTTCCTCCATCAACGATTAAATACTCGGAAACAAAGATCGGATTGCACGACCATCAAATTGTTCGTATATTAATAGACACAATTGATCGCTTGATTGACTAAAATATGCAAAATGTTAAATTTAGTGTTTTTGAGTTGGTATATACCTTTTAGGGGTAAAATCATGTATTGCCACGCCCACCCCGAATATGACTTTGGTACCTTTTAGGGGTCATTTTTAAAATTTCCGACGAGCATCCCCGTTCTCTTATATATAGGAGTCCCCCCGGGTCGCCAACCAATCTTCGATAAGTAATATAAACTTGAACAGACAAGGGGAAATTACTGTTCCAGCTAATATTCGTTGGAACAGGTGTTGAATAAATTAAGTTTAAGTACAAAAAATCCATTTTCCAGAATACAACTACAGATTCGTTCTATTTCGATGGTAGAAGCAGAATAGTCTAATTTTAAATATTCCGTGTGTATTCCTCTGCTCACTCACAGGGTCCGGCATGCGATCAATGGGGTAGTGGCTTTTAGACCTTTTACGCTCTTTTACAGTTAACAATAATTTCCGCCGTTACGGTTAACTAAGGTTAATTTTTTACAATAAATTTACAGCTAACGGCTAATTTTTTGGCCGTTAGTTTACAGCCAACGGCTCCCTTCCCCTGGTTTCTCCCCCCTCCCCTTACCGCTAGCTAGAAACTAGGAACAGTAGGAAGGTTTATAATTCCCATAGTGAACAATATCAGGGAGTTACTATTTGATAATCGCCATTGGCGAGCACCTTTGATTCTATTCGAGTTATCGATAACAAGAGACCATAATACTAAATCCTTACTCCATTTCTCCACTTTAAATAGAGGATTAGGACTGATTTGGGATTTAGTCAGGAATAAGATAACAGCAACAGCAACAACAACAGAAAACAAAAAACAAACAAACTGAAACAAACAAACGAAACAAAACAAAACAAAACAAACACAAAGAAAGAAAGAAAGAAAGAAAGAAAGAAAGAAAGAAAGAAAGAAAGAAAGAAAGAAAGAAGGAAAGAAAGAAAGAAAGAAAGAAAGAAATACCTTCTAATTTTTCTTGTAAAATGGTTAGAAGCCTGGGATTCTGCGGAAACTTAGAAGCTTGTATCCAAACGTTTAATTTGCTGTATAGGGATAACCGATTCAACTTGCTTATCCTCAAATTTGGTTGCAAATGAGTCTACCCCGCCTCCCCACCCCACCGGCGATTTTTATCACAGTTTTGGGGAAGTCTGTGGTGACCTGTCCGAGGAGACTGGGCTATGTTATTGTTTACAAAATGGCCGAAGGAGAAGACGGAACAAGTGAGACCAAGCAAATGAGCAACGACAGTACCGGCCAGATCGATGAGATCTTGTCAGAAGAAGGCAAGACTGCTTATGTAAGGCTTTGCTGTATTGAGCTATGCTCTCTCTTTCCTGAGAAACGCGAAAGGTAAGATGTGAGAGACTTGAGAGAAAGAGGAAAGACGGAATATCTTGACTGGATTCAGTGCACTGATAGCTCTTGATAGCTAGAGTACGGAAGAGTACGTACTTATATTCGAAATTTCAGTTTGATCAAGAACGATACAAAACTTTCAGTCTTTCAAGAAACTAGAACTTTTATGCATGATATCTATGATATTTCTACTAAGAATTCTTCAAGGATGTAAAAAGTTGTGCATAAATTTTCAACTCTTTTAAAAATCACATTTTCGTGATCCACATGATTAATAGCACTTGACATTTTTCGATATCAGACTGTAAAAATATGACCTTTGGTTGGGAATTAAAAACAAAAAGGAAAAACAAATAAGGAAAATGTAAGAGGGCATTAAATATTGATGAAATAAAATATATATGAATTTATAGCATACGAAAAAGGGAAAATAGAAAAAGGAATGAGAAACTGAAAATCTTTACACAAATCAGAGGATCAAATCAGGAAGCTGGAAATCCTTTGGTGCCATCAATTCCTGGTTCCAATATGATCTAAAATTTGTTTGTTCAAGGGTAATAATTATTATATTTTCCAACCCTTTGGTAATTCTTAAACTAATCCTCTAGCTGTTTTGGTATCAACATTCATGCAAAGAACTGCTCTCTGGGGTCAAACTTGAACTGTTTACGTGCATGGCAAATAGCCACTCCATAAACACTGTTTCCTCTGCAATACACGTTGTATAACTAGAACAATAGATTATTTTTATCTCCTAATTTCTCAGTTTATGTAGTTTCTTGGAATTCTGTTTTATTGTTGAATAAATGGCTAAACATGTCACCATTGAAATCTAATATTGAGAGGGATTGGAATGTGATCCAGTAATGTAGGATGATAGTCAAGAGGTGACCTAGCTTATGTTAAAAGCCAGGGAGTCTTGCCAATTTTGTCTAAAGTATGCACATAATTTTAAGTAAAAGTGTTTATTAGTTCTATCTTGTTTGTTTGTTTTTGTTTGTTTGTTACTTTGTTGGAAGGGGAAGGGGGGGGGGGGGGGGCAATTAGCAGACTGGAACTTGAATTAGAACAAAATTCAGCATCAAAAGAAAGGTTAACATTAATAGATTGTAGATAGAAAAACATTTTCATGGCTTTTTTCTATTGTCATTTTTATTTAATAATATTTAATAATTTTTTTCCAGATCTTTTGTGAAGGATTTCATTCAAAAGTTTGTTAAACACCTAAACCTTTCCAGACAAGGTATTGTGATATAAATTAGAATTGTGATGTGTAATTAGGGATTAAAAGTCTTGAAAGTTAGGCCAGGTTGACATGGAAATATTTTCACCCCAAAAATTCTGATTGTTTTTACTGAAAATGCTTCATCATTGTGGAAGTTAATTTTGCTTTTCAAAGTGGACTAGTTTAAAAAACAATGATCATCTATCATTTCTGTGTAGACAGTCGTAAACGCTTCTTTTTGAAAATGCTGGACCATGTCACTCATTTATAGTCCTTTTTAAGCAGGATAAACAAACATTTGTGCATGCCAGGAGCCATGAGCCCTTTTCATAGCATTTTCTTTGTTCTCATGCAGTTTATAGACAAATTGAAAATCATTTTGTGGATGAATAACAAAAACATTTCTATGTGGTCTGGGCTGAGCCTTTAGTGGAATGATGCAGCTGAGATGTTATGGGTGGTGGTGGTGGTGGTGGTGGTGGTGTGTGTGTGTGTGTGGGGGGGGGGGGGGGTAGATTTTAGTAAAGTACTCTATAATAGACCATTATAGTCAGGTTCCTTCTTTTCCTTTCCACTATTTCCTGCTTCCCATTTCCTCCTTCTTGAAATATTTGAGAGACTGACATTTGATATCCCTGGACTTTAAAAAAAAGTCACTTTAGCCATTTTCATGGCTGTTCCTTCAATTTTTCGATCTAATACTGATATTTCATGTATAGCCCAGTTATCAATACTTGGCTTGCTGCTTTGTGCTCTTGAACAAAATGGAGTGGACATCAAAGAGGATCCCTCCAATGACACAACACTATTGGTTAAGATGTTGAAAAAAGATTGTGGTCAGCACCAAAAACTTGTTCTTATTCCCAAGGTATTGTCAAGATATATTTATACATGTGCTTAAAAGACACAGGCAGCCCAAACTCTGATTCAGGGAAGAGGAGAGGAAAGGAGAGCTCCTCCTTTTCCCATCCCCTCCTTCTCTCCAGGGATTGAAATTATGAGTTCTTCTCCTCTCCTCTCCTCTCCCTTCATCTCTGTCTTCCTCTTACTTGTTACTGCTCCATTATTTTCTAATTTCATGATTTTTTGTCATTTGTGATTCCATTTTTCTAATTTTTGCTTTGAGTACATTGTCAACTTAAAATCAACCTGAAAATATGATTTGTTTTATTTTTTCATTTTATTTTTGTTTCATTTATTTCCATTAGAACTTGATTTCATTTTCACTTAAATCAGGTAGGAATTTTTGATCATACCATGACAATAGCATATCATAATAAATTATTGAACAGACACTCACTCCAAAAAAACTGTTACAGGTAGCGGGATTCAGCATATAAGCAGCATAACAAGAGGCTGACGTGTGCATGTCACGTGATGCAACACGTCACATCACGTGACACACATCATAGAGTAGATTTCGCATGACTGTGAAAACGGCATCGCACAGTCACGGCATGGTTACGGCAGGAATTTCGAATGTTTTTCTAGACAACACGGCACCGACACGGTCACGGGACGGCGCGGTCCGTTTCACACTCATACGAAATCTGCTTTATCACGTGCGTCTCACAGACGATCCAAAGGAAATACGTACAATCGTCTCAACATTTTTGGCTTTCCATGAAGGAGAGCTTGAAATATCAAATTTCTACTGTAATCTCAGACTTTTCTAATTTTCTTACTTCTTTGTCTTTTATAGAGAAGTATGACGCTCGTCATCGGGTACTGGTGTACAGTGTGTCAGACAAACTTGATATCTCACCAGACATTGTTGCAGATATAGAAGATGAGTTAGTTAGTCATCTCCAAGCTTGCAAAAAGAAGGAAGAAAGGTACGCATATTAAGCTTTGACATTCTTTTGAGATTGAGGGGGGTGTGGGGGGGGGGGGGGGGAGGGGGAGTGGTTGAATAATCTTAACATCTGGTGGGAGGGTCACTAAGATTTGAACGAGAGCGCACGCTTTTTATGTAAGACGCTTTTCAACCAATCAGAGTTTGCCATTTTGTGCAGCACAAAGACTTTTCAGCTAATCGGTCAGCAGTACGCAATATCGTAAAAATATCGTAGGTTTGAGGTTTTGTTGTCCCGCCTTTATTGTCGAGCTGTTAAAACCCCTAAAGATCCAAAGTTACATGATCAACCCAATATTTGTAATTTGTTACGAGATATAATTACAAAAGTTGTGACAGATGTGTCATTATCGGTTATATATCATTTTCAAGGTTGTTAAAGATGGCAAATGCAGAAGACATTCTTTTGAGATTGAGGGGGGAGGGGGAGTGGTTGAATAATCTTAGCATCTGGTGGGAGGGTCACTAAGATTTGAACGAGAGCGCACGCTTTTTATGTAAGACACTTTTCATCCAATCAGAGTTTGCCATTTTCTGCAGCACAATGACCTGTCAGCTAATCGGTAAGCAGTACGCAATATCTGATCCTCGTTAAACGCACTATCCAGTAGTCTCCCTCGCAGTCGCTACCAGTGTCGTCACGCAACGCTTTCTCCCCCGAGTCGCTACTCAGGGAAGAAAGCGTTGCGTGACGACACTGGTAGCGACTGCGAGGGAGACTAACTATCCAGGCGATCACTGCGCAATTTGAAGCTGCACGCTCTTCAACCAGCCAGGGCGCGCGGTTCTTGACTATTATGTTCTTATGCCAATCAAGACGTAAGATTTTATGCAAATGCAATATTTAACCAATCGGAGCGAGGGTTTTGATATGCTTTTGGCTTATGGTGTCCTTCTACTGAGTGATCAGTACAGATGTTCTTGGTCTTCTAGAGGAGAGATAGACCAAGCGCGCGTTATTTTATGCAACAACAATCTTCAGATCTATGGCATACTGCCCTCCTATGTTCAGATCTCTTCACTAAATGAAGGGGATTCTCCCGTAACATTTTTGATCAGTTTTGATATGAGTGTGAAACGGACCGCGCCGTACTGTGGCTGTCATTACCGTGATGTCTAAAAACATTCGAAATTCCTGCCGTAACCGTGCCGTGCCGTGCCGTAATCATGCCGTTTTCACAGTCAAACGTGAAACGCGTGATTCTTATGCAACATGCGCTTTCCTTCTTCGTTCTATACAAGGAAGAAGTCTTCCTTTTTTGTGGGGGGAGGGGAGGTCACGGCGTGAAATTTACATGAGTACAGCTCACTCGTTATCCATATCAATGAAGGTTGTTGAGATAAAAGTAGAAGCACAAGTTTATTTTTTGTGAAAACATGTCTTTTTAAAGCTGGCTGAAAAGCTGTTTCAAGCGATTTTCGTTCTGTGGATAGAAAATATTGTAGGTTTTGAGGTTTTGTTGTCCCGCCTTTGTTGTCGAGCTGTTAAAACCCCTAAAAATCTAAAGTTACATGATCAACCCGATATGTGTAATTTTTTACGAGATATAATTACAAAAGTTGTGACAGATGTGCCATTATCGGTTATATATCATTTTCAAGGTTGTTAAAGATGGCAAAAGATGTCAATGCGTTTTTTATCCCATTGATATCATATCAATATCATTATGTCAATATCAATATATCATATCCAATCGTATCGCTCATCAAGCTGCTCACGTGATGTTCGCTGAGGTTTTTTTGAAGAAACACTGCAAAATACCATTCTGTACAAACTCAGGGTCGCTTTGCAGAGAACTCCGTCAAAGTCTAGTTGGTAAGTTTACATTCCAATAGTTAACTATTGTACGATATCTAGAATTTAATTGAAATTTGTTGGGAATCATTAGAGACAATACGTTGTCCATTCTACCGTTTTCGTCTGCGCAAATTCAATTATCAGATTTTCTCATTCACTCTGATAACCTTTTTATTGTGCTTTCTCTTCTTCTCTTAACGCCTCTTTCTCCCACCCCCTCCTGCTTCTCTTCTGTCACCTTCCTTCTCTCTTTTACTCTAGCTCTCTATCGTGTTAAAATTCAAGTTAAAAAATTCTAATCCTTTCTAGTGTATTTCTAACAAATTTTCTAACGCCAAATTAAAAATAATTGCAATAACCTAGCGTCGTTTTCATGGACAACGTACCATGTAAGTAGACATTGAAAAAATCAGAAAAACCAGAATACGCGGCCATGGAAAAGTTTCATTTAGACTGTAGCTCCATGACGACATCACACTTCAATTCTTTTCTGATCTTCAAAGAAACTCTATAGAATTTAAAATTGCAGAAAAAGTTAAGCAGAAAAAAAAAAAAAAAAAAAAAAGAAGGAGAAGAAATAATGAAGAAATAGAAAACATCTTGACGGACGCAATGTTTTTGCAAATGTTTTGATACTATATCTTGCCTTTCAGAGTCATCAAAATGAAGACGCTTTTCCTGGTTGTTTTGCTTACAATGTTGGGAGTAGCCTTGTAAGTAATTCTAGTGTGTATTTTGATAATGATATTGATTACAAATATAAATTATTACAAGCTTTATAGAATAGATATAGCCATAACAGTTTTGTCGCTCTTAAGAAGTTAAAAAATTTAACTTAGGCCTCTAATTTGTAATAGATTTTAATATACGTTATTCCCTTTTGAAAACATGCAGTATTCAAATTTTCATAGATTAATACATGACGTTTTTGCCCTCTTGAAAAAAAGCAAGGGCGGATCCAGGATTATCTTCAGGAGGGGATGCACCGTCTTCAGGAGGGGGTGAACCATCATATAAATTGGAAACTGCCGAGAGGATATTTTGGAAAAACATTGAGAAAAAAGGACACAAAGTCGTCTAAGGAGGGGTGCGCACCCCCTGCACCCCTCCCCTAAATCCGCCCCTGAAAAGTATTGAAATTTTCAGTTGCAAAGGATTAACCGAAAAGGCCGATCACGGAAGCAAAGCAATGACCTGAAAATTTAAACCTGTGTAAAATTTTAACCACAACGTAACATGTGCATGCAATTAACAGTTA
This sequence comes from Telmatactis stephensoni, assembly GCA_029948255.1. Classification (NCBI taxonomy): domain Eukaryota; kingdom Metazoa; phylum Cnidaria; class Anthozoa; order Actiniaria; family Isophelliidae; genus Telmatactis; species Telmatactis stephensoni. The sequence goes on from JALIZF010001684.1 coordinate 90,919, forward strand.
CTTACTGGCACTGATGGAAACAGTACGTTTTGTGGTTCCAAAAGACCACTGATGTTTCCTGAGGCGAAGCCGAGTTCCAGTAAATAAGTGTTTTGTTATATACCAACTGTCAAAGAACAAAAAGCAAAACGTCGCTAATATAAATGTTTTTGCAGTAAATAAGTGTTCATTAGCAGACCCTAATTCAATTGTTTTCTTTTTTTCTTATTTGCCTACTGAACATTAGTTGCTAGTATTTATTAGTTCACGGGTTTATGAAAACCGCTCTAGCATAATTTAGCACTATGTAGTACAATTGTGCGTACTATATTTCACGGGTGAAATAAAGTCACTCTATCATTCAAACAGGTGTTAATCACAATGCACTAGCACACCATCTGTTTAAGCCTGTTTTTCACTAGTCACGCAATCATATGCACAATCGCAAAGATCAACAACTTGTTTTTGTTCTTGTGTCAATTAAACGGATAATTCTTATCGATGTGTATTGAAAGTCAAACTCTCATTAATCGACCATCTTTTGTACACATTATGCTGGCCGGAAAATGGAGATAGGTAAAATCCTCGATTTAACGAACTGCCAAAGGACTGAGAAAATTCGCCAATTATATCGCGGTTTCGTTATATCTGGACTAAAATCCGTATATCTATTGTATGACGGTGGGGTATATATCAGGGATAACGTTATATCGACGTTCGTATGTTATATCGATGTTATACAAAGTAGTCAGCGGTCCTTCATTAGAGTGCGGTTAACTTATAAAAGTCTCATCTTATTCAACTGATCATAAAAAAATAGTGCTGAGTTTAATAGAGGGTTGCGGGCCGATAGAATTAGTCACTGCTTATTTATCTTCAGCTGTATTACGGAACGTATTGTTTGAAGTATTTATCAATCGAGTCGTTTTAATTTGATCAACCGAGAAATGGACAGCACCATTTCGTGTCCGTCTCTGCCATGCTATCTATAAAATACATCCTGTCATGACCGTGCTGCTTTTAATAGTTATGCGAAAACTGCTTTTTGCTGTATTATTTTCTTACAGGGTTACATCCAAGGCTCTTGATGGAGCAAATTATGATTTAGATGAGTTTGATAGTGAGATGAGCGATCATTACTTCGACAAACCTGAATGTTTTAGTGATGCTGACTGTCCTAGCGGTGTTTGTCACAGGTGAGCATAATTAACGTTTACTGAAATAGTAGTTGCATGGATACGGCTGAAAAGCGCATTGCCCATGCTCGATAATTCGGCGGGAATTCGTAGACGCGTTCGTGTTTACAAACAAAAGTACTGTCGATTCAACTGTCGTGTATTATGCCAATTTCTCGTGTATTATTTGACCAGGTAAAGAGAACAACTAAAGCAATGTTTTAGGAAAAATGAGCTCTAACTTTTCACGGACAGATTTACAAAACCTCCAATGGTTTTATTTAAAACTTCCGAGTATGCGCAATGCGTTTTTCACCCGTGTCAGTTGCATGGGTATGTGTGGCGGCTTGTCAAACAAACGACCGACCGACCGGACGGACGGACGGACAAACAAAAGAACGAACGAGCGATCGTAAGGACGAGCAAACAAGGAAACAAAGGAGCAAACATATCATGCAAACATCTACTTTGTTGTTGTTTTTCTTTATAAACCTAGCTAATATAGTGGTTGATACTTCTCTGTTTTATCAATGCAAGAAAAATCTTACATTTTGTAATTTTTTTTACCTTTCAGAAATTCCATTTGTATGTGATTATTTGAGACGTGGCATCCATTGGTTCTAAATATTATTTCTTATTTCGAGCTCTGTCATCTTTAAAACTCCTCTATGTCGAACATGAACAGATTCCTAATGCCTTCCTCGCATGCAACTTCTAATAGTTCACTTTCGATATTCTGGCTGAGTGATCATGCACAAAGCAATTCAAGACGAGGCTCCGGTGAAACAATGGAGTAACCTTATATATTCTTTTGTTTCCCCGGAGCTTCATCTTGAATCGCTTTGTGCGTGATCACTCAACCAGAATAAGTGAACTACTATGATTTTCCCTCCAATCGCTCCTGTCCCCAATGTTCCTCTATCAAATACTCAATCTTCCCTCTTCCCCTGTTGGCACAGGATTCCCAAGAAAAAGAAAATGACGTAGGCTCCCTATTCAAAGAATAAATAAATTGTAAATTCTTTCCTTTTGGAGTTTAAGATAGCGGAGTTCATTGTGCTTAACTGAGTACCCTACAGCTGTAATCTGTAATAGTATTAAGTTAATAGTAACCTAGAAACAACGTCCATTAACAGACAGGTTTATTGTAACCAAGTATACTGTATACTTTTAATGGTTTTGAACTCAGTAAAATCAATAAAGTGTCTAGCAACTTTATGGCCTAGTGCTTAGGCGGTCTGGCAAGTGAGAACACTTGAGGGCCACAGAGTTATCAGTGTTTGTCAAACTACTGTCTTGTGTTTTTACCCTCTGGAAATAAAGCCTATTATTATTATTATTATTATTATTATTAGAACAGGTTTCTTGGTTACTATGGCTAAGTAAAGCATGACATGACTTTTATTTTCTATTCAAGTTCCTCTAGAAACAACTTGATCTTTGAGGGTGTGAGCTTCCATATAAAAGAGATTTTTAATTGTTCGAAACTGTCATTTCAAACAAACATTACTCCTATTAGAGAGAAGTCAAGAGGAAAAGACCCTTTGGTTTAAATACCGTGAGTCCGGATAGTAGCCGTTACGTCGTCTTTCCTGCATCATCCTCATAAACATTTTATCATGCACGTCTAACAGCAGAACTTACTAAAGACATGTTGTCCCAGCAAATAATTTTTTTGACGAGAATCCGTGCCGTACACACTAGTGGAAAATCCTTGCAACAAGTGCCGTGCGTCCCTGCAACATGTCCTAGTGTGTGTGTGATTCGTCTGTATCAACCTTTAAGGCCCGGTAATACGAGCAACAAAATCGTGCAACTTGTCGCGCCACATTGTTGCGTTGCAAGTTGCAGAGCAAATGCTGCTCGTATTACCACCCCGCGCGCAACAAATTTTCTTTGTTACAAAAAGTAGACAATGCTTCTACTTCGTACAACAAAGAAAATTTGTTGCGCGCGGGGTGGTAATACGAGCAACATTTGCTCTGCAACTTGCAACGCAACAATGTTGCGCGACAAGTTGCACGATTTTGTTGCTCGTATTACCGGGCCTTTAGCCTTTGAACGTCACTTACTCATATTCACGTGCAATCTACATTTCTCTGGCTTTAGTTTAACATTGTCGAAGGCCTCGCGTCTTTAACCACTGAATATACTGAGGCATTAATGGCAATTTAACCTGCTCATACTAAAAGTGTTACGAGGGACTTTTTAGGGATCGCCTACTCTGCCAGCTCGTTTACTAGACTATGAATAATGGCTAATTACAAGCTATGTGAGGGTTGATACTACAAGGCAGGGTAGAGCCACGCTGGCCAACCAGAAAGACTTTCCTTAGTCGTTGTGATTGTCAGAAGGAATTCCTTACTCGACCACTTTCCTCTCTTAGGGCTGTACTTTCCAACTCAACCTCAATTCGTACCCCAAACTTGCCACGTTAGCTTGTACAAAGACTAAGTTAATGTGCGAGTGTGACAAATATCGACAGGCCTTATGTAACAACTAAGCTAAATCTGATTTCCTGTTTACATAACACTTCTAGTCAAAGCGAAACTATACGTTGGTCTTATGTTTGGGTCATAGTGAAAGAGGGTGTGTCAAAGGAAACTCAAAGCAAATCCTATGATCGAAACGGTCAAGGTTACAACACTTAAAATGCCTAACTAGCAAAAGCACTCAAAAACACATTAAGATTCATAAATGTACAATTACTGAAAATTTGTAGCGTACTATCGCCCCATGTAAGGAAATCCGGAATGAAGCAAGATTCCGGATTCCTAGAGCTATCTTATTGATTCAAATGGCCGGATTCCGGATTCCAAAGGCTGGATTCCGGATTCCAAGGGCTTGATCCTGGATTTCCAAAATCAAATTATTCGTGGATTCCGGTTTCTGGATTCCCTTATATGGGACGAATAGTCAGCCATTAATTTGACAGTGCGCTGCTTGTTTTTTTAGACCCGCAACTTTTTCTGCAACACAGCGCGAATTGTAGTTTTAGGTTTAACATATATAACATATATTGCGCGCAACAGTTTCAGGTTTAGATCGAATTCTACCTTTGCAACTTTGCTGCAAGTTGCGCGCAACATTGTAGTGGTAGATGTTGTAGTCAATTCATTCAAATTCAGCCCTTTTTTGTGACTAGTAGATTTGGGTTATCTAGCATTCTTAAAAGGAATTTTATTTTGGGACTATCGTCGGGAATTTAAATTTTTACCCCTAAAAGGTACCAATAAGAACATACAAGAATATCCTATATCCTTTCTCTTTTCTACCCATAATTTCATTTTATCATCAATTTTTTGTTTATTCTTTCTTAATAAAATTCTAGTGAAGAGGAGAGAAAGCAGCGAAAAGAAGATGAATCTGCGAGAAAGTTCCAGAAAGGTTTATGGATTGGTCTTGGAGCTATTGGTGGCGGGGCTTTATTAGGTCAGTTACCCATTAGTCCGCATTTGATATTTTGGTAGCAAAAGCACTTCAAAACGGGCCTCCTACCTTTTAGAGCTTTAGCTTTGCATGGGTATGGAATTCCACAAGCCTAATGCATTTAATGTCGTTGATGTCGATAACAAGAATAGAAATTGTTCTAATTCTGTGCTCAATAAAAGACCATTAAAATGGAATATGGACATAGAACAGTCAGAGAAAAGTCAGGGATTTCTATTTTACCAAGGAAATTAAATTGGAACAATGCCTCGGGTTTTTTTTTCCTTTAAGCCAATTTACAAAGTACAATAGCAGCTGGCTACGATCGATATCATAATATACACCATAATTTTAAATGGAATTATAGGTGATGTCCACTAGTGCCTCTTGTCTATCAGTGTGTCATTGAAGACTATATATTGTACGTAGGTCTCACTGGAGGTCTTGCTGCCCCGCTATTAGCTGCTGGTGCAGGAACATTGTTTGGTGGTAGTTTTGCCGTTGCCTTGGCATCGGTGAAGGGTGTGGCAATCGTCGCTTCCTTATTTGGTGCGGCAGGAGCGGGATTGACTGGTAAGATATTTATTTGAGGATGCTCCACTCATAACAATGAGTAGTAGTAAGTAGGGATCAAAGGTTCTTAAGAAACTCACGTGATATGTATACCACGTGATATTAACTATCCCGTGACTTAGAGATTGGTAAAGGAAGTTTTGTCCGCAATCAATGATGGTATCCAAGCAAATGATTAAGGTAACAACGAGCAACCGGATAATACACATCACGTGATGGGTAACCGTTGCTTGGCAACTGCATTCACTCGTTTGCAAAAGATAAACAAATAACAAACAAACAAACAGTCAAACAAACGAACAAACAGGGAGATAGCATTTCAGAAGAAGGAGAATATGGAACATCGCCAAATTCCGCATGGGGAGGTAACAGACGACACTAGCTTCGCTTGGTAACCATCTTATTCACAAGTTGAATGGTGTAATTACATTTGATGATATCAACCTCGAAAGTAGCCAGACTTTCAGGGGAGGGGAGGGGAGGGAGAAGGGAGGAAGAGGGGAGAGGGGGAAATTAAAGGAAGAGTTACCTGTAGTCAGCTGATATCCAGTGTTCTAGTTTTGATAGATCCTGGTTCGATAAAGCTTTTAAATTGTTTTTCTATTTAAGGTCAAAAACTAAACCGTAGACTTGGCGACATTGAACAATTTGAATTTGAAAAGCTGACAAAGGGTGATCATCTTAATGTCGTTATCGCAGTGTCTGGTTGGTTGAAAGAAGAACAAGAAGAAAATGGTGAGTAACGTAGTTTGGTCAGCATGGCTAGAGCTTACTTTTCTTTGGAGTTCAGAGTTTTCCACAAGTAAATCATGTGTTTATTTTTCAGCATTCCAATCATGTGGCTTCGAAGAGCCTTGGAAGAAAATGAAATTAGGGAGAGAACAGTACTGTTTGAAATGGGAATCCAAGTAAGTCTGAATGGAGAAGGGGGAGTTGGGGTCGGGGTTGGGGTTGGGGTGGGGGGCTGTGTGTGTGTGTGTAGGGGGGGGGGGGAGTTGAGTTAGCTTTGAGTAGTAGTTGGTATTCAATATATTTTTATAATCGTTCTCCAACTCCTTTGGAATTAACTGTAAATATATGTCTTTATTCCAGTAATGTTTTGAGCGGTTGATACAAGGTTTGATATAGGATAGGTTATTAACGCTAACCTAATGTATTCAAAATTATTCCTTCTGCAATTTATTAGGTATTTGACTGAGCTTGGTTCTTCTATTTCGTCGTTCCTCACTTCGGCTGCACTTGGTGTTGCTGCTGAAGAGACTCTGAAACATACTATAATTCAAGGTACGACGGTACCGGGTTGCATAGGATGGCTAGGGGATAATATGACGTCCTTCTCCGATAGGCCTGTGGTCCTTTAGATCTCTTTAACTTCTTTATCCAAGAAAACGTAAAACTTTAAACATTTTTTAGATATAAACTCCTCAGGCCCTGAGTCGTCCACTGTCACAACAACTTTTGTACAAGTGGTCACAGCATTTTACAAATGACAGCATTTTCTGTAGCAAAACTCCCTGTGTCACTTGTCCGATCCATACATTTTTTACTCTATCTGAACCCAAGGTAGTTGGTTTGATGAAGGTTGATTGTATACGTGGACAAGTCATCCCTGATAGCCTGGACGACTTGCTTTTTTATCCCAGGATCGAAGACAATAAGAACATTCAAGAGTTATCTCAGCTACCAGGAACAACTCGCTTTTACATAAACAGGGTGTCTGGAATTTAAAACCCTTTAGTGTTGCATGGTTCGGCTGGGTCTGCATTTTCGACTTCTTTTCCGGACCTTGATGATATTTGACGATTACACATATAAAGCGACCATATTTTACGTCGATAGCTCGTGACAGTAATTTGGGTAACTGATAAACTTGAGGTCGACGGTGCGCTCATTTTACTCCCCTCTCTCCTTCAGTGCTCCGTTTTTAATGGTATTTAAAGCTACTTAAAGCTACACAGAAAGGAAAGAAGTTGAAACAAGGATGCGAGGTCACTGAGGATCGAACTAGGGACCTCTCGCACCGAAGGGCGCGCACTAACCAACTGTGCCATCCTTGCTCCTTGCGAATTCGTTTTGAAGATATCGTGATTATTTTTGCTATAAAGGTCTTGTAAGTGCAGTCGCCTGGCCATTGACTGTGCTGAAATTTGGCTTCATCATCGATAATCCATGGAATGTCTGTGCAACACGTTCAGTTGAAGTGGGTAAACACATGGCAAACATCTTGATGGAACGACATCATGTAAGACTATTTAGAAAGCGTTTTCTGCCTCCTCCGCATTCTTCTGTCCCTCCCTCATATTTCTCCTTCTGCTCCTTTTCTCCTCCACCTCTTCTCATTCTTCTCCTTGTCCTCGTTCCCCTTCTTGTGCTCTTCCTCCTTCCCCTTGCCCTTCTGCTTCTCCTTCTCCCTCTTAATCCTCCTCCTCCTTCATCTTGTCTGCCTGACGAAACTTCTATTACGCAACTACATACAGTTGCTAATGTTTTGTAACAGTCCCTAAAGATTTTGTGTTGAATTTCTATCGTGATGATAAAATGATTGAACATTCGATGTTATTTATTTACTTCACACAGGGAAACCGTCCTGTAACTCTCGTGGGATTCAGTTTTGGAGCACGCGTCATATTCCACTGCCTTAAGGCTCTGAGCTCTATGAAAGGTAATTATCAATACATAATTCTAAAACTACTTATCCCAGATCATTGCATTGTTCCACAAGCCAACACGTTTGATCATAAATCTCTGGAAACTGAGTTAGTCTCATGAACATTGCTCTGTACGTGGTAGAGTCGGTAACTGGAGAGTCACGCATGGGTTCCATTCCAGTTGGGGACTCCCCTTTTTTCGAGTAAAAGACTTTATTATCAATTCGTTTATTCTTAACGATATTATTGTATTGTTTTGGGTATGTTTTAGGAGTTAAAAATCTATAGGCTTTGTCTATCTGCAGAGAACCTCTCTTTTCTATTTTGATGCGTTTTTGAAAATTCCGACTAGTCTTGATTTTTGTACAATAAAACACCTCTCTCAATGGCATCTCGCATGCAATGCGTGGCCTTTCTCAATGGATTTTCACACCTTGATTAACAAACGCTCTAGCCTGCGTGGCTGCATGGCGCAAGGGAAGGGAGAAGGAGGAAGGGGTAAGGGAAAAGATGGAAAGGGATGGTGCTTCTTTCCCCTCTTCTCCCCACCCTACTCCCCTAGAAGCGTCAAATACACAGGCTGCAAACGCTGGGTCTCATCACCGTTCCCTTGAGAATCAAACGATAAAGCCTGGTTCATACTAGTCACACAAGTTCAAGCACAGGCAAATCACAGACTCAGTAACGCATTTGTAGCTTAGGCCTAGTTCAAACGTCGCATCTCACATGTGCTGAATTCAATGCAAATGAGATGATAATGAGTAGAAACAAAAGATTTGACTAATTTGCATTGAATTCGGTACATGTGAGATGCGACGTTTGAACTAGGCCTTAGGTTTGAAAAAGCGCTTTGAAAAAGCTGTACGATACTGAGTCTGTGTATGTTGCTTGTGCTTATGCTTATGTCACTAGTGAAAAGACAAGCACTGCTAATGAGCAGTACATTACTGAGTCTGTGTATGTTGCTTGTGCTTATGCTTATGCCACTAGTGAAAAGACAAGCACTGCTAATGAGCAGTACATTACTGAGTCTGTGTATGTTGCTTGTGCTTATGCTTATGCCACTAGTGAGAAGACAAGCACTGCTAATGAGCAGTACATTACTGAGTCTGTGTATGTTGCTTGTGCTTATGCTTATGTCACTAGTGAAAAGACAAGCACTGCTAATGAGCAGTACATTACTGAGTCTGTATGTTGCTTGTGCTTATGCTTGAGAACATAAAGAACTGGTCGCCATGTAGGATAAACAAACCAACACATGGTTACGAGAAATCCAAAATGGCTGCCGTGATGTCACTCGTAACTGCTATCACGTGACCTAAACCCCTTTCACACGTGCACAGGTAGTGAGGGGATTGTACAAGAAGTCATCCTAATTGGAGCCCCTGTTACTGGTGACCCGAACGAGTGGAAGTGTTTTGACAAAGTCGTAGCTGGACGGATTGTGAACGGATATTACAAGTAAGTAGTACACTTATCAAATACTGTAATACATTTGAACTTGGAAGGCGTTGGTAATGAAGAGATAAAAAACGCGTGTAGGTAGATTTTGAACGGGGATCGATCAGAACACGAGAGAATTAGTTTTAAGTGATTATCGCGCGAGTGTTCTGATCAATTGCTGTTTGTGAGCACATTAAGTGTTCATTTACACTGACCAAAATTCGAAAAGTGTGTGCGCGCGTGCTGTGTGCATATTTAGGAGTAGATTTCGTATGACTGTGAAAACGGCACTGCACGATCACGGTACGGTTGCGGCAGGAATTTCGAATGTTTTTAGTTTATAGACATCACGGCACTGACATGGTCACGGCACGGCGCGGTCCGTTTCACACTCGTACGAAATCTGCTCTAGAGTTCGCAGTATACGCGTCCTTCGGCCAATGAGAGCACGTGTTATATGATGGGTATGTAATACTAAGGTGTCCATGCAGCAAATATATACAGTAAAAACCCGCATAAAGGAACTCCTGTTTTCTCAAGTCAGGGTGAAATGGTTCTTATAAATGGGTTGTCTAGTGAGAAATCAGCCTGAACAGGTTCTTAATAGGTTCGTATTTGTTAGAAAATGCTTCTTCGAGTGTGGATTTTAGCTCGGGAAAAATCCGAGCACTCAGCGTGTTTTGAACCCACGACCTTCGGATTTCCGGTCCGAGCTAAACCACTGAGCTATCTGAAGGCTCTAGTAGCGAGCAAGTGGAAGTTCCTTAATTGTGCTGAGCGCATATTAGCGCGTTTTTCCGAGCTAAAATCCACACTCGAAGAAGCATTCACATCTAACAAACACAATTCCGAGTGACAATCCATTCATCAACTTACAGGTTCTTATTTGTAGGAAAAAATAAATGTTCCTGATACAGTGTATTTCATTAAAATTTGTTATAATTAGTAACCTATTGATCACGAAGAGTCTTATAGTTCTCATTGCGCATCAACAACCAGCTGTAATTTAGGTCTAGTTCAAACGTCGCATCTCACATGTGTCGAATGCAATGCAAATGAGATGATAATGAGTAGAAACAAAAGATTTGACTAATTTGCATTGAATTCAGCACATGTGAGATCCGACGTTTGAACTAGGCCTAACATAAACAACCAAACTGCAACATAAATTGCTTTTTTTGCTTTTTAAAATAAAATTCGTGGCCGAAGACTGCCATCCAAAAGGAATGAAATAAAAGAAAAACAAAACAAAAACAAAAACAAAAAACCAAAAAAAGAGAGAGAAAGCGGAAAGGAAAAGAAAGAAGAGAAAGAAAAAGAAAAAGAAAAGAAAACAGTCGAAACGAAAACAAAACATTTTTAGTCGATATCAATACAGTTCTCGGCCACCGTAGATAAGCTAAGTACGTAGTAATCAAGAAGTAATCAGTCACCATAGTTACTAATAAATAGAACGTTCTGGTTAATTAATTACTATGGTGATTGTAGGGTGTGTCTGATAAGTAATTAGGTACTAATTAGTTACCATAGTTACTAATAAATAGAACGTTCTTGTTTATTAATCACTATGGTGATGGTAGGGTGCGTGTAAGTAATCATGTAGTAATCAGTTACCATAGTTACTAAAAACAAATACGCCATGAAAAACAATGGTTACGAAGGTTACTGGTAAACAGATACTGTGTATAAAAAGTGAGAACTGCCAGAAAAATCCTTAGAACTAAATTTTCGCCGTTCTCCATATTGCAAGGCTAAAAACCTCCACTTTACGAAAAAATTCCAGCGATAGAACCCTCAAGATCCGGCAGAATTTTCTCGCTGAGTATTATAAGACTAATATCATGGGTGGAAGAAATTCTAAGAAAATGCCTAAGCAAGACGACAAAGAAATCACTGCGAGCGTGAAAACGAAAGTTCTCGTCGATTGCCATGTGGATACAAACCCACATCGAAAACGATGGTCGAGTCAATTAGCATTGCCATCACATTCAAATAACGCCAGAAAAGGGCAACACGAAGTACGAAAACCAAGGCTTTTTTCGGTTGGAGTTTTGGATACAGAGACCAGGGAAGAACAGATTAAGAAAGAATTGGCGAAACATTTCTTGAGCGATGAGGAGATGGATGCACTGGTGAAGGATCTGGCGGAGCCTCTTGATATTCTGGAATTATTTCTGAACAGAAGGTGATTGAAGAACTTTTGTTGATCATAAACAATTTTACTTTTAATAGATGATCCAATCACTAAAACAAGTACCAGCTGTAATGAACGATTCGTTGTTTTTTTCCGTTTGTTGTTTCAAAAACATTCAGTTAGAGTGGTACGGTCGTACGTTATAGCTTTTGTTAATGCTAAACTGAGCAAGAGAAAATTTGAAGCAAATTCGGCCGAAGCAGCCTAAAGTAGCCAGTCGAAAATTGAAATTTTTCATTCAATTTTCTCCTCAGTGTTTTGAGTAAACGTAATCTCGTAATATATTATATATACAATGTATTTAGTTTTAGTGAAAAATGTAATTGGTACAGGGTTCCTTATACTTTTTGCGAGAAACGTGATTGGGCTATTTAATTTCCCGTGAAACGCGGATCTGAATTTTCGCGTACTCGTAATTCGATCCCTTTAATTACGTCCACGTTAAACCAGTTTTTGACTTAAGTGTAACCAGAAAACGTGTAGCACGGGTCCCATGCTCCGGAATATTCAAATTATGCAAATGAGGCAAAGGCGCTTTTTGACCATATTTGGAAAATGAAAACTTGGCCAAAAATATATTTTGTAGCTTTTATTTGTAATTTTTCGGTCATTATTAAAGTATATTTTGCATTTTTTTATGACTTTGGACATCCTAAAGTGCAACTTCGTACTCTGAAAAGAAAGTTTACGATCAGCTCAAAATGTTGAGTTCTCAAGGCAAACAGTAAGTGGATTTACAAAGCATTTTATCGCTCTTTCAGCTACTTTAAACCACATTCAGAACAAATAAATAAACAACGTATTTAGTTTCTAACTAAGCGCTTCTATTTATTTGAATTTTTTTAAATAATGACTGTCTGTTTACAATTATAAAATATCTGTAAAATTACTTCACATTCGAGGTTACGATTCAAGCGTTTCCCAGGACACAGTTTAAACTACTTTGTGCTCTACACACGTACCTCAATATCTACCTTGTTACACATTTTTTGTAACTTTCATAAATATTGTAAATGTATTTATCTCATATAATCTTTATGTATAAGTATTGTGTGACTTTAAAAAGACTAAGTACAGATTGTTTCATTACAAATGTCTGTATAAGTGATTAAAATAAATATTGTGGTCTGAAGTATTCCTGTTTTTGTAATATTCTGAAGGTCATTCATTAGGTTTTCACCAGGGTTTTGCGGATAGTCCTTTCCAATTCTGGGATTTATATAGAGCCCTGACATTGAGTTTTGTGATTGACACATAAAGGGTGACACCTATTAATAGTAAGCAATTCAAAATCTAGTAATCCATGTATTATTCAGCTTGTTCTGGTGTTCTGAATGCCTATTCTAAATCGAACCAGCAGTTCTAATTCAGTTGAGTTAGACGCCAAACTTTCCATGCGTGGCCCTTCCTTACACCGCGCGTCTGAACTGTTGTAGCCGGATTCGTTGAGCGTCAATAGCCAGGCTCTTTAAATCTGAGAAGGTGCTGTCTTTGTGATCACATCTACAAGTAATTAGACCTACATGTCTTCTTGAAGAACGTAGAACGCCACGAACGCAGGATAGGTGCGCGCGCTATCGGTTGCAACGGCGGATCTATTAGAGATCTACATTGTATCCCGTGGCAAACGACACCCCGGGTTGATGGTCTGTCATACTACACTACGTGACATAATGTAAGTTCCATAAAGATGTTGTGTTCGTGCCTTCATATAAAGGAAACAAAAAAACAGTACTTAATCGTTTTTCACTCTGCTATTAGCGTATAGGATACAACTAAGTTTGTTTTCAAGACCCTTGGGAGATTCTTCAAGAAATCATTGCTTCCTTACGATTATATTGCCATTTTTCACAGGAAAGATTGGTTGTTGCTGTTTGTCTACCGTACTGCCTCTATCCAGGTGACTGTGGCAGGACTTCGACCTGTTTTGTGGACAAACAGGAGAATGTTCAACGTGAATCTAAGTAATATTGTAAGTTCTGAAGTTCTTGTTCGTTGTTTGTTTAGACCAGTCTTTCTCTGTATACTTTTGTGCGCCTTTATAGTTACTAGTGACGGCGAATCCGACTTTTAAAAGAGCGGGAGCAAGTCCTTGCAGTATTATAATTGGGTAGTATTTGTAAAAAAAAAGACTTTTATTCAAAGGTGGATTAGCAAGGGCACACTTTAACCAAATAATTTTGATTTACGGTTCTAACGTTGTTAGAGCAACGGCGAAATTAAAAAAAAATCCCCCCCCCCCCCCAAAAAAAATACCCATCGACCACAAATATTATTTACCATTGAAAGTGCGAGTTCGGCTCTGGATTCTTTTGCGAAATTCTACACATGTTTACACAAGATATAAAGATTGAATTCTTATGTTCGTCTGTAGAGAAAACGTCCAAATGCAATGAGGACCGACAAGTCATATTTTGGCATCAACTGTGTTTTAGAATACGGACGTACGAAACAATGGAATCTTTTAGTTAGACTCATGGTCTACTGTATTGGCCGGATAGGGCCAACACAAATATTAGAGGAATCGAACACCTCTGATTGAACAAACATTGACCCTTTCCAAATTTTAGAACAGGCCTACTCCGGACCCTGAAATCGCCTAATATCGCTTAATATCGCCTAATATCGCCCAAGATCGCCCATGATCGCCCAAGAGCGCCTAAGAGCGCCAACTCGGAATGGCTAAATTTCCCAATATCGCCTAAGATCGCCTAAGATCGCCTAAGATCGCCCAAGATCGCCCAAAATAACGGCGATTTTAGGGTCCGGGGTAGGCCTTAGAACTTAGAAGCTGAGACCGAGATGGCTCCCAGGCGCACTGGTAATTGGATTTTCATGTGTTTTATCTCATCAATGTGCTGCATGATCTCGTCTGTCGGGATACCAAAATATGGCAGTCTTCGCATAAATGTGAAAACGGTACAGGTACGGCACGGTACGGTCATGACAGGAATTTCGAATGTTTTTGTAGACATCATGGCAGTACCGTTTCACACTCATACGAAAACTGCTCTCTGTCTCAATTGCTGTTTGAAACATTTCTGTCCCTGCTTCTATGGTCAGTGATTTTGAAAGTATCCATGTTGTGCATATAGCTATATACTCCTGTATTTATCTTTAAGGTACGTCGTCACACAGACTACTGTAATCCAGATATAATGGAGGAGATTTTGGATGCCGTGTCAATGGGTGGTGTCTGCCCCTTGGATCTTGACACAGAGGGTAATGACGATAATGATGATGATGATGATGATGGTATCATAGATGACTCTGGTATCTCATCTATGCCTGAATATGACTCCGCGGCATCCAATACTCTTGTACAGAGCGAAACACCAGCAAAAGAACACAGTGCAGAGGAAAGCTCGATTGTGGAGCAACTTCGTCAACTGGTAATGGCAAAAGAATCTGAACTGGAAATGAAAGCTAAGCAAGAAGACGAAGAAATAGCTAGTAACGAGAAGAGTTTGGAACAAGAAAGTGAAGTTGACGATGATCAACAAAAAGTCAAAAGTGATAGAGAAGTCGCACTGGCTGATAACGAAGAGCCAATGACAAAAAATGCGAAAGACCTCGAGTTGGAAGAAGATGAGCAGCTATGTGCAAAGAAGGGTGGAGACAACGAGCTTGCAGATAATGAAAGAAATGGGCCGGAAAGTGATGACCGAGAAGAAATCAACAGTTGCAAGGAGCATAGTGTGGTGGAGAAACTACCTGCTGGTGGAGAAACCGGGTTGGCTAAAGATGAAAAGGCAGCAGTTGAAGATCACGGGGTGTTTGATGAAGAACTTTTTGAGGTCGAAAATACTACAAAAGACAGCTTAGTGCGCGGTGAACAGGGAATAGAACAAAGCAACAAAGGAGATTCCAAGGACGACAAATACAATGATAAATCATGCGAGAACGTAGACAAAGATGGCAAAACTACTCAGCCAACTTAGAAGAATAAGAAAGAATCTTTGACTGGTTTTAACAGAAAGCAACCCTTCAAGGACT
Organism: Telmatactis stephensoni; assembly: GCA_029948255.1. Lineage (NCBI taxonomy): Eukaryota > Metazoa > Cnidaria > Anthozoa > Actiniaria > Isophelliidae > Telmatactis > Telmatactis stephensoni. Next base: position 106,356 of record JALIZF010001684.1, read on the forward strand.
TATCCTTGTCCTTTTTCATGGGCGAAACTTCTTGCAAGGAATCACGAAAAAGAGAAGATTCTAACATAAATACACAAGATTAAATCAGCCACTGGAGTTAAGAATAATGATGATGGACGAAATCGTGAAGAAAAGAGAGATGGACAAATTGCAATTGCAAGACGACGCTATACACGCACAACTTCAGGATGCTTGCTTAGCTAGGCCATCCCCGTGTGTAGCTTTTTTCGGGCGACAAAAAATTCAGCTTTTTGAGGATCAACATATAATAATTGATAGATTATATACTTTTTATAAAACGAGTTCTCGCTCTAATTACACGTGACCTGGTCTCGCTCTAATTTCGTTTTAAAAACGAGAGTGAAACTCAACAGTTATACGAAAAAAGAATAGATAAGTAAATAAGAAACTAAATTAATGAACAAACAGAAATGGACATGTATATAAATGGTATAAGATTAACAATAAAATTATAAAGGCTGAAAGAATAAATGCGAGATTAATTTCTCTTCCCCTTTTCATGCCTTTTTTCCCTTATTGCGCTATCATTTGAGGAAATCATCAAAGAACAGGTACTGGATTTACGACATCCTTAATAAGCATCAAATTTTCTCATGGTTAAAGTTCTTTCTTCTTTGGATTGAGCAACCACCTTTGCGCTTCCAAATAAGGGCATGCATTGGAGTTGCCATGGTTACTGTTTAACATATAAGGACATTATTACGATAGCACGCACTGGGGTCGCCTTGGTTAATAGCTACTGTAATTTCTGATAAACGTCACCGTTGCCATAGTTGAACCTCTGCTGTCATATAAGGACATTATTACGATAGCACGCACTGGGGTCGCCTTGGTTAATAGCTACTGTAATTTCTGATAAACGTCACCTTTGCCATAGTTGAACCTCTGTGATGTCATATAAGGACATTATTACGATAGCACGCACTGGGGTCACCTTGGTAAATAGCTACTGTACTGTAATTTCTGATAAACGTCACCGTTGCCATAGTTGAACCTCTGTGCTGTCATATAAGGACATTATTACGATAGCACGCACTGGGGTCACCTTGGTAAATAGCTACTGTACTGTAATTTCTGATAAACGTCACCGTTGCCATAGTTGAACCTCTGTGCTGTCATATAAGGACATTATTACGATAGCACGCACTGGGGTCGCCTTGGTAAATAGCTACAGTAATTTCTGATAAACGTCACCTTTGCCATAGTTGAACCTCTGTGCTGTCATATAAGGACATTACTGATTACGATAGCACGCACTGGGGTCGCCTTGGTAAATAGCTACTGTAATTTCTGATAAACGTCACCTTTGCCATAGTTGAACCTCTGTGCTGTCATATAAGGACATTATTACGATAGCACGCACTGGGGTCGCCTTGGTAAATAGCTACAGTAATTTCTGATAAACGTCACCTTTGCCATAGTTGAACCTCTGTGCTGTCATATAAGGACATTATTACGATAGCACGCACTGGGGTCGCCTTGGTAAATAGCTACTGTAATTTCTGATAAACGTCACCTTTGCCATAGTTGAACCTCTGTGCTGTCATATAAGGACATTATTACGATAGCACGCACTGGGGTCGCCTTGGTAAATAGCTACTGTAATTTCTGATAAACGTCACCTTTGCCATAGTTGAACCTCTGTGCTGTCATATAAGGACATTATTACGATAGCACGCACTGGGGTCGCCTTGGTAAATAGCTACTGTAATTTCTGATAAACGTCACCTTTGCCATAGTTGAACCTCTCTGATGTCATATAAGGACATTATTACGATAGCACGCACTGGGGTCACCTTGGTAAATAGCTACTGTACTGTAATTTCTGATAAACGTCACCGTTGCCATAGTTGAACCTCTGTGATGTCATATAAGGACATTATTACGATAGCACGCACTGGGGTCACCTTGGTAAATAGCTACTGTACTGTAATTTCTGATAAACGTCACCTTTGCCATAGTTGAACCTCTCTGATGTCATATAAGGACATTATTACGATAGCACGCACGCATGTTTACTGATAAACACAAATTATCATTTGCTAAAAAATCGCTTTCTCGTGGCTGTTTTTCTTCTTGTCACTAAGCACCGAAGGAGAATAGAAGAGCAAGCACTTTGGTACAAGACATTAATATTTGAACGTAAACTCTGTGTTTCAAGAAAAATCCACTGTAAGGAAATTTCTCGTCAAACGATCAGCAAAACTGATTTTGTCTTGTCAATACTACAATACCATCAGTATGGGAGGAAGAAATTCAATTCCACGCCTGCGGTATCAAGACACGAAATTTCACGACAGAGAAGGGGTAAGTCTCCCTGAAGCTGATCTACAACAGGCGCGCACTGCATCTTTTCAGCGATCATCAGTAGAGAAAATCACCAAGTGTGGATCCCAATATCAAAAGAAGCGAGTGAAGAATCGTTTTAATGACATATTTGATTTGATGATCAACCGGGGAAAAGAGATCGAGAAAGAAATGCAGAAATATCCCTTCACCGACGAGGAGTTGGATACTCTGAGCAAGGATCTGGTCGAACCAATCTACGTTTTGAGAATGATTCGTGAAAAAACAATCCCAGTCAAAAGTGAAGGTATATAATTGATGAAACAACTATAATTTGGTATTAGTTTCATACATTGACAATAGAAGTCAGTTTTCTCGATATACCACACTCACCGATTCCGCAAATATGAACTGTGCAGGTTTTGCATCTACTTAAGACAACTTAATTCGTACATTGTTTAAAGTATTTTCCAAGTATTTTGGTCAATGATGTTTTTCTCTATCACCGAGAGAGAAAGAGAGAGAGAGAGAGAGAGAGAGAGGGGGGGGGGGGGGGGGGGCAACAAACAAACAACTCCAATGGTTTAGCATCAATTTATTGGAAAATGGTCTAGAAAAAAATGACTTGTTGAATGACTTGAAGGGCGTTTCTACAACGGAAGTGTTAACGTTTGTATTGTTCTCATTGAAGAGGTGTTTGTATTATAGAGATACCTGAATCATAAAAATAAGTTTATTATAGAGATGTTCATCTTAACAGAGGTGTTTGTATTATGTGTTCTTGTATTGATTTGTAAGAGAGATTTCCGTATTACACAAGTGTCTTATTATAGTGGTGTTTTTGTTATAATTGTCTATACACAAATTCTTGTATTATATAGGGCTGTTACATAGGCGTTCATACTATTGAGATCTTTATGTACAGTTTTAGAGTATTTTATGTAGCTGTCCATTAAATACTGTATTAAATATTACACGATGACCATAAAAATAGAGGTTGAGCTATTTTTTATCTATGCATGCACGCACGATGAAATTACGAGGTTCCCTTAAATCCTGTTTTTCTACGCATCGCCCCAAGTAAGGGGATCCGAAATGATGCAAGATTCCCGATTCCTAGCGCTGTCAAATGGCCGGATTCCGGATTCCAAGGGCTGGATTCCGGATTTCAAGCGCTAGAATCCGGATTCCAAAATCAAATTATTCGTGGATTCCGGTTTCATGGGGCGAAACGTCGTTATCAAATGGCAGCTTGTCAAATAAAATCGCCATTCAAACCGCCGCTTCCGACGCCAAACAAAATCACCAAAAGTGCGGTCATATAAAATATCCTCCAGCTATATGAATAATGCTTATAATGCTTATAGGAAACAGAAGGAAGGTTACATGTATAAAAATATACACATTAAACTATATCTCTAGGCAAAAGGGACACTAGTGAAAAACGTCTGCGCATGCTCGTAGTCACGTCTTCGTGCTTTTGTAAACTATTATGCAAACTTCGCTTTTACGCTTGTCTGCAACAATGGTTTTCATAAAATGTCAAAACTTAAGGTCAATTCTTGAATTTTAGGGCCAGCATTCACATAATGTCTTCATTAATTATGAAATATCTTTGTCTAACAAAAAGTATACAAAAGAAATTTTATGTATACACCGAGAACACGAGCATTTCATTTCAAGCTGAAACACACCCATTTCTTATGAAAACATCGTAATATGCACGCATGCGCAGACGTCTTTCACTAGTGTCAACTGTAGCTATATATTTTAGTAATAGAGAAATAAAGTTTTGAGGAGCTGTTGCACGCTGCAATTATTTTTCTGCAACTAATCTTGCAATGGCGTTGCGAAACAAGCTGCATGAACCATTGCAGCGTTGCCTACATGGTGGAAAATCGTAGTAGTAACGATTGCAGCCGTGCACCACCCTTGCAATGGTTCGTGCAACTTGTTTTGCAACGCCAGTTCCAGATTAGTTCCAGAAAAAAATTGCATCGCGTAACAGTGCCAGTCACGGGTAACGGAAGATCGGAAAGAGCCGAAACTCGTTACGTACTTTTCTCCTGACTGGCGTTAGTGGCTTGGCGTTTAAACACCAAGGTGACTTTTCTCGTCGTGACGACCTTTTTGTCACAAGCTGAAACTTATCTCCTTTGCAGCCCTTTTTAAGGTTCGTCACGCAATGCTCCCTCGCATTGCGTGACGAAATCACCGCCCATGTAAACACACTCTTAATTCACGCAATCAACGACAGAACTATAAATTGTTCCATTTGTCTGTAGTATCTCTTAAAATTTTGCCAAAATTAACTAAAAGTACTAATGCTAGCTAACAGCGGAGGGTGTTGGAGGCCAGTCACTATCGGAATTGATTTCATCCTCTATTCGTTTGTAGAGGTTTTTGGGTCGCTTTTTGCGTCGAAGAGTGTTGAGCATAGAACTGACACATTCAGAGGGAACTAAACAATCCTATAAAGAAAAACAAAGTTAGACAAATTTGACTGACAGCTCGAGTTGAGCCCAAATGGAGAATGTCTGCTTAGGACATTATGTTATCAAACCATTGAAAACCTGTGGTCTAAAAGATAAAAAACCCTATTTTCCAAGCGAGACCGAAATGCGACGTCTAGAAAGAATTTACGCCGTGTGAGTTGGACGCGCGCGGAATTGAACAAGTCGAGAAATGCTAGAGGAAGGAAAAATGGAATTGGGAAACCAGGCGTAGCCGAGTCAGCTCTTGTTACAGTATCAAAATGTCTCCACAACTCAACATAGCACTGCTGCTGTATCAGTTCCTTTATGAAATACTATTTAGTCTTTGAATGCTAGTTTGTTATTTGCTTTTGCTTTTTTGATATTTAAGGGTTTTAATCATCTCATCTCAGTTAGAAGTTCTTGATCCACAGTTTCTTAATATGGATATCTACTGTCAAAAATAAAATTGGGCTTGAAAAAAGGATAAAAATTCATTGGGGTTAAACCCCAAAACACTCCAAAAAACCCTCATGTATGCTATTTTTCATGAATAATTATACAGTAAGTTTTCTTGGGAATTGAAGACCTACCTCAATAAATACTGACACCACAAAATTCGCCGCGACAAAACCTAATAATATGAGTCTGAACTTGAAATCAGGAAGGGGTAAAATCTACGAAACAAGAAAATAATTTATTATATGTAGAGAAAGTATTAGGTAAGAGCAAGTGAGGTAAAAATAACGGGTAAAATATGATTCACCACTCACCTCAAAAAATTCTAGAGGTTGTTTGCCGTCGTACAACGATAAAAAAGCTGTAAAAGCAGTCAGTATTACTAGAACAAGTAAAAACCAAACTGAAAATAAATAATACCAATATTATTGATGATGATAACAATTAATTCTCAGGAAAAAAAATAACGGTTACATGAAAAATTTAACGCGTGAAAACATGGCTACAAAAAAAAAAAAAAAAAAAAAAAAACAGTACTGATGACGTCATAAAACATGGCCGCCACATAAGGTAATTTATGCAAACATTTCAATAACGTTTTGAAATGTGTGAGTTAGCGCCATAATTAAGGATCAAGAAAGATATTAAGTCCTTCGATTGTGGCACTGAATTTCAGACAAAATTCTCCTGTAAAAAATGCTAGCCACAAATGAATGTAGACCATGTCATTCAATGTCATCAAACATGGCTTCCACGATTTACCATGAATTTTTGTTTGTTTGTTTTTGTTTCATTCATTCGTTTCGTTAGTGTTTACTTACAATTTCTATATATGGGAAGACGGTAGGGTTTACCACGAGAGAAAGCTACCGCAAGTAGAATGTACTGGAAACACGATAAGGTAAATAAAACTGTGTTCTGGTGACACTTTATGGTTACTTCGTCTTTTGAATTAAGAGCTGCTGTCACGTTTACGGGTATGAACCTAAAAAATAACCATACAACTTTTCAAAAAAATTAAAATGATACAATTTAATTTTTCTATCTGAGACTAAATGGATTTCATTTTGCTTGTTTGTTTGTTTGCTTTTTGTTTGTTTTTAAGTCGTTTTTGAGGATCTATTCCCGCTTTTTTTCCTTGCAGCACATAACTTAGTCTTCTGAGCAGCCATTCCTAGTATCATCACGCAGACTGGAGGTTGCGTGACGACCCTACGAACAAACCCGTGTCCCCAACCCTCATGAATGTCCACCTAAGCCCGAGCGACGAGCGGCAGAAGTGGAAGCAACATACGCAGACTCAATAATGCACTGTACATTGTCTTTTGTCACACTTAGGCGAGAAATGCAACACTGAGTCTAGCTATCTGCGTATGTTGCTTCCGCTTTCCTCGACTTTTCCTGAAATTGCATGACTGACAACGTAACAATAGATTCAAATCGAGGCTATGGTTTCAAATCCATACACTAATTACTCCATTTTGTCAATCCAGCCTCGCCTTGAATCTAATGTTTCGTGGTCATTCAAGCAAAATCGGGAAAGGTCTATATTATTAAGAGAAGAAAAGTTAAGAAGCTCACCATGGCTGTTTCTGTACATAATAAAACCCTATGATCTGGACAAAGATTTGAACACCAATTTGTGAAAACAAAGAAAATAGGACAATAGGTGCCACAAGACTTCCACCAGGTCGACGTTTAACCAAGAAAGGATAAGGATACTGGTATCCCACTGAAAATCAACGGAGACTATGGATCAATTATTGTGCCCAGATAGCAGACGTAGACGGGAGAGAGCATAGTGTTTTTCGAATGAGGGGCAAAACCTGCCCCCCAGTGAAAAATACCCATACATTCTTTGTAAATAAAACAGAGCTTCTAAGATTCACCAGTTTTTCAGTTTTTAGGATAACTATCTGAAATTTTCAGTGATCACCAAGTTTGACATGCTCTTTCCGTTTCTGGCATTTATAGAGCCCTAACGTTAATTTTTGTGATTGACACATAAAGGGTGACGCCTATTGATAGTAAGCATAATTTAGAATAGAAGCCTATTCTCAAGAGGAAAGAAATGGGAACCCAAAGAAGCAAGTCGAATGTCATTTTTAAGTCTGTCTCGCGTGTTTTTAAGATAGCTAGTGCAGCGGTCTAAAGGCATGAATTAAAGCTCGAGACAACTGTTGTATGTAGCAGCGAAAGAGCGTGAATCTTCATCCGAAACGTAAACCCAGTGGATGTGTCAGCTATAGCTGGTGAGTTGCCCTATCAGCTTCTACGGACTTAATAAACATGATAATGATCTAGCCCCCACCGCAGGCGTCTTCTTTATCTCCTTTATTACTTTTGGGCCTCCTGTGTAATATGACCGAGAGGGACTGTATCATTTCTTGGCGGGAGCCAAGTCTCTCTCGGTCAGGGTGACAAAGGTTCCCATCAGAAGGGTTGCCTGTGGAGAATGCTAATAATAATGTATACTTGATTGTTTATAACGTACTGACAAGAGCGAGGCTGGTGATGATGATAAGATCGATGTACGTGAACTCCCAGTCACCTAAATTAGAAGCGATCTGCAAAACAAAGACAGATTTTACACAAAGCCATAGCATAGAGCAACACAAAACTATAACCAGATCCAGATTATCGATCACGCAAGTCCAATCCTGGCTTTATTTATTTAATCAGGCAACCGGTACTCTTATCAGCCATTATACAGGGGAGGGGGAGGGGGAGGGGATTCAAGGCTGGCTTTATTATTCAGAAGGTACCCCTGCACGTTGCTTGATAAGAGTACTGGATGGGGAAGGGGAGGGTGTACCGACGCCACGATCCACGGAAAATAAGATCAAATATTAAATATCCAAGAGCACCCAAAGTAATAGAGGGATTTCACGGCAGCCATGTTTGTAGTCAAAATAATAGAGCTTTTTCCCAAGAGAAATGAAATATTTTGTTATTCAAAAACTTTCTATTGCACTTGCCTACAAATATGGCTGCCGTGAAATCCCTCTATAAACCAGAGCTCCCAAAGTAATAGACCAGTTCACGGTTATATCTCGATTTCCCGAAACATATTCAAAGCTTTGAGCGAACGATGAAGACGATCACAATCTTGCTCTACTATACTAGCGGGGTAAAAATAGAAATACGTCTTACCGAGTACAGCATGAGAACTGACACAAACTGTACGATACTATACATTGCCATGTACTTGAAGCATGCAAACGACGTTACTAATGCACAGCGGCCTTCCCTGAAAAAATAAACGCGAGCAAGTTTTGATGTACGTCTTTGTCACTACCCTGTCCTTTCACTTATTTTTTTTTTGCGATATTGGTTAAAGGGATGAAAAATTACCCACGGGACTGCTGATTCGTGGCATGAAAGAAAGTTGCCTGTGAAATGTTTGGTTTGTATCTGTCTATTTCTTCATTTTTTCTTTGTTTATTGTTCAAGGCACGGGAGTACATTCGACATTTGCAATGTTATGGGTGTTACATACGACTTCACCCAAAGCGATGTATCACCTTTCCAAGGGCGGATCCAGGATTATCTTCAGGAGCGGGTGCATCGTCTTCAGGAGGGGGTGCACCATCATATAAATTGGAAACTGCCAAGAGGATATTTTGGAAAAACATCGAGAAAAAAGGACACAAAGTCATCTCAGGACGGGTTGCGCACCCCCTGCACCCCTCCCCTAAATCCGTCCCTGCCTTTCTGATCTATTAGCTATTTTTTTCGGTATTTTAACTCCTCAAAAGCATAAATATCTATACTTAAGTAGCTATTTTACGATTAGTTTCGTGAGAAGTCGTACCTTATGACTTTAGGGACACACTCAATATTTGGAATCTTTACAAAAAAGAACAGAGTATAGACATTAGTGAATAACACTGAAAATACACTACCCCAGCCCTTCTCTCTCTCCTTCTCTTCCATTAATCCAGCCCTCAAATCATACCTATTTATTTCTCTGATGAATAATTAGAGGAAGTATTAGTTTTCTCGAATTTCATGCGATAAGCTAAGAAACCTTGAATGCTGTGACTTTCCTCTTTCCTTCTCTCTCTCTCGACCTCCAAACTCAGATTCCTATAATGAACAGAAGAGCCTAGACGCTTTCTAGTTTCCCTGGTTTGCACACGAAAAGGAACCTTCATATCAAGTATGAGGGGTTAACGTTACCTTAGAAGTAAAAGGAGATGCAATGGATGCTTCAGCTTCAGAAAGAGATATACCAGCATGCGCTGTTTTGAGTGCCTAAGGATGTCATTTGGAGAGTAAAGTTATTTTTGAAAATATACATTCTTGAGTTGCATGTGACGTCATGGCAGCCATATTGGATGAACTTCAACAAAAGATTTCTCATTAGCGTCTATTGTTTGTTCATCCAACATGGCTACCGCTTCATTGTCTTTTGATTACCAAAGGAATGGATGCAGCAATTGATGGCGATCACGATCGATAACAGTCACAATTATCAGTGATCCATTATGGCGGATGATGGTGATGGCGATTGGACAGATGATGAGTAGGATGAATTAATGATGGATATACGATCTACAAGATGATGAAGATGATGGTTGTGATGATGATGATGATGATGATGATGATGATGACGATGACGATGTGTTGGACGTAAACTTACACCGCAATCATTTGCTCCATCTCCACACATACCAACACAATAGCTGCAAAACCAAACAAAAAATTCAGTTGGTGAAAAACATCAAAAGAGTTCGACTGTATTAAACTTACTTTTGTAATAAACAACAACAACAACAAAAAACGAACGAATGAAGAACGAAAAAACGAACGAACGAACGAACGCACGCACGCACGCACGCACGCACGAACGAACGAACGAACGAAGAACGACCAGACGGACGGACGGACGAACAAATGAACGACCAAACCAACGAACGCACAATAAACCAACGAACAAACAATCGAATCAAACGAAGCCAAAAAGTATATACAACACTTACTCTAAAGACTGTAAATCCTGCACAAGATGAGTTTTCTGCTCAGGTGACATCCTGGCAAACACGGTACCATACAATAAAATCTGTGGCAACACCATAACGTTAGGGATTTTTGTTTATCAAACCTTCTTCAAGGCTTTTTGCGAATACCCTCTGCTATTTGACAAAGATGCACTTGGTTGAATTCTAAATTGCCCTTCTTTTTTAGAAGAAATAGTCCCCTTCACAGTTCCCTGCGCCATCTTGAAAGGTAGCCGTGCCTTTGCATCGAAGCGAGACGAACGGTGAGCGTGCAATGATACAGACCTTTTTTAACACCTAGGATAATTATTCTCAGGTCTCTATCATTGCAAACTCACCGTTCGTCTCGCTTCGATGCAAAGCATGGCTACCTTTCAAGATGGCGCAGAGAACTGCGAAGGGGACTATTGTTCTTCCTGAAGCGGGAGAAATAGGGACGCGGAGTACGTATGAACAATGTGCGGTTCATTTCTTCTTAGCGCTTAAAACATCCATGAAAATAATGGTAACGTATGATATTGCTGCTGGTGATGATGATAATGACGATGATGATGATGAGGCCAACATACCTTTTTTAACAAATCTGGTTTGTGTTCCCTTATATACGCGTATGTCTTGCCTGATGTGGCGATATGGAACGGTTTACGATGGCGATGTTCCAACTCTATTGTAGTTTCCTACATGGGATAAAGTGTAATTTAAAGCTGAAACTTATTGCTACAGAACATTATAATTTGGTTTGAACAATACAATCGAAATTATACTAACAGTCACGTCTTTACAATGACCACATCTGTACAATGACCCTGCAACTGATCCAATCCATACATTTACTTCATTTAGGAAACCCTCTACAACGACCACCTCTCCACAACGACCAGCATTTTGCGTCCCCTCCATCGATCCAACCCATAAATTTACTCTTTATTGAAACCTCTGTAAAACGACCACCTCTCCACAACGACCAGCATTTTGTGTCACATCCATCGATCTAATCCATATATTTACTCTTTATTGAAACCGGTGTAGAACGACCATCTCTCCACAACGACCAACCCATAAATTTACTCTTTATTGAAACCTCTGTAAAACGACCACCTCTCCACAACGACCAGCATTTTGTGTCACATCCATCGATCTAATCCATATATTTACTCTTTATTGAAACCGGTGTAGAACGACCATCTCTCCACAACGACCAGCATTTTGTGTCCCCTCCATCGATCCAACCCATAAATTTACTCTTTATTGAAACCGGTGTACAACGACCATATCTCCACAGTGACTTATGGACTAGTTAAAAATCAAACTGACCGTCTATAAAACTAGACCTACCAGTAACGGTGCGTCTTTACGTATTTCACCAATCACATTCCACATTACTCGTATGTCAGAATCCTCTCCACAATGTTTGATTGTAACGTGAAGAACCTACACAATTTAAAACAAACAATTTAGACGATGCTTATTTAGTCAGAACGAATGGTGGAGAAAATGAAGGCTGATCCTCTTGTAGGAGGAACAATTGATACTATTTTTTTCAAAATAGTCACTCAATCATTTCCTCAGTCAAATTATACTGTATTTATTTTTGCCATCGTTTCTGTATCTGAAGTCTCCCTTTGGTGGAAACCTTCTTTGGTAGACAGCCCTCTTCTGAGACAGGGTATCTGTATTAATAGCCTAGAGGTATTTCACTATATAACCCTAGTAATATGAATAACCGGCCTTGTTTTCTTCTCTGGGACACTAAAAACAAAAGATAGCCTAGCACTGTGAGGGGTTCTTGGTAAACTGTAAGAATGGAGAACACTTTACTTCAGTTCAAATAACGATGGAGCAGTATGGTGGGAAACCTGATTTACCACATCGTACCCTAACCGTGTTAGTGCAATGATGTGTCTATAAAACATTAATTAACTGTGCGATGCGCAACCGTGCCGTTTTCACAGTCATACAAAATCTGCTTTATCCAACATGTCACCTAAAAGTTTGACTGTATATCACATGTTTCTAAATTAGTGGTTTTACCTTTTGATGATAGCCCACCATACCACACTCCCTTGAAACACTGACTGCAGTCAACATGTTATCTCCTTGAAACGAAAATAACAAATCAGTTCTATTCCTTTTTCTTTCCTTTCCTTATTATAATAGTGTCTCTTATTATCTAATTATACCTTCCTTCCTTGTTAGCATCGTTACTTCATCCCACTAATTCATCGGTACTTTTCATTTTTGGTGTTCCTAGTCAATACTTCCTTACTCTCTCTTTCCCTGCTCTCTACTCCTTCTATTCCTTCTTTTCTCACTCCCTCTCACCATCCATCCTCCCTTTTTTCGCTCTTTTTACTTCTATTAGTTTATCATAAGTCTACGCTATTCATATCTTACTCCCCTCTTATTTTTTTCATTTTCATTGGATTTTACCCCATTCTCTTTCTCTTTCCCTGCTCACTACTCCTTTCATACCTTCTCTCTCCATACATCCATCTATTCTTTCACTTTTTCACTCTTTTTTACTTCAATTGCTCTATCATAGGTCTGTTAATGATTTCGTACCTGTCACCATAACTGTTCGTATATTTGCTTCTTGTAAAACTGTAATTACAGGAGTCGTCTCTGGTTTCAGTGCATTTTGCATCACTAATAGGCCAATGTATATTAGATCCTTTTCAATCTTATCTCTATAGGAGGAAAAAACGTTTACATTTCCGTTACAACACGATCTAAGATCTAAAAATCGTCAGACTACTTGTCAGTCCGGACGACTTGTTACAGCTAAAATCTTGGCAACTTCGGTTAGAATTTTGTCTTTTCTGATCCGTTCATCATCGTGGGGGCAGAGTTTATGTGAATTCATTCAATATTTGGTTGATTTGAAATACGCTCCGCCCCTGATATGATTGACGCATCAGGAAAGACAAAAACCCTAACCGAAGATGAAAATAATACGGGTCACGATGCAACGATTTTCGTTGTAAGCTTGATTCACACTAGCATCGTAAGCGTCTGAGTCGGAATCAAAATTGAAATCGTAATCGCAAGAGGCTTACGATCTTGTGTAAATCAAAACAACGCAAGAAGAATTTATAAGCCTCGCTTCAGCGCTCGCTTTGTGTTTCCTGCGAGTTTTTAAAATGGTCTGGGAATGAGCTCTGCACGTCAGTAGCCAAATCTTCCGATTCCGATGCTTTGGTTCACAAAGGATCATAAGTGTCAATTGAAATCTGAATGGCAAGAAAAAGAAAACCTTCCGATCGTTCCGATTCCCATTCTGTCACCCCTCCGAGTCCAGGGTTAAGTCTAACGAAAACCTTCGATTTTAACCCTGGGTTAGCGGAGGGATAGCGGAGGGTTAGCGGAGGGTTAGCGGAGGGATAGCGGAGGGTTAGCGGAGGGTTAGCGGAGGGATAGCGGAGGGTTAGCGGAGGGTTAGCGGAGGGTTAGCGGAGGGTTAGCGGAGGGATAGCGGAGGGTTAGCGGAGGGTTAGCGGAGGGATAGCGGAGGGTTAGCGGAGGGTTAGCGGAGGGTTAGCGGAGGGTTAGCGGAGGGATAGCGGAGGGTTAGCGGAGGGTTAGCGGAGGGTTAGCGGAGGGATAGCGGAGGGTTAGCGGAGGGATAGCGGAGGGTTAGCGGAGGGATAGCGGAGGGTTAGCGGAGGGTTAGCGGAGGGTTAGCGGAGGGTTAGCGGAGGGATAGCGGAGGGTTAGCGGAGGGTTAGCGGAGGGTTAGCGGAGGGATAGCGGAGGGTTAGCGGAGGGATAGCGGAGGGTTAGCGGAGGGTTAGCGGAGGGTTAGCGGAGGGTTAGCGGAGGGTTAGCGGAGGGTTAGCGGAGGGTTAGCGGAGGGTTAGCGGAGGGTTAGCGGAGGGATAGCGGAGGGTTAGCGGAGGGATAGCGGAGGGTTAGCGGAGGGTTAGCGGAGGGTTAGCGTTAACCCATCTTCGAGCAACCGGTTGGGGCTCCGATTTTCAGTTCACACTGGTCATAAGCCCCTATTACGATTCCGATACCGACTCCGATTTCGACGTTAGTGTCAACCAGGTCTTAGTCTTCAAGCGAGCGCGAAAACGACCTTGTAGTCTTCTTTGCGTCACAGCCGTGTTTAATCAAGCATTGCGAGACGAGGCATGATCACGAAAGGGAGTCACAACACTAGGGGTTCTCAACAAAACTTCTACAATAGGGAGTACAATAAATGTGTCCATAAGTTGCAAGATAAATCTGGCTTTCGATTGCACCTTCTGCACTTTGAGATCATTATTTTTGACCATTTTTTTCACTTTTTATTTCTATACCAAATCTCAATAAACCGAGCCTAGCATCATAATCACGGACATGCACGTACCTTTCAACACGTTGAGCCTTTTGCCAGGTAAATTTCCTATCCAAGGGTTTATAGGCCAGACCAATGACTCTGTATCCTTGTTCTGTGAAGGTTTCAAGCTTTTCTTGAAAGTCAAATGGAACTGAAAAAAAAAAAAAAACCCAGAAATTAATTAATACAAATATCATCGCTGAACGAAAAGAAGGACGTGCACAATATACAGGGGATTTTGAGCTATAACGGAATACTATCAGAATTTGGTTTCCATTTAGCACCAAAAATAGAATTTGTTATTCGCATATATGTACATTTTATAATATCTGAAGAAGAAAAAAGAAGAAAAAAGGAAAGAAGAAAGAAAATTTGTATTAATTGTGATCATTTGAGCGGAGTGCCTGGAAACTAGCTGTATAGCTATAAAGTGCTCTTCCACTATAAATGAAGCATTATTTTACATTAACGTGTTTTACAAATGCAGGTTCCTTTTGCTCATACATTTACGTTTATTCAATTATTCCATGAAGGCGTGGCCATCACGTGTTCATACTACAGCTATTTTCATATGAGTGGGGAACGGACCACACCCTGTAACATCCATAAAACATTCAAAATTCCTGCCGTTGTCATGCCATACCGGCACTATTGTCCCTAGTCATACGAAACTGCATTTTTTAGAAAAGAACAGTCTTCTTTAATAGCAGCCATGTTTAGTCACGCCATGCAACACTCCATCGCCACATGAAGCGTTGCGTGACGAGGCTAAACACAAAGAAGACGATGCAAACAGTGGTGGTGGTGCCCCATCCTTACCTGTTTCTGGTATACATAGTCCTGCTATAGTCTCTGGTGCACCCTTTACAAAGACATCCATGTGATTCACGCCCAATGTTCTGGTGATGACACCCATGCGTTGAATTTCTGATGAGAAGGGAAACTGGCGAATTATGGCCACTTCAAATGGAGTCTAAGAAAAAAAATTGACGATTACTGATGTCGGAAGAGGTAATAGATGAAGAGAAGGATGAAATGAAATGGGAATTGAAAAAGAACAACAGGTATATTTAAATGGGAGAAAGTAATACCAGTACAAAGAAGACACAAACAGAAAAAAGGAAGAAAGTTTGAAATGCAATAGAAAAAAAAGGAAAAAAAAAAAAAAAAAGGCAATGAAACATACAAAATGAAATACCATAAAAAGGGAAAATAAGCTGGGATAAATAACATTAAAAAGGTGTTGATATGCCCTTTTCTGAAGGATAACAAATGTTCTTATTGTTTGTTATTTTCTAGCACAACATGGTATAAACATCTTCTCGTTCCACCCCATTTTTTAGGACAAGAATCAAATAATACCCACAAACTAGAACACTATGGTGTTTAGATTGTTTACACACCTTTCCTTCAATGGCAGACTCCATACTAAACTCTTCACTATTCTTTGGTTTCACGGTAATAGGAACAATGTTCTCAAACTTCTCTGTGTCTTCTCCTGGTTCTTCCAGTTTCTGAAATATCATGATCATCAAATTACATAATTTATAATTAAGGTAATTTAGATTTTAATTATCATGTTGATATCAGGTGATTTTATAGGGTTTTTTGACAGAAGTCTGGCACCTTAAATAGGCCTTTTGCATCTTACGATCACATGGTACAAAATCCGCCATACAAAATCCCCAGTGGGACATCTAAAACAAAGTCAAGTCAACCTTGAATGGCTAAGGTTCTTTTGTTAAGGAGGCTCTTTAAATCCTTTTGCCTTCCAGTATGGCAGATTTAGTACCATGTGACCGTTAGATGCAAAAGGCCTATTACTTTTCTAACCTATAAAAAAGAGTCCTAAATTGATTCTCTTACCCAGTCTGTTGCTTCAAACATTTTAAGGTCTAGTGGATCCCCAGTGAGCTTGCCATCAATGATAGTCAGTGAATGACAGGTTGCTAGGGCAACCAATAAAGGACTTTTGGGAAACATGGTGACATCAGGAACAATATGCTCAAAACTAAGACAAAAAATATGTTCAGTTTTGAAAAGGCTATGCTTCACTCTTTCAAAAGAAACATCTCTTACACACACACTTGATATGCCCCACCCCACATATAGTGTGCCAAATCGAGGTGGGTGAAGTCAAACTACTATAATATATTATATAAAGATTCTTAAAGATTTCTATACCTTGCTTGAGTGATTGGAACAACACCAAGAACATCTAAGCCATCTTCTGTAAGGGTACCAGTCTAATGACCAAAACAAACAAGTATCAGCCTTATGTCTTTCCTGAATTGCGCTAAAGTTGGTGAAATTCACATCAAGGTAAGACTTATTTCACACATTTATAATTATAATAGTTGTATCCATCAAGTAGTCCAAATTACTCAACTTGAAATCATTGTTCTTATACGGAAGTGAATTTGGGAAGAGTCTATTACATGTACATGTATGTGTTACTACTTATATACTGTCATTGCTACATATAAGAGTAGCAAACTGCAAATGGTAGACTTGTACATGTAAAGCCCTGGGTGGTTTGGGTAGTGGTTTTCCTAATGTTCATGTGTTAATCATCTGCATTCTTGTAAACAAGGTGCATACCTTATCAAAACAAAACAGTTTTAATTTACCACACATATTAATCCTAAAGAAAAAAAAAAGGTTAAATGCATGGTATTGTAATGGAAGGAGGGGGACAAATAATTGAGTAAAATAACAAATGAAGGAAGGAAGGAAGGAAGGAAGGAAGGGAGGGAGAAAGGGAGGGAGAAAGGGAGGGAGGGAGGGAGGGAGGGAGGGAGGGAGGGAGGGAGGGAGGGAGGAAGGAAAGAAAGAAGGAAGGAACACTACCTTGATGGAGCAATGCAGTAAATATTCTCTTTCTTCAATCTCTGCAGTGCATATACCATGCCTACAGACATAGCTGCAGGTAAAGCAGGAGGTACAGCAATTGTAATGACATCCAAGGCTTTTAAAGCTATTTCTTTGGTACTCAGCTATAAAGAAAATAACAGCAGCATGAGTATGCAATCATGTTGTTAAGGGTTGGGTTACATGAGGGCAGTAGTGGGAGGGAGTGGGGTTGGGTACCACCATCACTATTATCAGTACCACTAACCACTGCTACCACCACCATCCTCACCACCACCACTGCTCTCACTACCACAGCCACATCTACTATCACCTCTGCTGCCACTACCAATGTTACACTGCCACCACTATCACCACCACTATTGGCACCACTACCATTATTGCCACCACCACCATTGTTACCAACACTTCCACTGTCACCACCACTAACACCACTGTTTCAGTTGCCCAATCATTACTGCCACTGCCACCATTGCCACCACCACCATCATGATCATAATTGCCATAATCATCATCATCATCATCATCATACATGTACCATCAACAAAATCGACTGAAACATATCTGAACTGAATATACAATAGATAGAGTACATATCCATGACTTACCCCATGTTGTACAAAAACATACACACTGTATGAAAAGCCAAATAATGCTGAAAAAAAGACATATTAAACAATTAAATGAATTGCTTTGATAGGGAAAAAATACTAGAAATGTGGCCTTGATTACTCCTTCTACTCTTACCTAAAAAACATAAAACTCCAATAAATCGCATGGAATCCCTGAAAAACTTGAAGCCAACTGGACGAGGATTCAGGATAGAGCGAATAAGTTTTCCCTTGGTAGTGTAAAATCCTAGAAACAAGAAATTAGAAACTTGTTTTACTTGAGGTGAAATGCCACTAGCCATCCATGCCCCTTTGCCATGTTTGTATTTCAGGGGAAATGGAAATGGAAAGATGAAAGACAAAATGGAAGTGTGAAAGATAAACAGGTCTATACCCCAAACAGTCAATGATTTACAATGATTAACCATCATCCATGCCCCTTTGCCATGTTTGTTTTTCATGGGATAGAGAGACAAATTAAATGGAAAAGTGAAATACAAAATGGAAGACAGTGTGAAATATAAAGAGATCTATACCCAAAACAGTCAATCATTTACAACGTACAATAAAATGCAGGCAGTGAATTGAGCTCCAATCCCAAGGATGGCTGATGGATCAGACAAATATCTAGTTACATATAAGTCAAAAAAGGGTTTTGTTTTAGGTAATACAGTAGATGTACCAAATGGATAAAATGTTATTTTAAGTAACATTGCTTGCCATGTATAAATACTGCACTATTTAGTTGAGTTTGGTGCGACAAGTTGTATTGATAAGTTTGCAAGTTTTAAAATTTATTGATAGAACTTTGTCAAGTAAAATTAGCAACGTTGTTAGGCAAATCTGTAGGAATTTTTACCATGAAACAAATTTAAATAAATATGCACATCTATTTCCTACAAAACGTCTTGATTTATCTTAGCTGGACAACATATATAAGGTTTTGACATCAATGTGAGAAACATTAATGTTAAAATTAAAATGTTAAACGTGAAATTTTAATGTTATAACTAATATCAATAAAACTCTAGTCATGCCAACCAAATAGTGCAGTAAATTCAAATGTACTAAATCCTGTACCTGTGCAGACAACAACAGCCAATACCCTGGCTTTGCCATAGTAACGAGTCTGAATGATTTTGGTACCATTAAACAATGTGTGACGTTTATCTTTAGTAGTGTTGTAACACTCCTCTTTCTCTTCAGGAGGGCTAGCCTTTTTAGATCCAGCAGGCAGTGGTGTCTTGGTTACTGGAACACTCTCTCCTAATAGTAAACAAGATGTTTAATTATTAGTAAGAGTTCGTTTTCATATGAGTGGGAAACTTACCATACTGTATCGTAACTGTACCAGTATCATAGTTTCTATAAAAAACATTCGAAATTCCTGCTGTAACCGTATCGTATCGTAACCATTCTGTGTTCCCACTCGTACGAAAACCACTCTTACTATTAATTAATTATAGTTACAAATGACCAACAATTGATCCTTACCTGTCAACATACTTTCATTAACTATACAGTTGCCACTGATAAGAGCAGCATCACAGTGCATTAAAGCACCTTGTGGAGGGATGACTATAACATCCCCAGGTACCAAGTCCTCTGATGAAACTTCTTCTGAAACTATAGACAAGAGAAAACCATGCATTTCAAAATTGGCTCAGACCATCAACCTATCAACTATTTCAAAAAAGGTTGTTAGAGCCAAAGGCGACAGACAATAGGCGATAAGTGATAAGCAATACATGTAGGTGATATGTTATTTCAAGATGGAGAGGAATTATGGGGCATACATAAACATATATGGAGCATATATAAACACAAATAATCAAGACCTTTAAAATGGTTTTGCTGACTACAAACAACACTGGATATCTCACCAACAGGTGAGAATAATAATCATTTTGGCTATTCTTGAGATCTCCGAATGATCAGTCTCCTAGCTATAGATCAGTTATCAAGTATTGCCTATCACGTATCACCTATTCCCTATTGCCTTTGTCTCAGACAACCTTTTTGAGCTGGGTATACACAACATCTCTGAAAATGTAAAATGTATTATTCAAGAAAGCAGCCATAACAAGGGAGGGGAGAATATCCTGGGGGAGGGAGAGGAGGGAGTGTTACTAGGGGAAAAATATATAAAATCACAAGGAAACACATAAATACATTTGCACAAATCTTAAGTGTCAAAAGTTCTGTATAGCATACAGAAAGCTGAACTCTACTGTACCTCCATTGTTTCGCAGTACTGTTACATAGTCTGACGTTGCCACCATGTCTCTTAGATTCATCAAATGCTGCAACAGACAACCCAAACATATTTTGACTACCTGTACACATATGAATGACTTTGCTACTAAGGCAAGTGCCATTATACTAATTTCTGTACATCTAACATGTTATAAAACAAACCTTTTTTTTCAACCTTCGCAAACAAACTACACTGTCATTGTACAATTACTAAGGTAGCCTGACAGTTTTCACATGATATATAAATAGAATTTCTGTACTATCTGATAGACGTGTTTTCATGACCACATTTGAAAGTACTTAATATAAGTTTACTAAATGATGCATAAGTTATACCTTTATCAAAATTAGCTGTACATTGTTTTATAATAAATTTGAGTTGAATGTACATGACTTTGTACATTTTGTATATCTGCAATCATTGTAAAAACCAACCTACATGTACAATTGAAAACTATCTAATATGTTGGTTACCACTGAATTCTATCTATGCTATGGATGATTTTGAAAACACTCAGGGTAGCCATAGCCCTCTGAACGTACTTAATATACACAGTCATAAAAATATGCTTGGTAGCTAATTGCTTTGTATGTTACAGTACGTACCTTTTTTGTTTGGTAGATACTGATGCATATTGAACCAAAAGATATGATAAAAATAGCAGTGGCATAGTAGTAATATTCATCAGACATCCATAGACACACACTCCATACTTGAAAGACATAGAAAGGATCTAAAGCCTAGTAAACAAATATCAATAAAATTCATTAAGAGTCATTAAAAGTGCTGGATTTCTATATAAAAGTACATTTAATAACAAGTAAACTGTCTAGAAGGGAGGGAGAACCTAATATAGACAAGGCGCAAAATTGAAAAAGTCGATCGCAAAAAGGGCAAAAGGCATTTTGGGGTAGATGCTGGTAACATAATTATTCTAAACTAATTTTTAAGGCTGAATCCGAATATGGCTGTTACCAAGACGTATTCTGCAATCTTATTGTGTAAATGACGTATTTTGTGAATTGCTATGGCGTTATATCCCCGCCAAAAATCGTGTTTTAAATTCGACATCCAAGTTCTAAATTCGACATCCAAGTTTGGAATTCGACATCTAAGTTTGAAATTTGACATTCAACTTTTAAGTTCGATATCCAAGTTTTGTATTCAACATTGAACTTTTAAATTCGACATCCAAGTTTTCTATTCGACATCCAAGTTCTAAATTCGACATTCCGTTTTTAAATTCGACATCCAAGTTCTAAATTCGACATCTGAGCATTTGGCATTCGAGCCGTGAAACTCGAAGTACAAGTTCTATCAAATTAATTTAGCATCCGAACTTCAAATTTGATTTGTCACACGCGTGTAACATTCATGTTTCATATTCAATCCAAGTTTTGAATTGAACTTCACGCATGGATGACTTGACCTTGGCTAAGGAAACCGCTGTACCAAAACTCTACGGGCTTTAGTATCCTTGGTAACAACCTCCACTGATCAGGATCAATGTGGGCTCAGGACTCTTGCTCCTCGTGGTCAAGAGTTCCACAGTTGTTGGAACAGTTGGAAAGTATACAAGCATGAGTACTGACAGGAGAAAAGAAACTCTTCGACGAGTAGCTAATCAGCTACTCAGTTTAGCAAATCAAGGTAAGCATACCCAATGGTTTTCTTTTTGATGCGTCGTTTCAATTTTTTGTTACATCGCGCCCTTTAGTGGCTTCATACATTGTAAGTAACCAGAAACTCATGAGTTTCTGAAGTAACTTAACTTACTCTTAACATAAAGCATAATATATCAAAAGATTACAAGATTGTTACTTTACGAGATTATTTTTAATAGAATCCGTTATAGAAGTATTTTAGGTCGATTCTATTGGATGTATATTGGAGTCCTCTGCCCAGCAACAAAGATCGGAATTTAAGCTAGACGTGTCAAAGTAATAAGAGTTAGCCTTGATAGATAGTGATCATGTAAGAATTTTAATTTCAAAATCTACGTGAAAGTTTGTAATTATATGAGAAATGGTAGATAAATGTGAGATAGGAAATTTTCAAATGATTTGTAGGAGAAATAATTGTGATTTGTAAGAGAAATAATTATTAAGATGTAATTAAGATGTAAATGCAAACCCAAAGTTCTGTAATTTGCTTGCAAAAATAAGCCATATGTCAGGGGTTTCATTACTTTTCAAAATAGGAGGCTGCACTGAAAGTGGAAAAGTATAGGCATCTGAAATACAGATGACCTCTCATCAGGCAAAACAAGTGGCAGTAAACTGCCAGTAGCCACCTATTATTGAAAACACTGTACTGGTATGTGCTAAAATGATATGGCATACTGTTGTTTATGTCAACTAAAACAACTTCAGGATGGTTTTCTCAGAGCTAAATTAAAACATTTTTGGTATTTTGCAGGACTAGCCAGTGCACCTGTAAACAGTAAGTACCTCAGTCACAGCGACAACCACCAACCAGCGCCAACTAACAGCTCAAACAGAACATAGAAGGGTATTCAATTCTATGCCAAAGTCCAATTTTAGGCCAACAGCATCAGCATTTAAGTTACCAGAAATCCACGGAATTATTGATCCGCAAGCTGCCCTTCCAGCGTCTGGTCCGTGAAATCGCCCATGTTGCAGTATCGGATTGCCGAACTCGTCGAGCAGTGTTGAATTCTGGAGGAAACAAAATACCCCAAAACAATGTCGAACTATAGAAATCGAACGTTGGACTACGTGAAAGCAATGTTGAATTACTGGACCACCAAAGTTGGACTCCAAATTAAGACACAAATGTCACCAAGGATACTAAAGCCCGTAGAGTTTTGGTACAGCGGTTTCCTTAGCCAAGGTCAAGTCATCCATGCGTAAAGTTCAATTCAAAACTTGGATTGAATATGAAACATGAATGTTACACGCGTGTGACAAATCAAATTTGAAGTTCGGATGCTAAATTAATTTGATAGAACTTGTACTTCGAGTTTCACGGCTCGAATGCCAAATGCTCAGATGTCGAATTTAGAACTTGGATGTCGAATTTAAAAATGGAATGTCGAATTTAGAACTTGGATGTCGAATAGAAAACTTGGATGTCGAATTTAAAAGTTCAATGTTGAATACAAAACTTGGATGTCGAATTTAAAAGTTGAATGTCAAATTTCAAACTTAGATGTCGAATTCCAAACCTGGATGTCGAATTTAGAACTTGGATGTCAAATTTAAAACACGATTTTTGGCGGGGATATAACGCCATAAATTGCTACAGTCATTTCATACTGACGGCTTTTTCATGTAATTCTAAAACTTCCCAAACTTAAAAACAATTACCATGGCTGGAAAGAGCATATCAAAATCAGTAAAACTGTGAAGTTTGAAGGATATCAGTTGAAAAATCAAGGAGATACGAATTTTCAAAAAACGAAATTTTGTATGAAAATACTTACAGTTATGCAAGAGATACCAACAAATTTCGATTTTTGAAAATTCGTATCTCCTTGATTTTTCAACTGATATCCTTCAAACTTCACAGTTTTACTGATTTTGATGTGCTCTTTCCAGCTATGGTAATTGTTTTTAAATTTGGGAACTTTTGGAATTACATGAAAAAGCCGTTAGTATGAAATGACTGTAGCAATTCACAAAACACGCCTTACACGTATAAGATTGCAGAATACGTCTTGGTAACAGTCATATTCGGATTCAGCATGAAAAATCGGTTTAGAATAGTTATGTTACCAGCCTCTACCCCAAAATGCCTCCAGGTATCTGATTTCTCGAAAATGCGCCTTGTCTAATATGCATGCATATTCAAGAATACTGGAGAAATATATGTAGCTATATAAGTAGTATCAGATGGATAGAAATTAAGATCATGGAATTGAACAGACAGAGAGTTGGGTGGATAGATTATGGGCAGAAGGATAAAGAAAGTGGGCATATGGAATGGAAGAGGAAGACACTGGATTGGAAGAGGATGCAAGGAAAAAGAAAGGGGGAAAGGAAGGAAGCAGTCAGGAAGAAGGAGAGGAGGGATGGAGGGAAACAGCTGGAGGGAAGCAAGGAAAGAAGAGAGGGAGAGGAGAGTTGGAGTGAGCTGGGAGAGAGGTGGAAGCAACTTGGAAAGAGGGAAGGAAGGAACTTGGAAAGAGGGAGGAAAGGAGTGAAGGAAGTATGGAGGGAGGGAAGGGAGGGAGGGAAAGTGTGAGGGAGAGGAGCTAGGAATGAGGGAGGGAGGGAGGGATGAATAGAATTATTGACTGACAAAATGAGAGGGAGAGGGGGACTATTAGAGGAGGAATAAAATTCAAGAGTTACCCATGAAAATGGCTTAAGTTGACTTTTTATTTCTGAAGTTCGTCAAATGGTCCAGTAATGGTATTGCTGGAATTCTCCACGGTGAAATATCTCTCGACATCAACCAAAATTAAGTCACTTAGGCCATTTAAATGTCTACCCCTTCAATTACAAGGAAATATGCAAGTGCAAATTTTACGTGTCAAAAGTTCTGTATGGCACATAATTATAAGCTTGAAATGAAAATCTCAATGGATGTTTTGAACAAAATAATGATTGAAGAGTTGGTGAGTACAGCACAGTCATGTAATGTGTTTTGTTACCTCTTCCAGGAACAATCTCCCATATGACTTGACTTCAACATCTATCATGTTTTTGCCATAAATTGATTTCCTGCCAAAAAGCATTTTAATTTACTCCTGACCATTGGACAGAGAAATGGAATCACAAACACAAGATGGAAAGTACATTGTATGGTGCCTGATTAAACTAAAGCCTTTAGAATTTCATGTATGATATAAGTTCATCATTTGTTGTGCAACATATTTCAACTACTGATGGCAACAAATATATCATAGTATGCTAAATGATGAAAGGCGTTTTCAAACACGTTGAAAGACGTTCCAGAAAGTAGAGACATTCTATTTTCAACACCTGATTCAACACCATTCAACAGTTATTGTTGATCAACAAATGTTGAAACCATGTAAGAGAACAAATAAATAAAATAAATATTAAAATGTAATAATCTTTTAACAGCAGCATATCCACATAGCAGTTCTTCATCTTCTGGCACTCACACTGTCTCACTACCTCCAAATTAAATATTTTACAGACATGTACAATGCTCAACTCACCGTTCATTTTCTCTTAGGGAGGAAAAACCTGAGAACCCGAAGAAAAAACCCTCATGGCATGGTAGAGAACAACACATCAAACAATCCCACGTAATTATGATCTAGTGAGCTGGGACTCAGACCCAGCTAGACTACAGCAGTGAATGGCCAGTGCTCTCACCACTAGGCCAACCTTGCCACCCATTAAAAGCAATACAGGACCCAACCTGTAGCTGGGAAGGTTGCCAGCAGATCAAATCATTATTTAATAGTATGTACTAGGTACATCTGTACATGTACAGGGTGTTTCTAACCAATAATCACCTTGTGTTTGTTTCCTGTGATGAAAGGCCTGACGCATGGTCATAAATTTCTTTAATGGTAAGTCCTTGATCTAGTGATCTAAGTTAAACATTATTAATAATAAAATAAATATACAATTTAGACTTGACAATGATCCCCCTCTACCATTAATAACCACCTCTCTACAGTAAAATGACCGCCTTAAGCCTTAAGTTTGTATTTCTAACCTTAATAGTTCAAAGGAACCAATTTCTTTATTCCAAATGTACTTTAAATGTCTGTGAATAAAATATCTCATCTGAAAAGCAACCAAATACGAATTTAACCATTTGTTTTGTTTTCAGTGCAGCATTGCATTGCCCAGGCAATGGCAAGTAATGCATTGATGAAAACAATGAATATAGAAAGGTTTGCGAACATTTCCTGTTCTTCAAAATGTTGTGGGTTAATAAATACGGAGGTATTATTAATAGAGCATGTACATTTAATGCATACATATGGTTGCCACAATTGAGTGCTACTAATTCATACCACCACACCAGCACGGTTTAGAGAATTTATCATGTGATGCAAAAAAAACAGTATCCATGGCACATTCACACCAGGAATTTCCCAAAAACAGAATCCGTTTTTGTTAAGGATGCGATCACTGCACTAAAAGGGTCACAGCACATGCAGTGGGGCCCCTTGCATATGTACCAGTACAAAAACTGTTTGACGTGGGCATACATCTTAACCACTTAATCATCATCATCATCACTACAATTGCACCACCACCACCACCACCACCACCACCATCATCATCATCATCATTACCAAGTCCAACTCACTTAAAGGCACATCATACAAATCATACATACATACACCTATTTCAGAAAAGGTTGTCAGAGCTAAAGGCGATAGGCAATAGGAGATAGGTCACTCCATTATTCACGGTTGGGTTTTCTATTTGTTTTTATTAAGAAAGTCAACAATCAGACATTCATATCCAATGTTCGCAGCAAAAACGAATGGAATAACGAAGCTATTTTTAAAACTTCTTGATTGCTTTGGAATTTGAATGACCTATCTCCTATCTCCTATCGCCTTTAGCTCTGACAACCTTTTTTGAAATAGGTGTATAGTACATATTTTATTTGGTGATGCAGGATCTGCCTAATACTAAATGTTAAAAAATATTTCACTGTCTTTCAATGCCTTGTTGTAACACCATTAGAGTGTACACTGTAAGCCAAGAATACATGTATACATGTATGTAAGCTTGCATGCATTATTATAATATAATACTGAGAGTCATAATGTAAGCATGCATGTAATGTTAATGGTAATAGTGAACAAATTTTCTGCATCATACAGTAAGTGGTCACTGGTTGATAAGTGGACAGTATATACTTGATAAGTGGTTGGTAAGTAGTCAGTAAGTGGTCGGCAAGTGGTCGATAAGGGGTTGGTAAGTGGATGATAAGTAGTTGGTAAGTGGTTGATAAGTGGTTGGTAAGTGGTCAATAAGGGGTTGGTAAGTGGTTGGTAAGTGGTCGGCAAGTGGTCAATAAGTAGTTGGTAAGTGGTCGATAAGGGGTTGGTAAGTGGTTGGTAAGTGGTCAATAAGGGGTTGGTAAGTGGTTGGTAAGTGGTCGGCAAGTGGTCGGTAAGGGGTTGGTAAGTGGATGATAAGTAGTTGGTAAGTGGTTGGTAAGTGGTCAATAAGGGGTTGGTAAGTGGTTGGTAAGTGGTCGGCAAGTGGTCGATAAGGGGTTGGTACGTAGTTGGTAAGTGGTTGATAAGGGGTTGATAAGGGGTTGGTAAGTGGTTGGTAAGTGGTTGGTAAGTGGTTGGTAAGTGGTTGGTAAGTGGTCAATAAGGGGTTGGTAAGTGGTTGGTAAGTGGTCGGCAAGTGGTCGATAAGTGGTCGATAAGGGGTTGGTAAGTGGATGATAAGTAGTTGGTAAGTGGTTGGTAAGTGGTTGGTAAGTGGTCAATAAGGGGTTGGTAAGTGGTTGGTAAGTGGTCGGCAAGTGGTCAATAAGTAGTTGGTAAGTGGTTGGTAAGTGGTCGATAAGGGGTTGGTAAGTGGTTGGTAAGTGGTCAATAAGGGGTTGGTAAGTGGTTGGTAAGTGGTCGGCAAGTGGTCGATAAGGGGTTGGTAAGTGGATGATAAGTAGTTGGTAAGTGGTTGGTAAGTGGTCAATAAGGGGTTGGTAAGTGGTTGGTAAGTGGTCGGCAAGTGGTCGATAAGGGGTTGGTACGTAGTTGGTAAGTGGTTGGTAAGTGGTTGATAAGGGGTTGGTAAGTGGTTGGTAAGTGGTTGGTAAGTGGTTGGTAAGTGGTCAATAAGGGGTTGGTAAGTGGTTGGTAAGTGGTCGGCAAGTGGTCGATAAGTGGTCGATAAGGGGTTGGTAAGTGGATGATAAGTAGTTGGTAAGTGGTTGGTAAGTGGTCAATAAGGGGTTGGTAAGTGGTTGGTAAGTGGTCGGCAAGTGGTCGATAAGGGGTTGGTACGTAGTTGGTAAGTGGTTGGTAAGTGGTTGATAAAGTAGTTGGTAAGTGGTTGGTAAGTGGTTGGTAAGTGGTTGGTAAGTGGTCGGCAAGTGGTCAATAAGGGGTTGGTAAGTGGATGATAAGTAGTTGGTAAGTGGTTGGTAAGTGGTCGATAAGGGGTTGGTAAGTGGTTGGTAAGTGGTTGGTAAGTGGTCAATAAGGGGTTGGTAAGTGGTTGGTAAGTGGTCGGCAAGTGGTCGATAAGGAGTTGGTACGTGGATGATAAGTGGTTGGTAAGTGGTTGATAAGGGGTTGGTAAGTGGTTGGTAAGTGGTTGGTAAGTGGATAAGTGGTTGGTAAGTGGTTGATTAGTGGTAAGGGGCAGAATGTCAGTAATAGTAAGGTAACGGTGAGTAGTTAACAATATAAGTTATAACCACTTATGGTACGGTGCACATTGTTCACTATGACCATTGTTAATATAAATACAGTAAGTCATAAATTATGAAAGGTTATCTGTCTGTTAATGGCATCACTCACCAATATTCTAGGAATGCTAGAAGGATCAATAACACAGCTAAGAAGACTCTGTAAATAGATTAATATTAGAATGACTGACATCTGAATACAAGGGATAATCTAATGTACTCATGAATCTTATTAATAATTTCTTGCCAATAAGACTTATTAAGCACAATTTATTAAAATGTGTAAGTTTAACATAAATTGGTTAGCACGCGTAGTATTAGAAAGATTGAGTATCGCTGAGTATCGCATACATGTACATAGGAAATGGCAGATGACAGCAGAGACCATCATATGAAGAGCTTTGTTTGCATCTGGCATTACCATGATTTCAACACAGGGGGAATCATTTCACATTTGCCATATGATAATCATAAATTTATAATTAATTTGGGCTAGTTCATCACCCTCCATTTCCTTGCAGACAAGTGCTGAATTACGAAGGGCACAGCTCAACATGATGGTGTACAAGGGCGCTTTCATTACAAGACAATTGCATATTATCATCAATATGCTAGGCCAAATATCAAACTGCCCTCTTGAAAATGCGCCGTTCAGCAGGCGAAAATTGAATTTGATGGGCCGCAAATACATTTAACAAGTGACAAGTTATATATGCACTTTTGCACTAAATGCCTTTTTTTTAAAAAAAGCCTCTCAAATTGGACATTTCTGTTAATATATTTTAAAAAAAGGTACCTTTATGACAATATGAAAAAAATACAAGTTGATGACCAATTTAAAAGTGTTCAAAGTAGACAGATTGTGTGTTACTTGATTATTATTTTTTGGCTAATTTATTTAGACTTTATTGGACAGATTTTATGGCCTCATGCTTGATGCCTGAAATATCATATCCTCTACAGTGTTTAAAAGGAACGGTTTCTGATCTTGCCTCCAACACCCAAAATAAAAAATGATACAATCAGTGTCATAAATATTGCTGTTGTTTTTATTAACAATACACATGTCTATAATGTGTTATTTCTCAGCATAATACTGAATATCAATAACAAAATATGTACATTACGGTCAACTTCTTATACTACACTAAACAAATTAGAATTTTTAAATTAAAAAGCCCAGAAAGTTACAAAATAAATTAAAATGTTGTACAGAATTTCCATGTTCCTCAATAAAGCACCTTATTGTGAATTTCGAAAACGATGTACAGTTCCCTAATTTACGCTGCCAACTACTCGTTGTAAATGGACATAAATGTATACTCGTAGCAAAACGATCTGCTAACAAATATTCATAGTCAGTGGACATAAATTTATGCCTGTAGATAAATGATGGGCTACCAAATATTCATAGTCAGTGGACATAAATTTATGCTTGTAGATAAATGATGCACTACCAAATATTTGTTGTCAGTGGACATAAATTTATGCTCGTAGATAAAATGATGGGCTACCAAATATTGATAGTCAGTGGACATAAAAATTATCGTAAGTTCGAACAAATTTCCCTACAAAAATCCATTTTTTCATAAGCTAGAATAATGAACTTTTTTTCTAAATTTGATATGACATAGATTTTTAGGAGCTTTTTCATATAAGCACATAAAAAGTATATGGTCCCGTGCAAAATTAGCTTGTTTCATGCCCATGAAGTTGCTAAAAAGGTCAAAAAATGCCTTCCGGAAGTGCCGCCATCTTGAAAATGACGTGACAGCGCGAGCTCTATTCAAATTTTGTTGATGAAAACAAGCGCGCGCTCACTGTTTTTTTCCTAAAAAGAAAACATTTTTGCTTATTTTTCTAATCTTTTGCTTGTTAAAATCATTGATTGTGCAAGTATTTAGGGGAGGGCCAACATTTTTTCTGCATAAGGAAAGGGAGGGCCACGCAAATTATGCAGGTCAAAAATAAAATGCAACCAGCCTCCCCACCCCCTCTAATTATTGACCTGTCCCTTAAAAGAAGTTTAAAGGAAAGGAAATACTAATAAGTTGTATTTGAAACACTTTCAGTCTTAAAGAAAAATCACGATGTTCTCACCTGTTGTCATTTTGCCGCTCGATTCGCTTGAATGAACATTTGGGGAGTGGACTTATTAAATTTTTCCAAAAATCGTCGCTAATTTTACTGGAAAGGTCACCAGACATCTTCTAATTTATGTCCTTTGAGAACATAAATTTATTTTCTCTTACAAGGGGCATAAATTTATGTCCTGTGAGAGCATAAATTTATGTTTTCTCTTACAAGGGACATAAATTTGTCCTTTGTACCAGAGCATAAATTTATGTTTTCTCTTACAAGGGGCATAAATTTATGTCCTTCGTGTGAGAGCATAAATTTATGTTTTCTCTTACAAGGGGCATAAATTTATGTCCTTTGTGTGCAAGCATAAATTTATAAATGTTTTCTCTTACAAGGGACATAAATTTATATCCATTGTGTGAGAGCATAAATTTATGTTTTCTGTTACAAGGGACATAAATTTATGTCCTTTGTGTGAGAGCATAAATTTATGTTTTCTCTTACAAGGGACATAAATTTATGTCCTTTGTGTGCAAGCATAAATTTATGTTTTCTCTCACAAGGGACATAAATTTATATCCATTGTGTGAGAGCATAAATTTATGTTTTCTGTTACAAGGGACATAAATTTATGTCCTTTGTGTGAGAGCATAAATTTATGTTTTCTCTTACAAGGGACATAAATTTATGTCCTTTGTGTGTAAGCATAAATTTATGTTTTCTCTCACAAGGGACATAAATTTATATCCATTGTGTGAGAGCATAAATTTATGTTTTCTGTTACAAGGGACATAAATTTATGTCTCTTTCCACCATCGCTTCTCATGTTTTCATTCATATTCAAACACAAATTTTTCATATAGCCATTACCGATGAGATTCCAAAGTTTAATGGTTCAATTTCCAATCATCAGTGATCCTTTTTGTAATAGTTTGTCAGAAATGTTATAGAAATGTATTTCTCTTGTAACGGACGAGCGTAGCGAGTGGAGAGTGAGAGAGAAATAATTTCCTAGGCAACGTAAGGACTGGACACTAGTGCATGTGCACGTGATATTATGTAAATAGGAGTTGTGTATATAAGATTGATTAGATTTCAGTTAGACTATTGTGGTCTAAGTTCGTTGTAGTAGCTTAATTTTTTCTTGTTATTATATCAATTGTACCTTAGGCTTATTTAATGTGTGGACTGTGTGTATGAAAAAATTATTATTATTATTATTATTATGTAACTTGAGGAGGTTTTTGTATTAAAAATTTGATTGCGGGCTTAGACCGTCCACCGCATATTGTGTTGTTCTGTTGAAGTTAGGACTGTAGGAGTACTAGGAAAAGCAAATTTGGTGTCATTTATATAGAACAGTCTATGAACATTGTCAGCAAATCTGAAATATATGTTAACCAGCTTAATGTAGTAATAAACAGCAGTTATAAAAGTGTATGGTTTGTACAATTTTATTATCTAATTCCTGTGTGGTAGTGCAAGTATTAGGGTTTGTACAAAAAGGGTATTATCATTTTTTTCCAAAAAAGTACCATTAATATCCAGGGAATGTTGTTTGTCCAATATGGAGCAATTTATGTGAATTGCATTCCATTCTTAAACCTTTTGGGACAAAATTAATAAAAATCGAAAAAGTGCAAAAGTGCATAATTATATTACTTTTCACTTGTTACTTGCAGCCCTGTTGCTGATTGGCTGAGAAGGCATCATGAGACAGCTCTCAACCAATCAGAATTCACAAGAAAACCATAATTTCAAAACTCGAGTTTTGTGTCAATCATTATTTTTTATATTTATTTGAAGACAACTTTTATCGTACTGATCAAGTGCCATTTTATCACTAATATGGAAGAATTTCCAAGAATTTCCAAGTTTCAATTACAAAGTTTGTTATTTGGTCCAGTATATTGATGAGCAAATGAAGCTACTCAGGCCACATTAATAAACAATATGCCCTCCAAAAGTCATGTTATTGTCCTATTTACACACTTACATATATAAATTTACACACACACACATAGCAGCCACCATGCATATGACCCATATCTGATAAAATATGACTGAAAAATCACATGACTGTATCTCTAGATTGAGTGACTGTGTGTCAATGCCAAATGGGTAATGCCAGGTGCACAAAAGGTACTAGGTCAATGACTCTCTGCCATCTACAGTTTCCTGTGTGCATAGAGCTCTATTTTAACAAAAGACATTATAGGCTGGTACAAAAAGCACATGCACTTCTCTGGATACTCCTCATTACAATCTTGTAGATCAAGACTTATAAAACAACTTGCAACACTGACAATGAAAATCAATTAAGGAATACAGTATATAGGTCGACCATTTCACTTGCCCTAAAGCTTTCTCATTAGAATCCTCTTGGGGAATATGATTCACTTGCAAATATTCAAAGAGTTCTTACCTTTGTTTCTTTAACTGGAGATGAAACGGCTTCACCATCAACTTTGTGGCCATCATCAGTCTCATAGCAAATTCTTAATTTTCTGAAATAAGCCAAAACTTTGTTGTCTTAATATGTGAGTACCTGCAAGCATCGAGTCAAATGAGTCTGCACTGTTTTGGTTTTGAAAGCTTGTAGACTCATACTCATGAATGAACACTAGTGAAGACTCGATAGAACAAGTACTCATATTCGCAAGTAGACTTTGCGTTACTTTAAATGTACGTCACAATTTCTAATCAGTGTAGCTTAATGATTAGAGGGAAATGTATTTAACAAGTTTTTCATGTAACAATTTTTAACAAGAATGTAGACTGACATGAGGTGAAATAATTATCTAGATACATGTACATTGTACGTACTTGCTTAAGGAACCTTGTATGCTTTGACTTTGAACAGTTTCAACATTCCAAGTGTTGTGAGAAGTCTGTACACAATCATGTAAATGAAGAAAACAATCAAAAATCATTTGAGTTCAAAGTCTATTTATTACTTTTAATTAAACCATAGTCACTGGACTCCCTAAAATGACACAGCATTATGTAATATACATGTATTGTAAAACAAACTTTCTTCCTAATTGGTCAGACACTTGTTTGTTTGTTTGTTCATTCTTTCAATCTTTTGTTCATTCACTCATTCATTCATTTAAATCCATTCATTCATTCACTAATCCATCTGCCCACCCACCAATCCATCCATAATTTATGTATCCATTCATTTTTTTACTCATTAGTTTGTTCATTTTTTGTTTGTTTATGCATTCATTCATTCATTCACTCATTCCTTTATGGATATCATTCAAGGATTGTTGTGGATTCTTATATTTGACTGGGTGATGCAATGATGGACCGAAATATGAATGGATGGATAGATGGACAGATGATTGAATAATTAGGTACAATTCATTACTTAGAATATCCTCTCTAAGGCAGACAACATATATTTTGGGTGTACAGCTCCTACTACTTATACTGTATCACCATCATAACCTTTAGAGCGGTTTTCGTATGAGTGGGAAACTGACCGTACCAGTTACAGTCAATGCACGTTACGGTTACTGTAGGAATTTCGAATGTTTTTGTCGACATTACGGTACTGACACGGTCACGGTACGGTACGGTCAGTTTCCCACTCATACGAAAACCGCTCTATCATCATCATATATTAAATAATCAACTAGCTGGTAATACCTTGCCTTGCCTCAGTCCCTTCAAGGGTGCCTCAACATACTAACCTTTAAAAGTACATAGTCTGCTTCTCTAAGAAAACACCTTGAACATCTTAATATTAAACTCCAGTCTGGTCTCCAGTAACAAACCAACAACAGAAATCCACCAGAACATAACACCAATATACAAAATAGAAATGTCTGCAACAAAAACAGAAATCAAACTTTGCAAAATTATGTAACAAAGGATCTCAAGTAGTTTCATTTGAGTTTGATCTGGGGGCAGGGGGGGAGTACTTGGGTGTAGGCCAGAGAGGTCATGGGTTTAAAATTTTCAAAATTTCACTTTTCATTGATTGTTTTAGTGATTGATTGTGTCAAGTTTTGCCTCCCTCTTTTTGGAGGGGGAGGGAGGGTTGGATGAAGGAGGAAGTAGGGTAATTTCCAAGGGCACACCATTGCCATTAGGGAGCTTAAGCATTCAGAGGTATTTGTAAACATGGACGTCACGCGTACGTTTTTGATCGTGTGCGCGCCGTCCTAGATGAGGTTCCCGTTCTCGCTAGAACGTCAGTTAAGGCTTTCTCACGTCCTAGATTTCATCTATGATGGCGCGCACACTAACAAATATGTACAAGTGACGTCCGTGTTGACAAAAACGTCTCGTGCTTAAGCTCCCTATTACCTTTACTTGTGTGCAATAATGTAAATCTCATTAAAGTGGCCACATACCTTCAAACAACTAGTACGATACCCATAGCACACCTAGAAGATAAACAAATTGATTAAGTCTATTAGATGTACAAGTGTTAAGTGTTATTGAGCTCTATGGGCAAACTCCCTCTGTCTATATTAACAATCCTCTTAAAAGGGCCACTTGCCATTTATTCTGATTGGCATTTATCAAATTTACACCTAAACATACACTTTAACAGACACATCAAGTAAGCAGACATCTCAAATTTGGACAGCAAACCTCAAGACAAAGTCTGCATTTTTAATCTAATCAATCAATCAATCAATCAATCAATCAATCAATCAATCAATCAATCAATCAATCAATCAATCAATCAATCAATCAATCAATCAATTAACTTTATTTACCCACAGTAATACCATGATCACCTCGGGATCCATTGTTTCAAGAGGGACGTTTAATGTCTAACATCCCTCCTACCTGAATAGAAATGAGGGAGATTTAGAACTAAATTTCCCTCATACATCATTAATGAGAGAAATTTAGAACTAAATTTCCCTCATTAATGATGTATGAGGGAAATTTAGTTCTAAATTTCCCTCATTACTATTCATGAGGTACAGTCCCTCATATAACAATCATCGGGACAATCGGAACAAAAGTGCAAGCTGTTCCGAAACTCTGTGACATCATAACGCACCGATACCTCTTACCACTGCACACTCTTACGTGTGTGGGATCTATTCATTCTACTTTGGGCATGTGCATAACGAAGCAAAGAAAGCATTATGGAAAACAATTTAGCTTTCGAATTGATTAACAACCTATAAATACTTGTTCAATGTAAGTACATAACAAAGAAATCTATTTTCAAAAGTCCCCAGAGAACAGGGTTATGAACAATTATTGGTAAAAGAATTGTATAATATGTTCAAGTTTTGGATGAACAAACAGCGAAGTATATTTTCATGTATTTCCTCGGTGATCATGGTATTACAAAGTAATACCATGACTTCTTCGGGATATTAGTGATTAAATGTCCCCTCAGCCTCGGGAGGTTTTAATTAGTAAAAGTCCCTCGGCCTACGGCCTCGGGACTTCCACTAAACCTCCCTCGGCTTCGGGGACATTTAATCACTAATATCCCTCAGGGTCATGGTATTACTTATAATAAACGCCATCAGTAGGACTGTTTTTCAGACGTGCTGTGCTCCATTTAAGCAGGGATTTCTCATACATGTAAGTGTACAACAACTCCTGGGACCTCCTTGGTGTGTCCACTTATGGAAGGTTCCACTTGCCGGCAACGTGCAGAAAAATATTCCGCTTCAGTACCGAATTCAAAACGTGACTAAACTGAGATATATTCCAATGCGCTCTCGTACATATATTTCTATGTCTATATTTAGCTTCTTTCCGTAGTAGTGCGGTATCCGTTGACTGATATAAACAATCTGCGTGGTAAATATTCTAATGTTCTAATGTTCATTTTAGACTAGTTTAACTCGGAAACTCCAGAAAAACAGCCTAGAAAAAGTGAAGTGAGTTAAAAATGCAGTGTTTTCACTTGATGTAAAATTGACGCTAAAACTCCGGAAATCGCGTCCAAGTTAGATGTTTGCTCAAACAACCAATGGGAAGACGATAGTTGACAGATATCTGTCTCATTTTTACTTAATGCGTGTTATTACACATATGTTTTAAAGAATAATTTTAAAATTCATCCTTTTTAACTTAATATAAATAGACCATTATTTGTTAATAATAAGCTTATGTATCTAGAGTTGTTAAACTTTTGTTGTGACTGCTTACTTTAGAAATGACCGTTGGTAATTAGATCCATTCATGTAAATTATGGCACCACAAACTTTGCTAGTGAAAACACTGGAAAACACTATTACCAAATATCAATCATATTCCGGGATTTCGAAACAAGAAATATTAAAGAGCAGCTCACCATTTCATCGCCTTCATCATCGCAAATTGTTGCTTTCTGTTTGTCCATGATGCTTGTAAAATTCACACTTTGTTTGAACCGCATCTTATCTCATATGGTTGATAAATACTGCACTTTTCACCAAACTCTCTTGTTGTTTCCAGACCTACCGTAACTCGACCTTGGATCGTAAATTGCATAATTAAGCTTTTACGGCGCCAGGTCACGTGAAGTCAATTTGTTCTCGTTCATGTAGCTTGAAATACAACTCAAAAAGAGCCATGAACATTATATGGTGACTGCATCAGTGATCTAAATGAACTGACGTCCTTTGAGCGGGCGAGGGAGGTTAAAGAAGTTGGAAAAATCACGATTCTAGCTATTTCCAGTACACGTGAGACTAGTCCGCCATCTTGGAAATGGATTCTGGAAGAGAGAGACTGGGAAACTAAAATCATTATTTCCACAGGAAGCCCAAGTTACGCGTTTCGTCTAGCTAATTTTCAGTTAATTTTTGTTTGTTTGTTTGTTTTTTCGGGTTTTTTTATTATTTTTTATTATTATTTTTTTTTTTTGTGGGAGGTGAGAACAAAACAGTACGCGTACGAATACCAAGCTTCGACAGTTCTCTTCTTAATTTTCTTGCCTTCGTTGGAGTGGTTTCTAGTTCTAACTTTTTGAACATTTGTAGTATCAACTAGTATCGGGAAATGATGAAAAAATATATTGTCAGTTTGTTTATGTTTATGACAATTGATCTCTACAGTATCTTGAGGTAAATTTGATGCAGAAATAAACAACGACACTTTGAATTAGTGCTGTTCGATTGTTTTCTTTGTTAGTTTTTTGTTTGATTCTTTCGTATTTTTTAGGGGTATTTTTGAGCTGTTAGGTATTTTTTAGGGTCGAAAATTTTGGCATTTGGGTATTTTTTAGGGTTTCCGACGATCATCCCTAGCGTTTTAACCCCGAAACATCCCCCCCCCCCCCCCCCCGGGGGGAATACCGCTTACCATTCCTAATTAAAGATAGAATACTTTAGATGGTGTACGAATGTTGTTGTTTTTCGGGGAAGTATTGGAAAATTTGAAAACTGCCGGTCAAATAGGAATTTTGAGGTCATTGACCGGCTGCCGGTCAAATAGCCACAGCGTTTAGAAAAAGCAATATCTCTGGATAGCTACTCTATAACAGATGATGTAAATATAATGCACAATCTCCGTGGTGGAGATAACTAAGACGGCCGGTACAGGAACAAAGTGAAAGTTTCTGATCAAGTGAACGAATTCATTTTACATCAGAAGACAACAAACACATCTTAAAACTCGGAAAAATCCAGCAAGAAGATAGTGCAGATTACCAGTGCGTTGGAAAAAGCGCGCCGGCCGGACTGGGAACGACTTAGGAACGACAACGAAAGAATGGTGGATATACTGACCAAAAGGAACAAAAAATAAATAAAATAAAATATTTATATAACAATTTTGATATTCTCAATTATTTGTTAAGCATTTTTAATAATGTTCTTCTTCGTAGTTGCATTTGATCCTTCTTTGAAAAGAAAACAGGACCTCAAACTGCATACTGATAATGTCATAAGAATTAAAGTGCTAGGCGTTCCTACACCAAAGGTCGTCTTGAAAAACCAAAATGGGATGTGACTGTTGTCTGGTGGATCGCTTAGAATAAAGATGTTCAATTTGAAGACTCGGGGAATTACACATGCCATCTTGTACAGGGGTTTATTAGAGTGAGGGACGAAATCATCGAAGTAGGCGGTATAAAGTGTCACGTTCATGGCCGAAGAAACACTGCACTTATTAAGACTTTGTATACTCTTTACGTCCGCCGAGTGTCCAAAATCTTATATAAGTGTAGTGTTTAGGAAAAGCTAATATTATATAAGCTGGCCTCTAAAGAAGCCGGCGGTACCCACCTATCCCAATCATCTGTTCCGATTCATTTGTCTACTGCTATTTCACTGCAGTATTGTCGAGCAATACTAAGGCCTCAAACCTAGTAAGTCCCCGAAAGGTAGTATGGGTATAAATTATAAAATCATGAAACTACACAAATATCAACACGACAATTCTAATCTACCTTGCTTCGTCCAAAGAATTTCAATTGTTGATGTTAAAAATCAAGACGAAAGACGAAAAATTAGCAAAGTTTAGCATCGACCCATATTGCTTTTCGGTCAAATAATTTTGCGTTTTAGACCTCTTGTACGACAGCCTTTTATGAAATAGTTGTATGAAACTATAATTCAAGCTGTAGAGTGGAACTAGAGTCGAAAATTCAGTAAAGTGTGAGGTGACACGGAACTCGAGACCTCTCGCTCACAATAGGCGTAATCGACCTCACGTTCTCAGTTCAGTCTTCACGATCAACTGGTTTGCCCTTTAGAATATGACGTGAAATCTAGGAAATAATGATTTACATAACAATGTTAAAGCACTTACGGAGAGTTACTGAGGCATCTCACTGACTACAAGTATTTTCCGAGCAACGAGTCAAATCGACACTTTCACTTGTCTCGTATTTACGAAGGGAACAAAAATGTGGATGGCTACTTTGCAAGGAATTTTAATCTTGTTTCTAGGTTAGTAGTTTTACTTTTAACTTTGGTCCCAAGGTGGAAGGCAAAAATGGAACGAAAATATTTTCTCACTATTTCATAATTTAGTTCCAGCTAGGATGGTTTTATATTATTTTCCTTCTTGGCATTTCAGCAGAACTTTATGGCCTTGCTAACATATAGCTCAGTATACTTGCCAAATATAATTTTGTTACCCTAATTGCAAAAGCACTTTGAAAACTAGCGTTTTGGAAGGCTTGAGTTATAACTAAGCTCGATTTAAAAGAAATATTAAATCTGTGTTGAAATTGTTATAAAGTTAATTATATTTGCATATCACGCACAGAAATGGTTTTGAAACAATGAAGGAAAAGAACTAGCTAAACAAAATTTATATCTTTATTTTTGGAAAATTGTACTGTCTATTTTAACCGATATTGTTGTGCAGCAAAGTAAATGCTTGCTAAATTACTGGATATATAGATAGAAAACAAGAGAAAGAGACTAAAGATATTGAATTCTATGTATATTAATTATGTTTAATGAAAGTTTTTGATTGTGATATTTTTATACGATGTCATTTTAGAAATTGCGTGATTTATTTATGTACCACTTTTAACATACTTAAGTAATTTTAATTACTCCCTTAATCATAATTATCGATGATTATCATTATCGCATTC
Source organism: Telmatactis stephensoni (assembly GCA_029948255.1). Taxonomy (NCBI): domain Eukaryota; kingdom Metazoa; phylum Cnidaria; class Anthozoa; order Actiniaria; family Isophelliidae; genus Telmatactis; species Telmatactis stephensoni. Next base: position 146,610 of record JALIZF010001684.1, read on the forward strand.
CAAACTGCGTTCATGATACTAGCTTTTTAACTTTTAGTCTTTTGGGGGTAATAGACTTTTAGAGTCCAGTTGTTGGTAATCTCCTTCGCAGCCGTTTGACTAAAACTTGACGGCTGCGAAGGAGACTAAGTTGTTGGTATTCGAGTGATTTTTAAACCGTGAAAAAGTTGCAAACTTAGATAGCTAGTAGTAGACTCAGTCTAAACCCATTGTTTTCTTTTGTTCTTTATCAAACTAGTACTATCCTCTTAGAGTACAAACACTAAAAACGTGCAATAGAGTGATTTTCATCGGACTGTGAAACAATTACTAATAGTCAGTGTTTAATAGTGTCTAATAGTTATATTGCAACAAAAGAAAACAATGGGTGCAGAGTCTATTAGTGTCTATTAGCTTAGTAACTATTTCACAGTCCGGTGAAAATCACTCTACTTTACACTATTTAGTACTAAATACCACTGATTAAACAATAGAAAACAATAGAATTAGCATCAAATAGTACTATTTAGTGCTATTTATGTTGCACGCTTTTAGTGTTCGTAACTCTATTGAGTCAAATTATAAAATAAACTCACCTTAACTTGTATCGTTTTCTTTTATTTCCAACATTGATAATTGTCAACAAACTATTAGCCACTGTCTCACAGGCCTCGGAGCAAAATGAAATCACACTATATTGAGTCACGTCTTTGAAATAGCAACAGTTGATATTTTTATGTATCGAGATATATATTCAGAAAACGTTTTAAATTAGTTCTTGTTGCCTAGAAGGATGAAGAATCTTTTGTGAAAAGAAATCGAGAGTTTTTGTTTAAGATTATGAATGCAGAAACACAATTAATCATGAAATACGTTTGAGTTTTTGCGCGAGACATTACGGAGCAATTAATCTTAAAGATTCAATGAAGCATTATATTATCTTCCAAAAGGCTCTGCAAGTTATAAAAAGGAAAAAAAATTCTTATCCTCAGCTTTAATCAATTCAAAAATCTAGCTTTTCTAGTTAAAATACTTGGGATTAAAAATCAAATAGTTTGGAAAATAGACTCTACATCACTTGATTAAGTTTCCGCAACTCATTTGCATAATGACGTCATTTGCTTACAAACGTGTGCATTCCATAATGTTAAAAGAGTTTCCTTATTCGTGATTGGTTTTGATAGCTTTGTTATATGAGAGTAGAAAGATAAGTAAAGCTTCCAAAAAACAGCAGAAAGTTGAATATCATTTTTTGCACCGACTCAAAACATCATATGATATTAATATTTACAGATCTCGATCGATACGATGAGTTGTCACGTGTCTTTCGAATTCCATTGATGTTATTTCCCCTTTTCTGACCTGACCTTCTCGACTGAAGTGTTTCAGACCATAGTAAGTTCTGGCTCACCAGTGGGAAAAGGAAAATATCTTGGACAAGGAAAAACCCTATTCCGGCTATTACAAAAAGGAAAAAATACATTAAAAAGAAAAAAAAGCCGTGAAATCGGGTTACTATACGGATATCCTGAAACTCATAACCGATTTTCCTCGTAGAAATGAAGCATTATTTTTGAGGTTACAAATAGGAAGCTGGTCGTGACAGAATAACGTCATAAAAAACACAGTACACCATGACCACAGCATAGATCCTTTAATCTATTATTCGTGCGTGCGCAAGCCCCCAGGGGGGGAGGCTTGTTATGTAACTTATATAACAAGCCCCTCCCCTCCCCTCCCCCTATTTACGTCACTACCACCATCGCCATTACCTATCCTACGCGTATTCCGTTTTTTTTTTTGAGTTAAATAACAAATGTTCAATATAGAATACTTGATGGATGATAGAATACAAAAAAACTTATATGTGATCACGTTGTTTAAGAGGAGATGACCAGATAGACTTCCCTAGCTGATTAAAACAGGCAACTGACATGGAGACTAACTAAAACCTAAAACAAACTACACTGACACATTTCTTTTTCATATTTCAGTGGTAACTTCACCAGTCGCTGCACAAAATGCAACTACCAGTAAGTATGGGTCTATAAGAGCTCAGGAGTAAAGCTTAAACGGTTGAAAATATATGAAGTACAGTTGATTCTCGTTAACTCCAGCTCTAAGCTCACAAAATGTTCTTTGACTGGTGAAAAATTTAACTGCACATGCGAACATATAAGAACTCGATTCAAAATGTGATCTGACAATTTTTCTATTTCTCCACTGGCGGGCCAATCGGCGATGTAATGAGTAAATGAACATTGACTAGTTTTACGTTCTTATCTCTTGCATCATAAACTAAAAGGCAAAAAATTAAATGAAATCATCTGGAGGTGTTCGGTATTAGAAGATTTGCATCTGGTTTTGCATCTCATTTTTTATATGCTCATATAAATTTCATTTTTTTAATAGCTGCACCAGTAGCCCAAGTAAACGCAACGAGTAAGTTATGAGATATGCACAAAAATGTACATTTTGTAGACTCATGATCAGTAAATCATATCCGCGTACGATGCTCATTTAAGTTTCATTCTTTGAACAGCTGTAGCAGTAGCCCAAGTAAACACAACGAGTAAGTAACGAAATATACACAAATATGTTCAATAGATTCAGTAAATTTAGCCCAAAGTTACTGATGTAACGCGACCATTTTTTTCTTCTAGTATTTACATCATTTTCCCTTAATCAAACAAAAACACCAAATTATTAAAAATTTGCTGCTCAATTCTTGACGTCTACACTGTTGTTTAGAAGGATAACGTCAGTTAAGAAGTGAGTCAGCTTATATAGTGTTTTTTAGATGACACTTTTTTCAAATTTGCATTTGCAAAGAGATGGGTTCTCGAGCGCCCCCTTACCCACCTCAACAAATCATACCGTTTTCACACACTCTTATGGTAATTTTTACTTCATTAACAAACTGTTATTTCATTTTTATTTCTTATTGATACTTATTTACAATTTATGTTTCAATTTTAGCTGCACCAGTGTCTATCAATGCAACAAGTAAGTAATTAACTCCTTCTGTAATGAATATTTATGTATGAATTTTAAAGCGAGACTTTTTATACTTTTTATTTCATTAGCTGCACCAGTGTCTATCAATGCAACAAGTAAGTAATCAAACAGCGCTTTTGCCTACCCAGCGCTAATCTGGATAAATTTGAAGACACATCCATCTTTTTTACCTGTGGTTAGGCCTTCCGTCCACACTATAACAGCGTTTTTCTTGTGTCTGAGGAGTTAAAACGGAGTAAAACGTTTTCAAATTTATTCGGATTACCGCAGTCAGGCGCACCAATCAATGCAACAAGTAAGTGAATACTCATGTTCAAATGTTAATCCCTTGTATCATGAAAGACAGAAAAAATGGGAAAAATCAACCTGCATCTGGAGTCGGCGTTCATTTTAGAAGTTTATCTAGTTTTATAATAGTTTTTGTATCATTTTTTAACAGCTTCAGCAGTAGCCCAAGTAAACGCAACGAGTAAGTTATGAGATATGCACAAAAATGTGCATTTTGTAGACTCATGATCAGTAAATCATATCCGCGTACGATGCTCATTTAAGTTTCATTCTTTGAACAGCTGTAGCAGTAGCCCAAGTAAACACAACGAGTAAGTAACGAAATATACACAAATATGTTCAATAGATTCAGTAAATTTAGCCCAAAGTTACTGATGTAACGCGACCATTTTTTTCTTCTAGTATTTACATCATTTTCCCTTAATCAAACAAAAACACCAAATTATTAAAAATTTGCTGCTCAATTCTTGACGTCTACACTGTTGTTTAGAAGGATAACGTCAGTTAAGAAGTGAGTCAGCTTATATAGTGTTTTTTAGATGACACTTTTTTCAAATTTGCATTTGCAAAGAGATGGGTTCTCGAGCGCCCCCTTACCCACCTCAACAAATCATACCGTTTTCACACACTCTTATGGTAATTTTTACTTCATTAACAAACTGTTATTTCATTTTTATTTCTTATTGATACTTATTTACAATTTATGTTTCAATTTTAGCTGCACCAGTGTCTATCAATGCAACAAGTAAGTAATTAACTCCTTCTGTAATGAATATTTATGTATGAATTTTAAAGCGAGACTTTTTATACTTTTTATTTCATTAGCTGCACCAGTGTCTATCAATGCAACAAGTAAGTAATCAAACAGCGCTTTTGCCTACCCAGCGCTAATCTGGATAAATTTGAAGACACATCCATCTTTTTTACCTGTGGTTAGGCCTTCCGTCCACACTATAACAGCGTTTTTCTTGTGTCTGAGGAGTTAAAACGGAGTAAAACGTTTTCAAATTTATTCGGATTACCGCAGTCAGGCGCACCAATCAATGCAACAAGTAAGTGAATACTCATGTTCAAATGTTAATCCCTTGTATCATGAAAGACAGAAAAAATGGGAAAAATCAACCTGCATCTGGAGTCGGCGTTCATTTTAGAAGTTTATCTAGTTTTATAATAGTTTTTGTATCATTTTTTAACAGCTTCAGCAGTAGCTCAAGTAAACGCAACGAGTAAGTATAAAAAAGTAAAATTGTGCAACGTTCAGAACGCTTAGTTAACCCCAAGTTACGTATGGCGCGACCACTGTTTTGTTTCTATTTTTCATCGTTCTCTTTTACTTCAACGAAAATACCAAAATATTAAAATCCACTGCCTCGGTTGTCAACACCACAGCTTTTTCAAAATATAATAGAGTATATTTTTCATTGTCAAAGATAGGTGGGTGTGGTCTCAACCGCCTCCTTATCCGGCCCCAAATAAATCAAATCGTTTCTCAGCGAACATCATAATTTATATACTTAACAACTGCCACAGTAATTTCATTATATTTCTTATTAATACTTATCTACACTCTCTTTTTCAATTGTAGCTGCACCAATGCTTATGAATGAAACAAGTAAGCGATCAACTACTTCTATATAATAAATATTATATGAATTTAAGCGAGTATAATTTTTTTTCAATTGTAGATGCAACAGTGCCTACGAATGCAACACAGAGTAAGTAATCAATTCATTCTGTAATGAGTATTTCTTACTATTTCCTAGTATTTCTAGCTCTGTTTATGTGAATTAATTAGGACGAGTAACACCTTTTTCAATATTGTAGCTCCATCAACACCTATGACTCCATCAAGTAAGTAATCAATTCATTCTGTAATGAGTATTTCTTACTATTTCCTAGTATTTCTCTGTTTATATGAATTAATTAAGACGAGTAACGCCTTTTTCAATATTGTAGCTCCACCAACACCCAGGACTCCATCAAGTAAGTAATCAATTCATTCTGTAATGAGTATTTCTTACTATTTCCTAGTATTTCTCTGTTTATATGAATTAATTAAGACGAGTAACGCCTTTTTCTATATTGTAGCTCCACCAACACCCAGGACTCCATCAAGTAAGTAATCAATTCATTCTGTAATGAGTATTTCTTACTATTTCCTATAGTATTTCTCTGTTTATATGAATTAATTTAGACGCGTCCACACTAATCCCAAAAAAACTGAAAACGGATATTTTTCTAAAGTTAAGGCTTCCGTCCGCACTAAATTGGCGTTTCTGTTTTGTCTAAGGTGTGAAAATGGAGAAAAAGATTGCGTTTTCATATTAATTCGAATAAGTGTGCATGTAACTTTGAGTCAGTTTTCTTTCTCGCTAAAAATGATTTCAAATGAATCGAAAAGCAAGTGAACTGGGGGGGGGCTGCGTACATAGCAGGAAAGGAGATTTATAGGCAAAGTACATGGTTCTTTTATTGCCACTTTCAGAATACGTTCCAGTAGAGCAGTTTAAGTTTAAAGAGGAGATATTTTTCACGTTCAAGCATGGGGATCTCAATGGGGGTTTAGCTTTGACGGTTGACGCTAAAAAAGGATAGATGGATTGATGGATGGAAATTAGGGAGTTTTCTCAATCCAGCATTTTGTTATTATCAACACATCTTAGCCAATGTAGTAAAAGCTGATACAACTTGTCTTGATAATGCAAAATTTCAAAGTTACTTGTTAGTAAAAAATCCATCGCGTAATTTATACATACTCATTATATTATAGCTGAAAACATTTCTGAAACATCTCCGCCGACGTCGTTCATGTCAACAACAGAAATGACTACTAGTAAGTAACTAAATCAATTTGATAAAAAATATATGAAAAACAAACGAATTAGAAATGAACGAACGAACGAACAAACAAAAGAACGCAACAAAAGAACGAACGAACGAACGCTCCCCTGATTTAGGATATCGAGGAACGTCTTAGTTGTACGAAATCCAGTGCATGAATAGATCACTAAAAAAGGAAATATTCAGCAATTCCAAAATTTAGTGTATATGGATAGTGTGCTTCCAAAACGTCTTGTTAGAGTGGTCTCTCGATCGGAAGAGAGGGGGTGGGAGTTTGGATTAAGAGGCGAAAAGGAAGGAAGGAGAAAGGGATATATCTTCCCTCCCCTTTTCCCAGTGTTCCCCTTGCGAAAGCCCGGCCGCCACGCTTCCTAGCTACGGCAATGCAAAAAATATGGTCTTTTAGTCATTTGGTCTTTTATTTCTTTCAGCACCAACACCTACACCGACTCCAGACCCCTCCCGCTTCAGTAAGTATATTTGGCGAAATTTATACAAAGTGATTCATACAAAGTACATGATTCTTTTGCCACTTTATGCGTTCCAGTAGAGCGGTTTTAGTTTAAGGAGGAGATTTTTTTCACATTCAAGCATGAGGATCTCAATGGGGGTTTAGCTTTAACGGCCGGTTGACGCTTAATAATTTGCCCTTGTACCAAGGATTTACCCTAGTCCAGACCCAGGCCTCTTTTTACCTCGCTCCGCTTCGGTAAAACGGAGTCCAGAAGAACTTGCATACGCGCATGCGTTACATGAACCAATCAGACACCGTAAAATTTTGGTGTGACCAGGTTACAAGGCTATCGTTCAATATGGCTGCTGTTTACGAAGGGTTAGACGAAAGGTTATCTGAATTAAATCAGCTAAATGGGGCTCATAAAAAAATGAACAAAAATGAATTCATCGAAGCAGTTAAGAAAAAGGGCAAACGGAGTACAAAAACTTTCGAAAATGGTCTTGGTTAAGCCGAGGTCATGGTGACGAGGTTCTAAAATAGCATCAAACGGGGCATACATATCGTGGGTTACGGGGATTCCTTCTCTTACCTCATTTTCTCGTGATATGATACATATAGTTTTATTAAGTTTAGGAAGATTTAAAAAATACATTGCTGGTAGCTGGGGGGGCCCTAAAATCAACCGACCGTTTTACCAAACACATCAACTCGCCATCATATGAAAAGAGTGTAATTATAAATCAACATAATCAGCATAAAAGCTGACATTTCAAGCCTTACCCATCGATATCACTGGATAAGAGATCCCATACTTGAGCCGTAACAAAAAGTAGTAAACTTACTGGGGTAAGCTAAGAGAATTGTTACCGCGATATCATTCTCAAGCATTTTATTGATAACTTTTTTTATAGCCAGTATCGATACCGAAATACAGATAGTGGGCCTTTCAGAGAAAGAGATTGAAGACATTTTGAATAAGAATTCCGCTGCTAGAAAGGATTTTGAGAAAAAATTTGAGAAGACGGTAAGTATGCCCCCCCCCTGGGAAAAGGTCCCCTTTTTATGTAACTTTGTAGCCCCTGTTTAACTAAAGAAAATATGATTTCCTCTTCCAACCCTCTCCCTTGGTCAAAGACAAAGTCCGATCTCAACTCGTGAATTATATAAATTATATAAATCTCATGAAATTTTAACCTTTTTAATATATTCATTCAAGGTAAAAAGAACTCGAAACATCTTTCTTTTACTTCCAGAACGAAAAAGGTGTCCCCTTCATATACCTCCAACGTGAAAACGATTCACCGCAAAATGTTATGCTCTGTCTATTAGTTTGCTCCTTTTAAACGTTTTTAGAAGCATTTTGGCGGTACACGCATAGTTAATGTTTTATTTTCGATAACAGTTGAGGAAACTGCTCAAAGATATAGCAGACTTCATTATCAGAAACATCAGGTAAGCTTGTTGGATAGCTTATTTATCCCCTCATTTCTACCCGGCTTATCAAACACACTTTATCAGATGTCATCCATTGCCACTTTCTTTTATGGCGTCAAAGAAGTTCGTTCTTTCGTTCGTTCTTTCGTTCGTTCGTTCGTTCGTTCGTTCGTTCGTTCGTTCGTTCGTTCGTTCGTTCGTTCGTTCGTTCGTTCGTTCGTTCGCGCGTTCGTTCGTTCGTTCGTTCGTTCGTTCGTTCTTTCTTTCTTTCTTTTTTTCTTTCTTCCTTTTTTTCTTTCTTTCTTTTTTCTTTCTACCTTTGTCTTTCTTCCTTTCTTCCTTCCTTTCGTGCTGTGATACTACAATACTACTCGCTTGTATTTTGTTAATTGACATGCGCACTAGTGACTCGTACTCAAGAAGACAAAATAATGCTTATTTCAAAGGAAAGAAATTCCATTAAATAAGTTCTACTGAAAAAATTATTATGATAAAAAGCCATTATGGAACAATTTTCGTATGACTGTGAAAATGACACGGTCACGGCACGGTACGTTTACGTAATTAACGCGGTACGGCGCGCGCGCTATGCTTCACACCCATGCATACGAAAACTGCTCATTCAGTCTTGATTTGCGACTGAAGCAGAAGCACCATACGAAGACTTGTGAAGTAACGCACTGCACATTTTTCTCACGATGAAACACTGAGTCTGCTTGTGTTTCTTCCGCTTCTGCTTCCGTGGATCATGAACACCAGACCTTAAAAAATATACTATGATATAGGAATGCAAAAAATGATCCGATGGCAGTATTGTAGATTAAAAGAAGTGTTACTCATAGAGATTTAACTCTTTATAGGCGTGGAAGTATCATTGTGCAGTATACCATTGTTCTGAACGGATCATCTCCGGAACAAGTCCAACAGGCAATAAAGACCATCAATGATCAAATCAAGACTGGAAAAGTTGGAGACTTTCAAGTGAATAAGAAACATTCTACCGTTACCAAAGTCACCGTTACAGGTTAGGAAGACCTTAAAGTGCATGGCCTAGGACCTGTTTTATGGAAAGGCTCGATAAAAAAAGTTACGAAACTTTACGGACCCCTTAACTCACCCGTTAAAGTTTACGGGTGTTTCTCGAAGCGCATGTTGTTTGATTTTACAGATAAGATTAAGGATGCTCACGCATTCCCATAGTTGTTTCTGTAAATAAAAAATACTCGTAACTTATAGTTATTAGTTCTTACGAGAAAAGGGTTCCTGACCTGACCAGACGCTTTGGCCTTGCCTTGCCATTTTTATTTTTGTAGTCTATTTTCACGAGAATTAAAATGAGGAATGAATTTCAGTAATCTGTAGCCTAATTTGATTTGCAGCTTAATTCCCAAATGATTTTAATTGTCATGTTTTTGTATCTATTAGCTGACAAATTCAAAGCCTGCGAACAACCGAAAGATAAAAGCGAATGTGAGTACCACACACATTGTTATAACATAACATTCCCCCCTTTTGATCCTTGTCCTTCCCCTTAATAATGTTCCCAAAAATGTACATTATACATATTATAATTTACTATCTTGTTATGGGTCAAAGTTTGTAGTATCCTTAGTGTAATTTGTTCATCAGAAAGTTATAATAGCTTTTTTTGTCCACAGCTGACAAGACCCTTTTGATTCTCCTGTCGGTCGCTGTTGGCGTTCTTGGACTCCTTGTCATCGTGTTCATGATCATGATTTGTGTACTTTGCAAGAAGAAAAACATGGGTACTACTTGTTATAAAAATTGAAACTAAAAGTCTGTAGCCCCCTCCCTCCTAAGCACTAGTAACACCTTCATATCATACTTTCTAGGGAGGTGTGGGGTTTCTGGAGATGAAGAGGAAGAGGGGGAAGGGGGAAAAGGGGAGAACTGACGGGACTGAAGGGTTACAGAATGAGGGATGGGTGGTTGAGAAACGAGCCCAGGACACATTCGTTGTCGTTTTATCCAGTTATTTTACGAGGCTACAACAAGTAACCCAGTCACAACGTAACACACCACTGAATTGTAGTGACGTAGAAGATGCCTTGGTCTTCATCCCTTCTAATTATCAAAAATTTATCTAGCTTTTTGTCTGACATGATCGGCCGTTTCCCAACATACAGTTGAGTGAATCCTGTACTAGCCAAAGCGTCGTTTTCGTTACACTAGCTGTTCATATATTTCGTGCGTCTGTACTCTAATAGATGCAAAGATGACGTCAAAATGTGCTGAGAACAAAAAGTATGCCACGAGACGAAGTCAAATACATGCCCACGGAAAAATGGAATCTATTTGTTTTATATAATATTCATCAAAACATTTCAACCAATCAGAGCGCGCGTAAGATTCATTGACGTCATCTATGCGTGTTACTGTTATCATATATGGTTCTCGACCAATCAGAGCGCGCGTAATATAATAATTATTATATAATATAGAATTTTACATGGAGAGCGAGCAAGAATGTATTTTAGTTTACATGAGTCAAACGGAACGACATGAAGATCTTTTAATCCAATTTGTCCCGGTGGACGAACTCAGCTCGGTTGTATGTAAATGCATCTAAAATACTTTTAACCTGGGTTAATGAAATACAAACTTAATAATAACCATTTTTTTTAATTTGCAGTTCACGACGTTGCTGGCGCCTAAGCAAAGCTGGATATCGCCTTCGTTGAATATCTGATTTAAAGCAATAATATTTGCCCTCAAGTGGGCAAGTCTTCTACAGAAATGGTCTACAATTTAAAAGTTTTAATTTTCACTTACTGTCGAATTCTAACTCCCTGATTCAGTCGTTTGAAATAGTCGTCGTTTGATTTTAAAGTGTTTTCACATACAATATTTGATAACCAAAATTAATTCTGATAAATAACAAAGTGGTCGTTAAAGAAGGAGATGGTCTATAGTACAGCTTCTTCATCGGGGTGGGGGTGGGACGAGGTTCATTCTATTTAACTAACTCAAAATTAACTAATTAAAAAGACAAAATTACATAGTACAGTTTTCATTTAATAAAGCGTGTTCTGCTAATAGAGGTCCCCTTCAGTGTATTTTACCAGAGCCGATTTCGTATGACTGGGAAAACGGCACGGTCACCGCACGGTACGGTTACGGCAGGAATTTCGAATGTTTTTATAGACATTACGGTACTGACACGGTCACGGTACGGCGCGGTAGGTTTCCCACTCATACGAAAATCGCTCTAGCTAACTTTCAAAACTAGCGTCCACTTACAGAGTGGTCGTTTAATAGAGGGTGGTCGACTAACAGAGGGTAAGCGCTCATTTGAGGGTTTTCCTTACAACACAGATAGAATTTTCACTTGCACACTAATACAATCTGCATATATGTCGTGAGTTCACATATAGTACTTAACGTCTTTAAGTAATGCGTTTTTACCCGTGTCGTCGTGTCTAATAAAAGCATTTGAAATTCAAGCGCCGTAATCCACATGCCGTGCCGGAACCCTGCTGTTTTTAAAGTCATACGTAAACTGGTCTATTGCATTGGATGATATGCAGTCGGTTTACTCAATATTAAGGTAATGGGCTCGCGCGAGTTTTTATCGACGAATTTTTCTATAAATCATTATGTAGATTGTTTTTGAATTGGGAACATGAAATCAATAAAGAAAATGGGGGGTTACGGTGCTAGTTTTGGTGCTATGATAGCTCGAAAAGAGCGAAATCTCGCCTTTTCGAATGAAAACAACAGATTTCAGAGTTTGACCTCTAGCGTACGGTAAGTATTTGCAAATTTGCAAACTAAAGGCTTTCAGACATGCTCAATGGGACAAAGTATCATGAAAAGTAACACGCCTTCACTTATTTGTAGGTAGAGCTAAGTATTCGCATTTGAAAGATGAAAGTCAGTTGTACTTACGCTCAAATCGGACGCTTATTTTGGCGATTTTTCGATAGATAGATAGATAGATATGTGTTTATTCAATTGCTTTTGCAGTATGAACTGGATTACAGCAAAGGGGTCAATACATTAATACCATACAATAATCACGAATGACAATACTTCTCATACAACTAATATACATATTGGTCCTACATAATAAATAATATAATGATATTTTATTAATTAAATTACTGATATTTAATAGTGACAAACTCACTGAAGCGATTGGTTTTTGGCATAGGACAATGGAATCTGGAGGACTCAAATCTAAGATTATACCTGTGAGGGTGTACTGTGTGTTTACTGATTAATGACCTGACAGGTTCCTGGGATTCACTTAGAAACTTCCTACACGCCTCAACTCTCCGAGTGGTGAGGTCCAGAAGCCCAGCAGCCTGTAAGGCATTACGGTAACTTAGACCTGGAAAAATTATACGTAAAGCCTTTTTCTGTACAGATTCAATGATATTTCTTTGATAATCAGGTAGCGCTGCCCAAACAGGGGAGGCATACTCTAACACGGACCTAACGTTTTCGCGATTTTCTCAATTTTTTTTTACTTTTTTGATATGTTTTAGTGATGATAAAAATACCTTGAAAACGTAAAGTTTATAAGGTTATAAGGCTTTGAATACTGTTACGTGGCGTCCGCCATTTTGAAATATTTTAGAACACAGGAAGCCCAATCAAATTCGATATCAGCGCGCGCGTGCAAAACGTGCGCAAACGTTATGCGCACGAATGCGCGCATTACCCTAAAAGGAAATACGGGGAAAGTGAGCAGACAGGCAAGAAGAAAAGAAATGGATTTAGCACTTAGCTGGAATAAAGCCCAGAGCGGGCAACGCTGTGAATATTATGACCACGCTACGTCAGCTAGCCGTGCATGTATTCCACTATTGTCTTGAACCCTAATTGCCAGAACCTTCCATTGTTTTGTATATCGAATAAATGTGAAAATGGGGAAATAATGGGTTACCCTATAACACTTATTTCTCAGTGTGGGATGCTACAAATAATGCCTAGTATGGTACCCTAACGTCATGTAAACACTATAACTTAATTGTTAATTGACGAAATATATAACAAGCTAAGAATAGCGTAGGCTAAAAGTTAAAATTCAGCGTTAGCGTCTGAAATATGGTATATGTCTTGATGAGCATCTTGCTTTGAAATGGGGATAACCCATCTTGTCTGGTCTAAAATAGTGTAGGAAAAACACATTTTTTATTGTCGGTAATAAAGTAAGGTTACTTTCGAGGACAAACTGTGGGAAGTAGATAATCACTTCCCCCGTCTGCTTCGTGGTCTTGGGATAAACGGTTCCTTGGAAGAGACATTCTGATATACTATTTGTGAACGAATTATTAAATCAAGTAACAGATATCCAGTATGGTCTGTAATATAATAGTATAAAGAAGCGATGCATTCAATGACGCATATTTACCGGACCTTTTAGAGAATGTTGCCTGCGTAACGGCTGATGGAAATTGATGAATGATACGATTTTTTTGTTTTGTTTTGTCGTTTTTGTTTTGTTTGTTTTTGTTTTGTTTTGTTTTTGTTTTTAACTATGTTTACTTTGCGAATAAATATATATTTTATAGTTGAGTTGTTTTTGAGATGCTTCGGGATGTCACCTCATATAATATCCCTTAGCGGAGTTGATATGTGGTGATCATAATATTATATTATGATAATTAATATTGATAATCAGCTTGGATGGAAACTCTTTAGATCAATTAATCTTAAAAGTATCAAAATAAAATAAAATAAAATAAAATAAAATAAAATAAAATAAAATAAAATAAAATAAAATGAAATGAAATGAAATGAAATGAAATGAAATGAAATGAAATGAAATGAAATGAAATGAAATGAAATGAAATGAAATGAAATGAAATGAAATGAAAGAAATGAAATGAAATGAATTTCAGTGGAAAAATTCAAAATAAAATTTAGCAGAACAGTCATTTGAGATTGCTCAATTCTGTGTTTCTCTCAGGCTATACTAGCTAGATTTTGGAAAAAAAGGTTTGAAGGAATTCAATAACATAAGAATTAGGATATGTCATTTTGCCATTTACCCACTAGCATCAGAGTTTATAATAGAGGGGACAGTACCCTCTATTAACTCTAGATCTGCTATAGCATATGATAAAATCACAGTTATACACCTATTTCATAAAAGGTTGTCGGGCAAGTAGCGCTTCAAGCCTACGCGAATAGACCGAAAAGGAGTATGGGTAGGTACTTAACTTTATTTGCTTCTCAGCTTTGGTCTTGAATTTTAACATCAACGAATGAAGTTGTTTTGTGCATAAGCTAAAAGATGAGAATAGTCTGTTGATATTCTTGTGGTTCAGTTTATAGCTTTTATTAATTTCTACCCATAGTCCATTTTTATTAAAAAGGATAGATTACAATTATCATAAAACTGCACCGAATTATGATCTAATTCAAGTTTGATTGAACTCTATTTGATTGATGAAACAATAGACCGATATCAAACAGGGAAACATGAAATTGTTTCCGAGTGGTGAAGCCATTCGCGCAAATATTCGTCACATAAAACTCAACAAAATTACTGATGAGAATAAAATCAAAGAGCTAGTCTTCCGTTGGATGGTCGAATGAAAATTCCTTAGCATGATTATATTTGATAAATGCTTATGACCTAATCCTGGATATAATCGTGATTTGAATCTATTTATGAAGCCCTCCCGTTGAGTCTTAGTTAAGGCCGCATTTGTGCTAAATCAACATGGGAATCCAACCTTATCAAAACTACAATAAACAGAATAAACTGTTTATGTCTAATTATCGATTTATTGACTTCGAGATTTTTCGAGCATTGGCTCATATCACAACAATTTTCTTATCCGTGCCTAAGTTCATATTTCCCATTTATAGAAGTATAAGAATTTGATATATATATATAATTCGCTTTAATTGTAATATATATCAATAAAAGTATATTTAACTATGTTTTAAGAACCAAATCGATTCAAGATTGATGAGCTTACACGGTGCGATAATAAAATATCAGGAGGGACTTGAAAATAAGACGTACAAAAGCGAAGATCCAATGAATGGAAGATACAATCATAAATCATTTATTGGTTTCAAAGAAATCGAAGAATTTGAACAATTCAATTGTTAACAATTCAGTTCGGCTAAAATGCTTGACTTTGTCGGTTACGACGATTATTGCAGATTGAAAGCTCATTATATCGATATCAATTAGGGGCTAGTGATAGTGAGTTGTCCCTGGTAACTCCGTTTGTTTCGTGTCCCCCAGATCTAGAAAAAGAAAACAATAGAGTTATCCCTACGTTCAGGGACAACTCACTTTCATCATAGACAGCCCCTTAGTTCGGTGGTCAATTGAATACGATACGAAATTTAATTTAGGCCAAGTTCAGACGTCGAACTTTTGCCGTGTCGAATCTAATAGTTGCATTTTGTAAATGAGAAGTGTGGCGTCTGAACCTATTGTATTTCATGTATTTGACAGATTTGATTAAGTATTAAGTTGAAAAATTCAGTTTGAATCAATTTTGTCAAATTCATTTGGTCCAGAAGAAGCACTTCTCATCTACAAAATGCAACTATTAGATTCGACGCGGCAAAAGTTCGACGTCTGAACTGGGCCTTATACAGCCATTCTTGAAAAGGTTGTCCAGATAGACGTCATTAATAAACCAATTGATATCACATTTTCAATATTCTGGCAAGAATTTTAACTTTAGCTGCAAAACTACAACCCATTTCAATATGTAATATGCAATGTACTTTAGTATTGTGAATTGAAATTCCTGAGAGAAAATTGAAAATCCGAGATATGCAAATGAGTTTATTAATGACTAAATGTCTTTTTCTCTGGACAACCTTTTTGAGAATGAATTCTCGTTTTAGCATTTAATTTAGCGAAGCCATTTGTGACAACGACAACTGAAATGGTAACCCAAAACTTTGCGTAGACTAGTGCGTAATACGGAAAAATACATGAATTTGTCCTCTAGCCGATCAAGTGAAGTTTTTAAAGCAGTTGCTCTGTCTGAGTGGGTTCGGCCCCAGGCTATCTGTTGCGCGCAGTAGGCAAAATTAAATAAAAACATTTTCCCATGGCCAGGGGTTACTAACCAAAAATTTAGCTCAAAATCTACCCAAATACTAATCATAATTAACTTTGCCTTCGGCCTCCTTTCAAGATTTTGTTTGGATATATGTGTACACTGATGCAATGGCTAAACATTCTACTGAATTTATTGATTACAAAAACTGTCTATATTATAGGTTTCTGAAAACCCTATTTTAGCTAATTTATCAGTGAGATCTCCATCATATAGTGGCTAGAAATTTTTGTTTTAAAAATTGCCATTGTAGAAGACCTTAATGACGTCATAATATTTTTTAATATTGTGATTTTTTCACTATTCATGCTTGAATACAAGTATTCAATTAAGTTATCTACAGGGGTCGGCGTTCTAGCGATGTCTATAGGATTGATTGTGCGTCATTAGCTTTGAACTTCATTATTGCTAGATGAGGTCTTGATTGGTCATTTTCTTAGAGCAACTCAAGACAGCAAAACCTAGACCTCAACGCCGTCAGATTCAAAGATCAAATCGATAGCTAAAAAAGATGTGGAAAGCACAAGGAATCGTTGTAATTTTGGGAATGATATTCATCACTGCTGAATCTCAGTCGAATTCGTCGAATTTGTCAGGTATGATTTTTTCTTTCAATTATTTTCCGGCTTAAAATATTTCTTACAAATATAGATAAAGTTTTATATTAGTTTATTTCCTTTATAAATTTTGTTACTAAGGCCTGGTTCCAACTAGTGGCATAACGACATAAGAACATCGACATAATAACGCAATAATCAGTTTTTCTTTATGTTGTATGTCCATGTTTTTATGGTCTTATTGTGTCGTTATGTTGTGGTTGTGTTTTCCAATTGCGTGACCTCGCCGTTATACACCTATTTCAAAAAGGTTGTCAGATGAGAGGCCTAAAGCCCACGCGACTAGACCGAAAAGGAGTATGGGCAATTTCAAAGCCAATTTCGGATCGATTTGAAATTGACTTTTAACATCAACAATTCAAGTTCTTTGTTGTACAAGGTAGAAGCAAGAAATTAGTGAATTATATATCGTGTTGATATTCATGTGCCTTTTCTATGTTTAGTAACTTCTACCCATACTCCCTTTCGAGCGAGTCGCGTACGCTTTAGACCTTTCACCGACGTTTTTTGAAATAGGTGTATCGTTATGTCGCTAGTCTGAACCAGACCTAAGTAGGGCTAAGTGAATGCTTTGTTTATAGTGGAAGAGCACTTAGCTATCCAGCTAGTTTCCAGGCACTCCACTGAAATAATCACAAGTAAATAAAGGAAACATAAAGTAAATGAGTTTAAGAAGAAATGAAAGTAAAAAGATTTGATCCTCTTTATAGATCCAAACTCTTCCAGCACAAACCGAGATAATTTATCTTGGCAATTTTGTTTGAAATTTGCCTACGTCCATACTGTCTCGAATAAACTTGAAAGCGTACTGCTTTTTCCTTCGTTTTGGAATCAAAGAAAACGCCATTTTAGTGTCGCAGTCTTGCATCTCAATGAAAAACTAAGGTGCACTTGCAAAGTTACCCGGATTCAGTGTAGACAGTGTAGACAGAATTGAAACTCATAAGGGGTTGAAAACACGGAATATTCAAATTATCAAAACACTTTTTTATGACCATGTTTGGTAATGATACTGTTCTTCAAAACGGCGGAGCAGTTTCACGTATTCCGATGCCTGCTGCTCATTTTCCAAGAGCTAGAACTCATGAATAGTCAGTCATGTCCCAAAGGAAATGTATTTCAACTGGCTAACTATTAACTGGTAACTCATTAAGTTGTGAAGACTCGAAGGCCATGCCAGAGTAATTTTCTGGTAAGAAAACGTTTGAATTGAGCTCGAAGACGAAGCAAGAGCTTTGCATATTAGACGCTACACACACGAATAGTCATGCATGCATTTGTCTCCTACTGTGGTAGACTACTGAGTATGTTGTTATTCATTTGATCTTCTCCATCAATTGTTTTGTGGTTGAAGTAACTTGAAAGAGCGATACTGGATGCTTTTTTTTTTTTTTCACGGCGGTAGTGAAAGTCCAGTTTGAACTGAGGTGTTCGTAAAATTGATCTTTGCAGTGCAAAGCTGCAGTTTATAATGATCAAAGGTGGTGAAAGTCCAGTTTGAACTGAGGTGATCGTAAACTTGATCTTTGCAGTGCAAAGCTGCAGTTTAAGATGTCGAAAGTCGAAGCAAAATGCAAACTTTATCTTCCATAACGATCTAAAATGTACACTTAAATAAAAGCTAAAAAATATTTTGATCAAAATATGGCATGAAAAGCGCCTGCATGCTTCATTTTGCATAATTTGAATATTCTGAAACAGAACGAGTGCTACAAGTTGCAATACCCTGATCAGATTCTGGTGTGGACGTAGGCTTTATCTGTGTCGATTCCTCACATTAAAAAATCAATACAGGCAAAATTTCAAACAAAACTTTGGGTTTACCTCGGTGTAAAAACCTCTATTGTTTCGTTCTATTTTAACACTTCATTTCGTTTGAATGAGTGCTTTGCTTTGAGCTATTGTATATAAAATTGATGTACAATCTTCGATTAAACATCAATCTTATCTATATATTTAACATTTTAGGTGCAATGTTTTACTTTTTTTACTATTGTGACGTCAGTAGCGGATTAACAAAAACTTTGGACTTTGGGCTTCCTGTGGCAATTTACATACCTCTTCTTGTCTTTTACCACAGAGTACCCAACAAAGGAATTGCAGGCGGGGAAGGCTAGATTGATTACCATTCGACATTAGATTTTATAATTGATTATAATTTCACTGGTTGGGTTAGCTGTTAGGTCTAGGGCTATAGCAAATCAAAAAGGGAGACTAGGAGAAGGAAAAGAAGACGAAGGATTCTATTTTGCAAACTTCACCAAAATAATTATAAAAGAAAATGCTTTACATAGATACTTATTTTAGTCCTCAGCTAACGTTTACTTTTTATTTATTGATTTTATGCAGTTGTGTCACTATCACCATCGTCATCTGTACCAGTGGTAAATTTAAGTGGTACGTTTTAATTCTATTTTGTAAAATTCAAGAAAAATACTAAAATTAATGTTTGATACGAGCAATTACAGCGAAAATCGTTGCAATGCAATCCTTCCTACCCAGATTTGGGTCGCCTTGAGGTTCCGCAACCATTAACGAACCGCATCTTTTTCCCCCGCCTTGTCTATACGGTTTTTGTCCCTTTTGATCCGTCCATCATCCTTGGGGGCGGAGCTTATGTGAATTCGTTCAGTAATTTATTGATTTCAAATAAGCCCGAATAAGAAAAGACAAAATCCTAACCGAAGCTGGAAAATACAGTCGTAAATGATGCAACTATTTACCATCCAGAACAAATGTTTACAATATATTCTTCAGTTTTATTTTGTCAGTTCAGTAATGTAGTATAAAACAGTCGATAGACCCATTTAACCCCTTGCACTGACGTCGTTCTGGGGGTCAAAACAAAAGAAAGTCCGATCTCCAGAGAATTGAAAACTTTTCTTATTTAAATTATCTCATTGTTTTGACCCCCAGGTGTGACGTCACATGCAAGGGGTCTATACTTGGCATTTTTGACGGGCGAACCTCTTCAAAGATCCGGACAGAGTCCCAGCCAAAGTCAATCATTTACGATATGTTATTACTACAAATAAGTAATAAGCTTTCTACAGTACGCACTACGTAAAAAGTAACTTTGAAATTTCAAGACGATTCTAATAAAAGAGCAAAAGTCAGTCGCTTTGAGTTCAGTGCATGATATGAAAGATGGATTTGTCGAGCGTAGAGTCTCGATCTTCGCCCCAGTTAGGCCAGTTCATTGAAGATAATGGAAGCCTGACGTTTCAGCCGGAGTCTGAAACAAGCAGCTTTATCCTTTCAAGCCAAAATTTTAGCTTGGTGCCCATTTCAAGTACTTTTTACGGTATAATTTCTCTAAAATTGCACTCCCTTCGCATCAGTTCAAGGGAAGGCATTTTGAGTCAGAATATGGGCGTTTACATATCCTGGTTCGATGGAAGGAACAGAAGTGCAAAGTACCGAGTCAAATTTTGAAAAAATACCATGATCACCTCGGGATCCATTGTTTCAAGAGGGACGTTTAATGTCTAACATCCCTCCTACCTGAATAGAAATTAGGGAGATTTAAAACTAAATTTCCCTCATACATCATTAATGAGGGAAATTTAGAACTAAATAAATTTCCCTCATTAATGATGCATGAGGGAAATTTAGTTCTAAATTTCCCCCATTACTATTCATGAGGTACAGTCCCTCATATGACAATCATCGGGACAATCGGAACAAAAAAAAAGTTTTTGATTTAGAGCCCAGTAACTCCGAGAGTGCAATGGAGTCAGCATGGGACACAAGGGAGGGTAACCAGTACGCCCCTTACGCTGGGGTGTCGAATCCCGCCTCCCTGCGAAGCAGAAGATAACAAGACGCATTACGAAAGGAGATCAGGGTCATATTGCTTCACGGGAATATGACCCTGAACACATAACACGTGAAACAACACAGTAATACAGATACATAACACGAAATACAGACAACATAAGCAGACACAAAATATTTGTTGTTTTTGTATATATTTATATTTGTATATATTTTCTATTTGCCATGCATGATTATTACAAAGAATTGACGAGAGAATATATATTATCAGAAGCCCAAAGATACGATGAGAGCGAAAATAACGGAAGACATTATCACAAAGCCACCACATGAATATCCGGCTAGAGAATTTACCCAAAACATTCCAGGCACGATGGAAATATCGTCGCGCACGTGGTGAGTTGATCATGAAGCGACGTGAATAGATCTTGAGATGGACATTAAAGCGTGAGATAACTTTAGCATGAACAGCACGAATATTTGTCTGAACATTATCAAACCGGGATTCATTTCGGGTAATCCAAACAAAGTATTTAACAAGATTTAACAGATATACAAACACAGGAGTAACAATCTCCAATTCTTGTTGATTAAAGCCAAAAAACATGCGCCTTACACCTAATGCAGGCGATAAGGGAGTAACTTTTAGGAAAAGGGTCTGTACCCACAAAAGCAGAGCAGAGATAAAAGAGCAATGGTAAAAAAGGTGATCGGCAGTTTCATTAGCCCGACCACAAAAGCAAAGGGGGTCGACACTCATCCCGAATGAAATGAGACGATCCGCAGTCGGAAGAACGCCGTGTGCAGTTTTCCAGGCCAGGTCCCTAACTTTACGATCCAAGGGTAAAGAGCACACCTGGCTCCATGTTAGTTCCCAGTAGAGATTGCCAAAGGTAGGTTGAAACTTGACGAGACACCTTGGAGGAGCAAGTAGAGTAGAGACCAAAGTAGAGTAGATCGATTTGCAGCAGGAGGATGTGATTGGAACAAGCGTGCCAGTTCCAGACTTATGTGACAGGCCAGAGCTTTGAGAGCTAGTACCATCAATAAGAGCCCATGCAGTGAATAGTTCAGAATAGAAAGGAGGCAGATCACCTACAGCATAGTAGGCCGGATGCACCAGAACATCCACAACAGGAGAACCCAAGTGGCGGCGAGTGAAATAATCAAGGAAGGCCGTCCACTTAGCATTCGGATTCAGAACAAAACGGCGGATCCAGGTGGCTTTTAGAGCAAAAGATTTTAATTTGGGGTCAACTACATTGAAACCTCCTTGATCTTCTGGAAGGGAGAGAGTTTGTCGAGACACAAGGTCCATTTTACCTGACCAAAAGAAAGGAAAAATGATTTTGTTGAGTAGATTGACCACCCATTCAGGTGTATGGACAATAGAGGCAGTATACCAGACACCAGACAAGGCCAAGACATTAAGTACGAGTGACTTGCCCACTAGGGACAGGTGACGGTTACGCCAAAAAGAGAGAATCTTATTAAGTTTGTCTAGTCGAAACGACCAATTAAGATAATCGAGATTATCGTGGCCAACATAGATGCCAAGGCATTTCATGTGATCAGAAACCCAGTCTAAAGCCAGGGGGACATTGGTACGATTCCGCCATGGGCCACACCAGAGACCTCTTGATTTGTCCAGGTTTAGCTTGGCCCCAGAAGCAGCCTCGTGTTCATCATAAATTTCAAAGACTTTTAAGATTTCCTGATCCGAAGTGCAGATGATGGACTTGTCGTCAACGTATTGTGAGATTAGCGCAGGTTCAGCAACAGAGAGAGGGAGGTGGAGCCCAGACAAAGAAAGGTTGCCTCTGATACGGCATGCAAGCGATTCCGCAACCAGCACATACAGAGGAGCAGACAAGGGGCAGCCCTGTCGAGCCCCACGTGACAGTGTGAAAGGTTCAGAGAAAAAAAAAACCATTTACAAGGACAGAGGACATAGGGAGAGTATACAAAAGACGAACCCACGCCAGGAAGGAAGGGCCAAATCCCATTTTTTCATAAACGACCAGTCTACGCGATCAAACGCCTTTTCCTGGTCAAGAGAAAGAATGGCAAGAGGCAGATTAGATAGATTGGAATAGGTAATCGCATCCTGGATGAGTCGTACATTTTCGCCTATGAAACGGCCAGGAACTGGTCGAAGACGTTTGATCATGCAGGAGAGACGAGATAACCGATGACTTTACTAAGGCGTAGGGCAAGAACGCAGGCGGCTATTTTATAATCAACAGCTAAAAGAGATATTGGCCGCCAGTTTTTGCATAGGTACCGGGGACCCTAGCCTTCTTATGAGAAAGTGTTATGATGCCAAGCCGCTGAGAATACGACAAGATATCAGACTGAAGTGAATAATGCAGAACAGAGACTAAGTCAGCTAGGGCCAAGAAGATCCCAAAACGTGTGATAAAACTCTTTAAGAAGGCCATCTAGCCCTGGAGACTTGTTGTTCTTCATGCCCAGGAGGGCAGAGTGGCATTCTTCCAGGGTAAGAGGCCCCTCTAACTGTTGTCTCTGGTCCTCAGATAGAGTGGATTTGAGCGATTGAAGAAAGGAGTCTTGTAAATTCTGATTTAGTTCACTCGCAGAAAAAAGATTTTTTAAAAAAGCATTCCAAGTTGATAGCAGGTCAGCGATGGAGGAAACAAAACGACCTTGAGAATTTTGGATGACATCAATCAATAGTGTGGCTGGAGACCATACGCTTCTCAAGCCGCAAAAAGAACGAGGAGGGGGACTCGCCATGTTCGATCCAGCGAGTTCTAGAACGAATTGCCGCAGCCATGGCATTCTCACTATCTTGTTGGGCTAACTCCACCAGAATTGAATTATATTCACTCACGACAGAGGTATCACCGTTATCCAGACGGGACTTGAGCCTTTCAGCTCGGTTGCGAAGAGAGGTACAACGGGCATTTTTGACTTTCTTTTCTTGGCACAGTGGGAAATAGAGAGATTTTTAATATGTCTTTTTCCTAGATCCTACCACGTGTGGAGAGAGCGGAAAGAATCTTTAGCTTGCCGCCACTGCACCCAAAATAACTTAATGAGAGAGATATATTCATCATCTTCAAGACAAGATGTATTTAGCTTCCAGTAGAAAGGGCCCCGATCCGGCTCATCAGGGAAAGTGAATGATTTTGTCACTGCTGAATGGTCAGAGTGAGGGCACACTATGATGTCTGAGGAAGATGAATGTGGCTGAAAACGTATAGGTAAGGCTATTAAATCAATACGTGATAAGGAGCGTCCATCCGGCGACTCGAAAAAGTGAACGATCTACCGAGAGGGTGATGATATCTCCAGATATCCAACATGCGGTTAGATTCAAAAAGGTCAATTATCTTATCAGAACAATCATAGGATGGGGGAAGAGGTGCAGTCGACTGTCTATCAAGAGCAGGGACAGTGGCACAGTTGAAATCTCCTGCAAGAATAGTATCTTCAGTAGGGGTGAGAAAAGAAGAGAGGTAATCCAAAAAATCTGCTTTATCACGATTGTAATTTAATGCATAAATACAGACCAGATTAACTGTATTAGAGTTGAACCTAACTTTGAGGGAGAGAACTTGCCTCCGATCAAAGGAAGAGTGGCTCAAAACGTGAGCATTTAAGCTTTCGAATAAGGATGGCCACCCCACATGAAGAGGTAGTCTGGAAGTCGCCGAAAACAGAAAAAGTTGTGTTTGATAACCAGTTGTCAAACTGTGCTTGGTCTTTACAATGGGTTTCCTGGAGAAAAACAACATCCAGGTTCAAAGATGACAACCAAAAAAGGAAAGCTGCCCTCTTGGAAGAGGATTGTAAACCGTTCCAGGTTAGTATTAACAGTGAGAACCTTCATAGTCATACAGACTTTAGAACCAGACGGATATCAAATCAGAAGTTGTGATGGAATTAATTTTCAAAATGATTTTTAACTATCTGTTCCTATCCCTCTTCGAGGGAAGAGAAGAAAATGTTATTTAGTGTTTTATGTTATTTAGTTTTTAAAGTTATGAAGTGTCCCTTATGTCAGAGAAAACAAAAAGACAAGGACAAAGAGAACTTTTTAATGAGATGCTCAAATTGTTTAATTCCCCCTCCTTATCGAAGAATTGGGGGAAGGATTTATATATTTCTTTACTTTCTTAGGGGACCGCTTGGGCCTAGATGGAATCAAAGCTGACCGTAAAGGCCCATCCGAAGCAGGTCTTTCCGGGATATTATTATTTGACCTTAAAACCATAGCAAAAGAAAGCGTCGAAAGCGTGTCAAATGACGACACCAAGTCAAAGGAATTAGCAGACGAGTTATTCACAGATGACGTGGAAGTAGAGGATGAGGCAGTGGAACCAGATGAAGCAGACAAGGCGTCAGTTGAAACGTAGTTGTTACCATTAAAAGAAAAAACTAAACGGGTCGGGGCTGGTACATCAAGTTCAGTTTCAGTAGTAGCTCCATCAGATTCAACAGTGTCAGCCGTTGGAGGTATGACCGAAACTGGGGTGGATATGCCAATGTCCATATCCAATTCTGTATGAGGATCAACAGTGTCGGGCACAGATTCAGGTGCAATAGATACATTGGTAGGAGAAGGAGAAGAGTCAGCAATAGGACCATTGTGCGAAGGAAAATCCATAGAATCAGTAACAATATCATGTGCATCAGGGAATAGAACAGGAGTGGAGGTTGGGGAAGGAAGATCAGGTGACGGGTTAATGGCATCAGTCTCAGCCATAGTATGTGTATTGTTAGCCAGCAAAGGAGGCGGAGGATTTTCAGAAACGCCTCGTAACATAGTTCTCGGTGAGTCTGGGAGACGTTCCACGTGGTTACCAGAGGTCTGAGCAGGAGGTAGTTCAGGGTCCTCATTGGGGTCCAGCAATTCTTGGCGAGTGTTGAGGACATCATCAGTATGAGTGGAGGACCCATCATCCATGTAGTCATCATCAAAAATCAAGGCAAAAGGGTGCTGAATGTCCTCATCAGGCCGGTCGCCAAATTTCAGACAATAAGGAATAGCCAATGGTTCCTCGCATGCAAACGTGTGATGTGCAGCGGAGTTGCACCTAGAACAGCGACCTTTAAAGGGACAGTTCGAAAAAGTATGGCCCCACCAATTACAGTTAAAACAGCACATCGGCTGACGCTGATATCGGACCTGCATCGACATCTCGTGGTTGAGCGGAAGACGAGACGGAATTTTATATTGAAGATCCATAAGGATTCGTCTATCACCAATTTCCAGACCGTCACTGTCCTTGACTCTTATAACTTTCCTGACTTCGCCAAATTCCGAAAAATATTGCTTCACAGCATCATCAGAGACCTCAGCCGGGATGAGTGAAACATGAACCTGTGTAAGAGACGGCTTAGTCTCACTGAAAAAGAAAAAAACTGTTCCGTAAATGGATTCCTTTGGTCAAAAGAGATTCTTTAGCACGCTCAGAACCTTGTTTGAAAGTGACTCTGCAAGCATACGGAGTTGCCCCTAGCTGAATACATTTGACGTATCCTTTAGAACCTAAGCCCAGAGTGCGCATTACAGCAGAAACATAGTCATCTCTTTTAAGATTTTTCATGCTGCTACGTAATCTAGGTGGAATCACTACCTCAAGAGTATTTGGCCTTTCTGGATTAAAGAGGCCACCAAGGCCAGGTTGAATATGAAAAGGATTTGGGTCCATTGTTCATTGATCAAAAATGAAATCTTTCTAAAATACTTTATGTATTTCAAAAATTGATGAGAAACAAGATTTTAACAATTATTTTCAATAACTTCAATAATTCAACAACTCAAGATTTCAATAACTTCAATATTTCAATAACCCGGTAAAGTACGGGTAAACACAATCACAAACAATAAATTAGCCCGATAAAGTACGGGCAGGTGGATACAGGTTTCCGTTTGGCCAGCCTTCCAGCACTGCTACAGGAAGCCCAGATCTTTACTTCCAGCTTGCTTGAAACTTTTCTTCAGGCGTGCTTGTCCAGGAGATCTTGGCACCTGTAGGATTCCCAGACGAGCAGAACTCGAAGGACCAAAGAGATCTTGAGCCTTGAAAGATCTTTCCACTGGAGCACTACTTGACTTGGTAGAATCACCTGGAAACAGAAGACTAGAAAATTTATTTGTTTTGTTCGCTGGACAGCTTAACCGCAGAACCACAGCAATAAGTAGCGTATCGTTCATCGACACACAATAGAAAGGACAATCGGAACAAAAGTGCAGGCTGTTCCGAAACTCTTTAACATTATAACGCACCGATACCTCTTACCACTGCACACTCTTACGCGTGTGGGATCTATTCATTCTACTTTGCGCATGTGCATAACGAATCAAAGAAAGCATTATGAAAAACAATTTAGCTTTCGAATTGATTAACAATCTATAAATACTTGTTCATTGTAAGTATATAACAAAGAAATCTATTTTCAAAAGTCGCAAGAGAACAGGGTTATGCACAATAGGTAAAAGAATTGTACAATATGTTCAAGTTTTGGATGAACAAACAGCGAAGTATATTTTCGATTCGTTTATTTCCTCGCTGATCATGGTATTACAAAGTAATACCATGACTTCTTCGGGATATTAGTGATTAAATGTCCCCTCAGCCTCGGGAAGTTTAGTAAGTCCCTCGGCCTACGGCCTCGGGACTTCCACTAAACCTCCCTCGGCTTCGGGGACATTTAATCACTAATATCCTTCAAGATCATGGTATTAAACCGCGAGTTGCGATGCAACAGTTTTCGCTGTAACGAATTCATTGTCCTCGTTGCAGCGTCCGCATCGCAATAAGCAGAGGCGAGTCCGAGTGGTATAAGTAATTTGAATACTACTATACACAATTTTCAAAAAAATAACAATTACATTTTTATCGTTTTAAGAATGCTTATTTCTTATCAAAGTTTCAACGTATTCATTGCCTTTGTTGCAGCGACCACAACGCCAACACCAGGGGCGAGTCCAAATAATGGTACGTAATTGGAATACTACTTGACACAATTTTCAAGAAAATAACAAACAATTCAATCTTTATCATTTTGAGAATGCATATTTCTTATCAAAGTTTCAACGTATTTATTGCCTTTGTTGTATAGCGACCACAACGTCAATAGTAGGGCCGAGTCCAAATGGTACGTAATTGGAATACTACTTGACACAATTTTCAAAAAAAATAGCAATTACATTTTTATCGTTTTGAGAATGATATACTTATTTCTTATCAAAGTTTCAACGTATTTATTGCCTTTGTTGCAGCGACCACAACGCCAACACCAGGGGCGAGTCCAAATAATGGTACGTAATTGGAATACTACTTGACACAATTTTCAAGAAAATAACAAACAATTCAATCTTTATCATTTTGAGAATGCTTATTTCTTATCAAAGTTTCAACGTATTTATTGCCTTTGTTGTATAGCGACCACAACGTCAATAGTAGGGCCGAGTCCAAATGGTACGTAATTGGAATACTACTTGACACAATTTTCAAAAAAAATAGCAATTACATTTTTATCGTTTTGAGAATGATATACTTATTTCTTATCAAAGTTTCAACGTATTTATTGCCTTTGTTGCAGCGACCACAACGCCAACAGCAGGGCCGAGTCCAAGTAATGGTACGTAATTGGAATACTACTTGACACAATTTTCAAGAAAATAACAAACAATTCAATCTTTATTATTTTGACAAAGCTTATTTCTTAACAAAGTTTCAACGTATTCATTGCCTTTGTTGCAGCGACCACAACGCCAACACCAGGGGCGAGTCCAAATAATGGTACGTAATTGGAATACTACTTGACACAATTTTCAAGAAAATAACAAACAATTCAATCTTTATCATTTTGAGAATGCTTATTTCTTATCAAAGTTTCAACGTATTTATTGCCTTTGTTGTAGCGATCACAACGTCAATAGTAGGGCCGAGTCCAAATGGTACGTAATTGGAATACTATACTTGACACAATTTTCAAAAAAATAGCAATTACATTTTTATCGTTTTGAGAATGATATGCTTATTTCTTATCAAAGTTTCAACGTATTCATTGCCTTTGTTGCAGCGACCACAACGCCAATAGTAGGGCCAAGTCCAAGTAATGGTACGTAATTGGAATACTACTTGACACAATTTTCAAGAAAATAAGAAACAATTCAATCTTTATTATTTTGACAAAGCTTATTTCTTAACAAAGTTTCAACGTATTCATTGCCTTTGTTGCAGCGACCACAACGCTAACATCAGGGGCGAGTCCAAATAATGGTACGTAATTGGAATACTACTTGACACAATTTTCAAGAAAATAACAAACAATTCAATCTTTATCATTTTGAGAATGCTTATTTCTTATCAAAGTTTCAACGTATTTATTGCCTTTGTTGTAGCGATCACAACGTCAATAGTAGGGCCGAGTCCAAATGGTACGTAATTGGAATACTACTTGACACAATTTTCAAAAAAATAGCAATTACATTTTTATCGTTTTGAGAATGATATGCTTATTTCTTATCTTATAATACACTATACAAAATTACTCGATTCTGATTGGACGAGAGGAGTACAATTATATCGTTAATTGTACTCTGCAGAGTACCTATTAAGTCGCTATGGCAACGAAATTTTGTATAGTGTATTATAAATAAAAAATCGCACGATCTTCTCGTACAATTCAGAATTAATAGTTACTCGTAATGTTTTGAAAACTCTCAAATAGGACTCGCCTAAAGGCTCGTCCTATTTTGAGAACTTTCAAAACATTACTCGTACCTATTAATTCCGAATTGTACTCAAGATCGTGCGATTTCCTATACAAAGTTTCAACGTATTCATTGCCTTTGTTGCAGCGACCACAATGCCAATAGTAGGGCCGAGTCCAAATGGTACGTAATTGGAATACTACTTGACACAATTTTCAAGAAAATAACAATTCAATCTTTATAATTATCATTTTGAGAATGCTTATTTCTTATCAAAGTTTCAACGTATTTATTGCCTTTGTTGCAGCGACCACAACGCCAACACCAGGGGCGAGTCCAAATGGTACGTAATTGGAATACTACTTGACACAATTTTCAAGAAAATAACAATTACATTTTTATCGTTTTGAGAATGCTTATTTCTTATCAAAGTTTCAACGTATTTATTGCCTTTGTTGCAGCGACCACAACGCCAACATCAGGGGCGAGTCCAAATGGTACGTAATTGGAATACTACTTGACACAATTTTCAAGAAAATAACAATTACATTTTTATCGTTTTGAGAATGCTTATTTCTTATCAAAGTTTCAACGTATTTATTGCCTTTGTTGCAGCGACCACAACGCCAACAGTAGGGGCGAGTCCAAATGGTACGTAATTGGAATACTACTTGACACAATTTTCAAGAAAATAACAATTACATTTTTATCGTTTTGAGAATGCTTATTTCTTATCAAAGTTTCAACGTATTCATTGCCTTTGTTGCAGCGACCACAACGCCAACATCAGGGGCGAGTCCAAGTAATGGTACGTAATTGGAATACTACTGTACACAATTTTCAAGAAATTAACAAAAATGCAATTAAATCTTTATCATTTTGAGAATGCTTATTTCTTAACAAAGTTTCAACGTATTACGGCCTTTGTTGCAGCGACCCCATCATCACCAGTAGAGGAGAGTCCAAGTGGTACGTCATTTGAATACTACTATACACGATTTTCAAGAAAATAACAAACAATTAAACTCTTTATCATTTTTGAGAATACTAATTTTTCAACAAAGTTTCAACGTATTTATTGCCTTTGTTGCAGCGACCACAACGCCAACACCAGGGGCGGGTCCAAGTGGTACGTAACTGACTTTATGAATCAAGGAGCGATCACTTTATATTTCGCACGTTAAGTTCTAAGTTTCTTTTAGAAACGGCTAGTCAAAAGTTTCACATAATTGTGAAAATACTCCTTTGCCACGATGGTTTTTTTCTCCAGATTCTCTCGTTTTTCTTCACTCACTGAGTAGAAATTTCCATGTGAGTTGAGTGTCGTCTCCGGTAGAATAGTTAAATGTCAGTAGTGGTAGTGTGTGTGAGTGCATGATAGCAAGCTCACATCAGTAAAATGGTTGCTAATTAGCCAAGCCTGTTTTAACATATAACAAATCTATTTCAATTAACACTAAAGAATTTGCATTTTCCTGGATAGGCAGGAAATATCTAGAAAAATACATCTTCTTGTGATAAGATAGGAATCTAGGAAAACGATTTTTCTACATTTTGTCCATCCACTTCATATCATAGGAAAATGCAATTTCCTAGATATTTCCTGTCACAGGCAATGGGCAAAATTTTCAGGGATTATCCATCATATCTTGCTATACCATACGGGGAAGCATGATAGGCATTCTTATCTTGCAGTCGAGATGGAGATAAAATATACAGGCTTTACTAAAGATCAAGAAGATAAAATTCTCCAGGAGGGTAGTGCTGAAAGGCGGGCTTTTAAGGAAAGAAATTGTGAAGCTGTAAGTTTTACTAATTTTTTTATTCTAACTACAATTTAGTTAGATTTAGTTAAGTGCAAGGGAACTGCTTGGAATCCCTGTGGCAAGGACGTCTTCCTCTGTTGTCCTTACGGGAAGTTCGGCCTGCAAATTGACCAATAAGAGCGTGCATTATATATGTCTGCTATAAATATTACATTTATCAACATCGCAATCGATTTCACAGCGGGACGGTATCCTTACGTGGTCAGATATAGGAAATTCCGCCCGCTCCAACAACCAATTAGATCGTGCGATTTCCAAGGATCAGTACCCAATTTTTATTCGATTTCTCTACGTTTGTCTTGTATAATGTATATAGGGCTTTTGATTTATGAAAAATGAGGGTATGCTTTTAACAAAGATAACCAATGATAAACATGGCCAATAACCGCTGACCAGCGATTGGTTGGATTTTTAATATAATATATATTTTTGGACCTTTTTCTATCTTATGTTATACATTTGTTATATGCACGCACTTGAGTACTGAAAGCGGGCACACGATGATTGTTTGTTAACGTCATTAGCCGCCGTCTGTACTTGTAATAGTCCTAACGATAGACTATTAAGTCCGAATTACGTTTGGTTATCCATTAACGAATAGGGTCGTAGAAATTTCTCTCGATATCATGACAACGCCCTACAGAAACACCTTAGGCTTGTATTTCATTGGAAGCTCTACATTTATTCCATTAAGTCTTATGTTTTCAAATGAAGTAGTGTTTTAGAATATCTTTCTCAGTATTGGACTGGAACTAGCTTGCATTAGTGGCTCTTGTGGGTAATTTTCTAATGTAAACATTTTTAATGATATATATTCGTAATGAGCTTCTAATAATTGCAAGCTTGTTCCAGTCCAACACTGAAAAAATTGATATGGTCTATTCTAAAACACTACTACCACTAATTTAAAGCTAGAAGGCGACATTTTTAAAGCGTGACCTCATTATGTTCAAGTTGCCCTGAGTTTAGACGACTTTCATAAATGACGCGCTCATTGTTCACGAGAACGAGGCCAGAAAGGCCTCCAAAATCATCATGGCATCAAATGAGTCTAAGTATATCCTGTAAAATGCACAGAAAATAGGTATTTCAAAAGGAAGAGGAACACATCATCTTTGATAGCAACAGAAGTCTCGCCACGCATATTTTCTGGTAACAAGGCCTTTGTGGCCTCGTTCTCATGTACTAGGCCGCCATTTTTGAAAGTCGTCTAATCAGGTGATTGACTCTAAAGAGAAGCATTAATTTTGATTGTGGATTGGAGCTAATCGGGACTTATTCCAACTCATATTTGCTGAATACTTTCAGATGAAGAGTGGCCGCCGTGAAAAAGTAAAAGATTGTTTATTAGAAAACGTGAAGTAAGTCATTGCGCAAATGATAGAGACCTTAAGATTGACTATTATGGCAACTGATTAACCGCTAAAAAAAGGCAAAAATTGACTTTGATTTTGATTTTATATTTTACTCTAATTCCGCTTAAGTCAATCCAACAAGCGAATGAAGAACAAAAATCTCTTAATCATAAAATATACAAAGAGTCTTCACTATACTTTTTTGCACTGTTGCGGTTTCTCTGCCATGCTTATATCTTTTATATAAGTTTGTACTACTTAAGCCATCACTGCACACCTTACATTTATTATTGTTTGCATTTTTTACATAAAGTCTATTTATTATATCTAATTAATATTTCAGGGTAAGTGTAAACAAACTTGTAAATATCTATATAACAAATTGTATCTCTATGTGTGCAATAAATAAGAAAGTTACAAGTTATAATTGTTACCTTGGAATAAGTTATGTTTTATTATCATTTTATGGCGAATCTAATAGACTTCGCTGATTGATATGTATTCTTTTTCTTGATAGCCAGTTTGGTTTAAATGTTTTTCATGACATCTGGAATTGGCATACATTATATTTGACTATTATTGGTTCTTTTTTTGCAGGAAAGGCAGCATCGTTGCTACCTTTACCCTAACCTTTAAACCCAACGTAAGTGCAGATGATGTGCAAGCTACCGTAAAGTCCTTGGAGACTGCAGTTAAGTCAGGAACGTTTGGAAATTACACCGTAGATCCAACATCCTTCAAGTCGAAAATTATTGGTAATTTCAATAGTTTTTATCATAAACATAACTCTAGGACCTCTTACCCACTGCTTATGCCCAGACATCTCTCCAACTTCATCTAGAATGCTGTTGAAGAGTTTGGTCTTGTTCAGAAAACACCGCGGTCACGTGTCGAACTGTGCATGCGCAAGCTAGATTTCGCCGGCTAACACGCGCGGCCGTGTTTGGACCGGCAAAGGAATACCAGCAGCGTTTTTAGAATTATTGTCACTAGATTGTTTCCATCTCATGTCTTTGGGCGTAATTTTGAGCACGGGTGCGAACGGAAGGGAACTAGGTGAAAAAATAGAATACGTTTTCAAAATGACGTTTTTGGGACTATTTTAAGGTTTTGTATATTTTGAGTTTTTGAAACTCGCGTAGCCAGATGTTTTTATTGGGGAGGAATTGAGGCATTTTCTAAAGTGCTCATGCGTAGATATTTGACCGCAGAGTTAACCAAGAGGTGCTATCTCGTCCTCACTCCTATCACTCTCAATGAAACCACAGGAGTTCCAATCGTAAATAGAATGCGGAAATGCCTATAATAAGTTTTTTTTCTGAAAGAATGGATGTGTGCATTTCATAAAGCTACTTGGGGGATTAAAGTGGCTAAGTGGTTAAAGTTCTCACCTCTAACCTTGTGTGAGTAGAGTCTGTTCATTCTCTTTCTTGGTGGAGGGTTTTCTCCGGGTCCTCCTGTTTCCTTGAGTTCTTTCTATCAAAAACGAACTGGTGAGCTGAAAGTTCAGTGTTTAGAATTGTTG
Organism: Telmatactis stephensoni; assembly: GCA_029948255.1. Classification (NCBI taxonomy): domain Eukaryota; kingdom Metazoa; phylum Cnidaria; class Anthozoa; order Actiniaria; family Isophelliidae; genus Telmatactis; species Telmatactis stephensoni. The sequence continues at coordinate 180,491 of JALIZF010001684.1, forward strand.
TAATATGGAGTTTACGAGAAGATACTGGGATTTCATGCGCACTTGATCACTTTATATAGATATCCGCGCAATAAAAATCATACTCAGAATATTATCAAGATTAGTTACCACCTTCTAGGAGTACAGTTGTATAAGTTGCAAATTAATTTTCAAAGAACATGTTTTCAGCATATTTTGATAACTATTACTTCATTTATTGCATGTTCCCTTTAGATCCTAGCGCTACAACGACTGAAGCCCCTACCGCAGCGGATGAAAAAAGTAAGAATTATATTGAGCATGAGCAAATCGAAGAGCAGTCAGTAGTACTAGTACTAGTACTAGTACTAGTACTAGTACTAGTACTAGTACTAGTACTAGTACTAGTACTAGTAAAAGTAAAAGTAATAGTAATAGTAATAGTAATAGTAATAGTAATAGTAATAGTAATAGTAATAGTAATAGTAATAGTAATAGTAATAGTAATAGTAATAGTAATAGTAATAGTAATAGTAATAGTAATAGTAATAGTAATAGTAATAGTAATAGTAATAGTAATAGTAATGTAATAGTAATAGTAATAGTAATAGTAATAGTAATAGTAATAGTAATAGTAATAGTAATAGTAATAGTAATAGTAATAGTAATAGTAATAGTAATAGTAATAGTAATAGTAATAGTAATAGTAATAGTAATAGTAATAGTAATAGTAATAGTAATAGTAATAGATAGTAATAGTAATAGTAATAGTAATAGTAATAGTAATAGTAATAGTAATAGTAATAGTAATAGTAATAGTAATAGTAATAGTAATAGTAATAGTAATAGTAATAGTAATAGTAATAGTAATAGTAATAGTAATAGTAATAGTAATAGTAATAGTAATAGTAATAGTAATAGTAATAGTAATAGTAATAGTAATAGTAATAGTAATAGTAATAGTAATAGTAATAGTAATAGTAATAGTAATAGTAATAGTAATAGTAATAGTAATAGTAATAGTAATAGTAATAGTAGAGTGATTTTCATCGGACTGTGAAACAATTACTAATAGTCAGTGTTTAATAGTGTCTAATAGTTGTATTGCAACAAAAGAAAACAATGGGTGCAGAGTCTATTAGTGTGTATTAGCTTAGTAACTATTTCACAGTCCGATGAAAATCACTCTAATAGTAATAGTAATAGTAATAGTAATAGTAATAGTAATAGTAATAGTAATAGTAATAGTAATAGTAATAGTAATAGTAATAGTAATAGTAATAGTAATAGTAATAGTAATAGTAATAGTAATAGTAATAGTAATAGTAATAGTAATAGAGTGATTTTCATTTGACCGTGAAAGAAAAATGACTTTTTAGTTTGTAGTTGTTGATAAGAAACAAAAGAAAACAATGGTTTTAGAGTCTACTATCATCTATTAGTTTGTCTATTCCTTCATGGTCAAATGAAAACCACTCTAGTAATAGTAATAGTAATAGTAATAGTAATAGTAATAGTAATGGTAATGGTAATGGTAATGGTAATGGTAATGGTAATGGTAATGGTAATGGTAATGGTAATGGTAATGGTAATGGTAATGGTAATGGTAATGGTAATGGTAATGGTAATGGTAATGGTAATGGTAATGGTAATGGTAATGGTAATGGTAATGGTAATGGTAATGGTAATGGTAATGGTAATGGTAATGGTAATGGTAATGGTAATGGTAATGGTAATGGTAATGGTAATGGTAATGGTAATGGTAATGGTAATGGTAATGGTAATGGTAATGGTAATGGTAATGGTAATGGTAATGGTAATGGTAATGGTAATGGTAATGGTAATGGTAATGGTAATGGTAATGGTAATGGTAATGGTAATGGTAATGGTAATGGTAATGGTAATGGTAATGGTAATGGTAATGGTAATGGTAATGGTAATGGTAATGGTAATGGTAATGGTAATGGTAATGGTAATGGTAATGGTAATGGTAATGGTAATGGTAATGGTAATGGTAATGGTAATGGTAATGGTAATGGTAATGGTAATGGTAATGGTAATGGTAATGGTAATGGTAATGGTAATGGTAATGGTAATGGTAATGGTAATGGTAATGGTAATGGTAATGGTAATGGTAATGGTAATGGTAATGGTAATGGTAATGGTAATGGTAATGGTAATGGTAATGGTAATGGTAATGGTAATGGTAATGGTAATGGTAATGGTAATGGTAATGGTAATGGTAATGGTAATGGTAATGGTAATGGTAATGGTAATGGTAATGGTAATGGTAATGGTAATGGTAATGGTAATGGTAATGGTAATGGTAATGGTAATGGTAATGGTAATGGTAATGGTAATGGTAATGGTAATGGTAATGGTAATGGTAATGGTAATGGTAATGGTAATGGTAATGGTAATGGTAATGGTAATTATAGTAATTATAGTAATAGTAATAGTAATAGCAGCTATACATGTTAACTGCAATAAGACTGATCAGCAAAGTAACCAGAGTAACATATATAGTATTATTTTTATCAGAAGCACTGACCTTATTAACAACGCATTTATTTTCTTTGGCAGCGACTTTGTTCATCATTCTCTGTGTTGCTCTTGGGGTTCTTGCGCTCATTATAATTCTGCTCATTGTAATGATCGCTTGTCTCATAAAACTTGTCAGTAAGTATCCTAAGTTCAGTACACACGCATAGATGACATCATTGAATCTTAGGCTCTAATTGGTTGAAAAGTTTCGATGAATATTAAATGAAACAAATATGACAGATTCTATTCTTTCCGTGAGTCTGTATACTCTAATATATGCTACGGAAGACAGCTAATACGTACAGTGGCTGAGTTTAGGGCTGGGAGTCATACGTGAAATACCAACTTATCTATAGGAAAAGGAACTTTCCCTAACTTTATATATCCGCCATTTTGTAAATCGACCATACCGTAGGGACTGGGAAAGCGTAATCGTCGAAACATGTACACAGGGTGACCAATCGAAGCGTACCCAGGCACACACACAGACAAGCTGTGACTGCAGTTTTGTCGCTTGACAGCCCGACTTGACTGCCTTCACCCTTTCTACCATAGTTGGAAATCCTAATAAACTATGGCATTGTTTTGAATTCATTCTATTCTACTATCTCTGATTATCGCTACAAGCGGTAAACCTTTTGGAATAAGGTATTACATTTCGCTATAGAGTAAAAAGATTATTGGTCGGAAGTCCAATATAAGTTTGATGGCTTGCACACAATGGGTTTTTTTATTAAAAGAGCATGCACTGTGCACTTGGGCAGCAAAGGGTCTAATAGGGGGGTCTTATTAATGCCGGATACTCCTTCAAAGATATTTCTTAAACACGACGTTGATCGAAATTCTTCGTTCATTCCAACATTAACGCCTTGCGGTACATTTCTCTGCCGAATATTGCTGTGTAGCCGCGCCGGCATATAGCCAAATTTAAAGGCCCGTTTACATGAAGGCGAGTTGTCCCTGTTAGCGACACTAGTGAAAAACGTCTGCGTATGCGTGCATATTACGATGTTTTCTTAAGAAATGTTTGAGTTTTAGCCTGAAATGAAATGCTCGTGTTCTCGGTGTATACATAAAATTTCTCTTGTATACTTTTGTGAGACAAAGATATTGTATTTATGAAGACATTATATGAATACTGGCCCTAAGTTTCAAGAAATAACCTTAAATTTTGACATTTTGTGAAAACCATTGTTGAAGGCAAGCGTAAAAACGAAATTTGCATAATTTACAAAAGCACGAAGACTTGACTACGAGCATGCGCAGACGTTTTTCACTAGTGTCCCTGTTAGCAGGGATAACTCTTTTGTTTTCTTTTCCCTGGGGGACACAAAAACAAAAGAGTTATACCTGCTACATAGGGGCCCCTCTCTCATGTGAACGGGGTCTAAGTCAACCCAATTTCTGCTTATGTTATTGCCCCGCGAACGGAGCTCTACAGTAACAGCAATACCTCTCGAGCAGATACAAGTATCAGTCAGTAATTAAGTGGAAGACATAAAAGAAATATTATTCCTAAATAATTTTCTTCATGATGTCGAGTGGCGGATGACGATTTGATTTGACAAGAAATATCGACCTACCACGTCACTAGTGAAGATCCAAGATGCTGTTCCTTTCCTCAACTTCCCCAGTGTCAACTGATTTTGTTGACACTCTATGCTAGCCAATGTTTTATGATTTTGTCTTTTTTTCCCTTAGAAAAGCGAAAGTACTGAGGATGAACCAGGAAGCTGCCTTACAACACCTCACAAGTTCACAAAGTCCAATTACACACATCAAACATAAGTTATATCTCATCTATAAAAAAGTGTCGTTCGCACGGCCATGAAGTTTGTTCCACATCTGGGCAGGCATTACCTTATTTGGAAGCCACGTAGATTTGTTTTTGTTGATTTTCCTGCAATTTGGAGCCTCAAACTGTCAAAATTCCATCAAAACTTGCAGATATTTTTAGCGATGAAACACATCCACCATCTTGAAATTAACGTAGAAACTTAGCTTTTTGGTACACAGGAAACCCAATAGTAGAAACACAGGAAGCCCGCACGAAAGACACAATATGTTTGATATGTTATTCTTAAACAAGAGACCATAACACTAAAACAATGGTAGCTGACAAGCCACCATAAGGGTGCGAGTTGGGTATTTTTATTCGTGCCATACATTCTATAAATGTCACCCACTTTTTTATATATAGTTTTCAATAAAATGTTTACCCACCAATGTGTATGTATGCTCTTTTAGTATAAGTAGACTTATGAAAACAGATAACGCTAGTTAATAATGTTAATATAGCATCTTTATATTCTTCTTCACATCAATTGATAACATAGTTTTTCTTGTATTTTTTTTCTCGGTGCTGATATATTAGATAGGGCATTCTTTACCCTTAATGTCTATATGTATTAATCTACATTTTGTCCGTTGTCACGAAGGCCATACTGTCGTTTTTCAAGATCAGGGTCTGAAATAAAAAGATATGTAGTATTTCTGATTATAGAATATTTGAGATATAACGCGCGCGCTGATTGGCTGGCTACTATGTTTATATCAGAGGACAGAGACATGGCTCGCTCAAAAAACGTCGAAAATATTTTATAAAAGCAATATAAAACGATCGGTTATGTGTCTGTACTGTGGTATAAACACTCTGGAAGATGTAGAGCACTCGAAAAGCAAGAGAAACATAATTTTTCCCAAGTATATAATTTGATTATTGATTCATATTTTCTTTTACTGAACGGTATAGATAAGCACATCCTTTGGTAAGCAGGGATATAATTCTGTTACTCTTTTCTCGCTTCCAGAAATTACCCCCCTGGAAACGTTGTTTTTATGAAATTGTTCCGAAGTCAAAATACATTATGACGTCATTTTAACCGTTGTAGTAAATTTTCTATATATACTAGATGCTGATTGGTAGATCTGAACAGCTCGACCAATCAGAAATGAGAGAAAACTTAAGTTCCGGGACAAGTTCTAACAGATACCGTTTTTAAGGGGTAGTTTTGGAAACAAGCGAGCGAGAGAATATTACTCCTGAGTTTTCGAGTATTAGAATAATAATCCCATATTTAGGTCCCTTTATGCAGGAAGTGGACAAGATTTCCAGAAGTCGGTGAGAATTTTTGGATACTATATCAGCATCTGGCCAATCATACTAAAACCCGTTCATCCAGGGAAGGTAGTCTGGGTGTAGGGCTTATTAATTAAGGACGAGGGTAAGGGGTGGGATTGGGGGGGGGGGGGGGGGGAAGAAGGGGTATGGCAGGGGAGATGGGAAGAAGGGGTATGGTGGGAGGGGGGAGAGCCTGTACTTACAATAATCTCAGCAAACTGAGCATGTTTTCTTGCAGTTGTTTCTGATAGCGGAGTATGTGCAGTACCCTAACGTCTTGTACGATTGGCAGTATTGTGCTGCGTATTTGTCTACACACGATGACTCTGGTAAATTAGAGGTATGCATCCAATCAGTGAGAGTTTATTAGAGCTACCTGGACGATAAGTTCCGTTTAGGGACGGAGGTACCCTATTTAGGCCGGTGGAATTATGAAGTTTGTCATCAAACATCTCCAAAAGTAAAAACTCATCCACAGCAAGTAATAAATGTGCTTTATATTCCTCAGCATACATGCTAATTGTTAGTTGCTTCTAAATAGAACACATACAGCCAGTATCGAGATTTTCAAGGTGCCCAATAGGGGCTGGGAGAGAGGTATGTCTGGGTACCTACCACCAAATGAAAAACCTGAGGCCCTACTGTGGATCATTATATTGCGTCTCTCATCACTTAAAAAAGAAAACGCGTTACCATATTCATAATTAGCAAGAGATGCATGGAGCGTTCACAGCGGTAAGGTATCGCTTGAGGTAGCATATAATAGACCGAGAATATTGCTTTAAGTTATTCAAATAATCTATCAATGATATTCTGATTCATTAACTTACGTATTGGCTTGCCTTGGAGTTCATTTCATAGGAAAGAACAAAATGATACAATCATTGTTAGTTATCAGCCGATTTAAAGATTCTACAAACTAACGAACCCGGGGGTACTCTCTCCACCTACGGGGAGGGGGGATAATCAGCATTTCTCACACCTATCTATCCGAAGGGGGGGGGGGTAATCAGTATATTCTCTGCTTGAGACTACAACTTCTAGATCTGGAACAACTCGTCGAGACTGGGCCAGTTTACAAGTAATGTCCGTAACAATCAGAATAGATAAATTTTGGCTAATATCGATTTTTCGAAATCCCGCCTACAGCTTAAACACGAATACCATTGAGAATACCATTTATTTGACCAGAACTGAGCTAAATTGAGAGTTACAACTACAGATTTAGAGCAGTGGCGTAGCGAGGGGAAGCCAGGGGACAATTGCCTCCCCCCCCCCTAAAACTATGGGCTTGACCCTTCATCTGATGGATGATGTCAATGATATCTCAAATATACTCTACACTTGGACGATGTTTTGCTTTTGTCCCAAAACGTTCTTCCTGGAGAAATTAGGAAACAAGCATATTTTAATTGTCGGGAATTGGATCTCGAAATTTAAGCTTTCCGTTGACTGCCTCCCCCCCCCCCCCCCTGTTTGCTCGAGCCTCGCTACGCCCCTGATCTAAAGTAAGTGGTACGTTCCTTTTTAGTAGAAATTAGCTCTGTCACGTCCATCATTATCATTATCATCACCATCATCATCATCATTGTCATCATCGTCGTCGTCGTCGTCGTCATCATCATCATCGTCATCATTATCATCATCATCATTATCATCGTTATCATTACACCATCATCATCATGAAAGTCACCCACAGGGGGTCCGACTCAACGATCAGAGAGAAGAATAAATGTACTAAAGCTATTTGGGTTTCTTGTTTCGACGCTCAATGAAATTCAATCGCATACACAACGATATTTAACGTGCTGGCGTAACACAATCGACTTATGCGTTACTCTACTAGTACGTGTTACTATCAAGTTACGTAAGTACACTCGATCATTGTGTATGCGATCGGGTTTCATTGAGCGTCGAAACAGGAAACCCAAATAGCTTTAGCACATTTATTCTTCTCTCTGATCGTTGAGTCGGCCCCCTTGTGCATCATCATCATCATCATCATAATCATCATCATCATCATCGTCATCATTATTGTCATCATTGATCATTATTATAATCTATCCGTACCTCCACAAACGCCACATGTTAATGCACAGTTTTTATTCATGGCATCACTGTGTATAGTGCACCAACCCTTAACATTTGGGCAACTTCCCCAACGGTCAGCACAGCTTACAGCTAGAATACAAAATAAACTACTAAGCTCACGATCAAATCATTTTTCAAACAATTGATTATCAGCACATTGTGCATACTTTTACTTTTACTTCTACATGTTATATTGCTATATTTGTCATTTTTACGCTGTTCATACTGTTCTAGCTACAATCTTGGACAAAACCCGTTAGGACTTTTTTAGTTTCTAACATGATTTCATGTCATTGCTGGAAGAATTCAAGGTACGTTTTCAAATAATTTGTCATGCAATCCCCCTCTCCCCACTCTCAATGTTGAAGCCGAATGGTGGCTGTTCAGTTTGCAAGTACATTCACAACCATTACAACATTGTATGGGGAGGGGGAGGGGTGGGGAGTATCCTGAGCAACATAAAAGAGAAGATCCTAAAAGGCCGAAATTAGTCCTAACAGTTATGTCCGAGATTGTCTATGGCACTAAATTTTAAAAACAACGTTTTTAAGGCTATTATATATTTTATTTCAAAGAAAATATATAGAATATAAAGAAGGTGAAATGAAAAAGTCGTTTTTGGTTCATGGTCACCAGAAACTATGCTAAATCGTTGTCCCAAATCGCACGTATGGCCAGTATCCTGAGCAACATAAAAGAGAAGATCCTAAAAGGCCGAAATTAGTCCTAACAGTTATGTCCGAGATTGTAGATCATTTTCTATGACTATGTAACATGGGTTCCCTGTGTCGCCTTGCCTTTGGGATCATGGGAAGGGTTTGCCCTTAAAAGAGCGCGCAACGTGCTTGAAAGCGATAGAGTCTTGTTGGGTTAAGAGGGAGTTCTTGAGAAAAGTGAAACTCCGGTACTGAGGTACTGGATCAGCCTCTGAGAGATTAACAATAACATTGAACTGTAAATAGCTACTGTGATAACAAAAGTTACACTTACATTGAGATACCTTTGGTTGTACTGTTCCTCCACCTTTAAAATACAGAATAAAGAAGTGAATAAAAGGAAAAAAATATTGGTCTTAATCGCAGAGATTTTGGGAAAGGCGTCTTTTGATTGTGTGGCTACCATATCCTCATTTGATATTATCATAATATCTTTTTTACGTCATGTTGCTTTTATTATTATGGAATCTTTATTTTTTCCTTTTCATTATTATTATTATTATTATTATTATTATTATTATTATTATTATTATTATTATTATTATTATTATTATTATTTGATGATGATGATGATGATGATGATGATGATGTATCAACTTTATTTCAGTTTCGAGCTTCCGGTTCGTTGACCCGCAGAAAGGTATACAAATCGCTTTAATTTAACGGTTGAAAAGAAATATACATACAATATTATACGTTACGTTGATTGTCTAAGTATTGTGACAGGTTACGATCGATTACTGTGTGCCCTTACCGTACAAATATGCAACTGCGTCGATATCATCTTGGTCGAGCTGAAGATTTACTTGGTATCCCTTGTACTCTGGATGCATGATAGATGCCAGCAAAGTACTATGCGAAATACCAATTGTATGCCCTATTTCATGGACGGCTACGGAAAGCAGGTTTGTGCCATCGTTTATTCCATCTGTAAAGGTTTCATCGTCATCAAAATGTAATCTTCCATCCATTGGGAAATTGGCGTGTGCTAAGACGTGTCCAGAGCCATCAAAAGGAAATTGACAATTGGTATGTGTTTTTGTGCCAAATCTAAAATTGAAAAGCAAGCCAGAGAAAAGATGAATCAAAACAAAACAATAAAGGCAAGCAAGCAAGCAAGCAAGCAAGCAAGCAAGCAAGCAAGCAAGCAAGCAAGCAAGCAAGCAAGCAATTAAAGCAAGCAATTAAAGCAAGCAAAGCAGACGAACAAATGAACTTTAAAAACGAACAAAGGAACACTGAACGAACAAACAAAACAAACACAAACAACAACGAAATAGCCCAAGAAAATAATCTAGCAAGTATATAAGCACGCAAAACAATTAAGACGCCCGAAAGGTGGCAAAGCGATGGGGGCTCTCTGTCACCTCTTGCTGGTACCCGGTTTCGATTTTAGGATGGGCCGGGTAACACGTGATTTGAGTTCACGGTCAGTTTGTTCTCTCCCCCCTCCCATCCCCGCTTCATAGGATTGCTTCAATTAGGATTTTCCATGTTCTCTGGTATAATTTTCCCTAGTAAAAAAAACAAACCAGTGAGCTATAAATGATTGTGTGTTGTGTGAGAAACAGTGTTCCTTTTAACCATGTTTTTAATATTTACGCAATTGCGATGTGCGCTTTGGCGTCTTTCGGAACTTTGGTAAATGTTAGTACACTGTTATCAGACCACATCTTGAAGGCTTTTGCAATCACGCTTTCAACAGTGGCTTGTTGCATGTCTTTAGTGTAGTTTTCAAATTTGTAAGTAAGTGCGGTTATGTTCCATGGTTTAGAAGAAACTCCAAACCGTTTGGTGATTCGATTTCCAGAAGATGTCTTTGAACCTGATAAATATAGAAAGAGAGTGTCCAAATAAGAGACAACGTCACTCCATATCGATGGAATTTAACATATGGGCATAAAATAGGGCGACAAGGTCTTCTCTTCTCTTCTCTTCTCTTCTCTTCTCTTCTCTTCTCTTCTCTTCTCTTCTCTTCTCTTCTCTTCTCTTCTCTTCTCTTCTCTTCTCATTTCTAGATCTTTTCCAACCATTTTTCCAAATAATTTCGCATTACCGCTCGACTAGATTGATTGCATAGCCTTATAGCTTGTTGCAATCTCTCTAATTTTCTGATTGACAGCACATATACACTTATTTCAAAATTCGTTGTCGCGGTTTAGAGCAGCAAGCGTCAAGCCAAGACCGAAATGAATGCTGGTTTTGTTTGTAATGTATTCAAATCATGCCCCGATCAGACTCGTTTCTATTGAACTAATTGCAAAATGTGAGCATTTGCAAGTTCTTGTTAGTATACCGCACTAAATTATTTTGATAACAAGTCTGATTTGAATACATTATCGATTGTATTAGCAGCACAAAACCAGCATTCATTTCGGGCTTGCCTTGACACTCTTTGCTTTGAACCGCGACAACGTCTTTTGAAATAAGTGTATACACAAAAAGTGTAAAATTGACACGCCATTTGAACGAAAACAACGAGATTTTTGAGCTATATTCAGTTACCTTTGCCCACATCTTCCTCTATATCAGGAAACCCACATCGAGGCTTTTGCATTTCGCGGTATGTAACATCATCAAGTTTACCAGTCACAGGGAGGTGTATAAACCGTTGGTACATTTCCACAGCTGTCTTCAAGTCATGGTTGCCAGATTTTATGGGAGAAAGGTAATGGTATTGTTTGAGGTATTTCTGGAAATTGAATGATTTAAGAAAGACCAATAGATTTACTACTATATTATTCTCTTGTCCTACATATGCTAAAATTTCCCTAAGAAACTTTATTACACTTTTACAGTAAGGACACTATTGTATGTTTTTTAACACTGTTCGAAAGAAAGAAAGAAAGAAAGAAAGAAAGAAAGAAAGAAAGAAAGAAAAAAGAAAGGAAGGAAGAAAGAAAGAAAGAAAGAAAGAAAAAAAGAAAGAAAGAGTGGAAAGAAAGAAAGAAAGAAAGAAAGAAAGAAAGAAAGAAAGAAAGAAAGAAAGAAAGAAAGAAAGGAAAAAAATATATAAAAACAAGGAAGGAAGGAAGGCAGGAAGGAAGGAAGAAAGATAGGAAAGAAGGAAGAAAGAAAGAAAGAAACTGAATAAATATATGTGTTTACAAACCTGTGCAAAGATTCTTTCAGACCATGTTCGTTTCTCTTCAGCCTCGACAATACACCAAAACACAACGAAGAAGCTCACAAATTTTATCTTGGTCATTTTTGCCATTAAGGGTGTCGTCCTTGCAAGGAACAGTTCCCTGTCCCTTATTTTGCATCGTAACTACTGTGCCTTACTCTTTATAAACACACCATAGTGAAATCTGAGAAGTTTATAACAAGCTAATTTAAGGTCCATGGTTTACTATAATTGACTGATACAGTGGTATATCATATCTTTGTTAAAATAAGCGGTGTTCATTAAGCCATATCTAAGTCCAAAAGAAACAACAATAAAAATTGCTATCAAGTCAAGTTTAAAAAAATATTATATTGCGAATCAAGATAGTTGAAAATAGGATTCGACAATTGGTAAATTTACTTTGTTTCGGAGCTTTACTGTCGCCAATGAAATCCTTATAAACCCTAAGATCACTGGAGAGTAAACTTTTGGCGGATATTTCTAGTCGGAATAAGTGGTCCCGTATCGTATGATTTCGAAGGAAATCTCTCGATACTGGGCTTTGTTCATTTGAGTAACACTAGTACTCGGACGTGAATCATGTGGTAAAATTAAAACACACTGATTACTAGAGAAGAGAAAATAAATAAAGAACGCCACTCTGTTTTTTCTTTGTTGTTGTTGTTGTTGTTGTTGTTAGTCGATAACTATACACACGTTACTAATTTGAAATAACTCTGTTTTCATCTGACTTTCAGATGAAAACAGAGTTATTTCAAATTAGTTATGAGTACAACTGACTGCAGCAGAATCTTTGTTACAATATACACACGTTGTTGTTGTCAATCGTTGCTTCTGCTTGTTTGTCTGTTTGTTTTTATGATGAGTGTCATCGTTAAGAGAATAAATCAAAGAACAGCTTTAAATTTCTGTTAATTTCCATTTTTGTTCTTGTATATTTTCAAATGCTCAAATTTGCCTTTTCTTCAAATATCCATCATATGTCAGGATGGATATGATGGAAAAGAATCGCTCAAAGTTTCGCTACTTTTATTCTCTTTCTTAACGACTTTTACTTGCTATATTTTAATGTCTATCTATTCAACTAATACAAGATACAACAGTTTTCAAAATCGTACGCTGACATCGAATCCAATAAATAATCATTATTTAGTAATCAATAAATCAATATTTTATATATATATATATAGCGCCATTTCCGGCAGCTCAATGGCGCTTTACAGTATTACAAAAATCTAAAAGGGTCGGCCGTTCGATACGAAGGCAGAGCTACTGACTCTGATCTTGCACTTGGGCTAACTTTTTCGCCTTCCAGGCTGCATATAACATTATACCAGTGGAAGAGTTTCCATACGTACTACATGCATGTAAATGAGTTGTAATTGTAATCATATTTTGTATTTTTTCGTGAACCACATTTGAAATATATATTCCAAACTGTATAAGTGAGGCTCAAACACTTGAAATCAACTATGATATTTCTCTAAAATAAATTACGCTTTAGGCCGAAACAAGGAGTTTTTAGACAAATGCCGTTGATTTATTCAGCCAGTATCGATTACAGTGTAAAAGAAGAAAATTACAGTGTAAAAGAAGAAAAAGAAGACGAAGACGAAGACGAAGACGAAGACGAAGACGAAGACGAAGACGAAGACGAAGACGAAGACGAAGACGAAGACGAAGACGAAGACGAAGACGAAGACGAAGACGAAGACGAAGACGAAGACGAAGAAGAAGAAGAAGAAGAAGAAGAAGAAGAAGTTAGAAGATGATGATGATGAAGATGGTGATGGTGATGGTGATGGTGATGGTGAAGAAGAAGAAATAGATATGAGTGATGTTTTTAGATGTTGCATGTATAGGTCCGTGTCGTCGTCGTTAACTTAAATTTAACCCCCGGATTTATCATAAAACGTAAGGTCCTTCACAAGCTTAACGAAACTCACTTAGTTCAAGTACTGGACTACAAACCAAATGTTCAATTCCCGTATGAAATGAGTCCTTTTACGTAAACCCGCGTGTATTCAGATACGAATATACTTAAAGATTGGTGACGCCGAACGGAAAATTCGTGTTTACTTTTGAATTAGTTTTAGTTCGTATTATTTCAGTTTTCTCTATCTGTTAGGACATGCTGATATATGCTTCGATTATGTTGTAATTGATGATATTATATTCTAAATAATTTGTCAATTTGTCACACAAAAGAATTGGAATACATACTGAAACTAAACTAGTTTGGGCTATGTCGGTGTAGTTTACTATAACGTACAAACACATGTCCGGCAAATAATCAAGAAATTGAATATGGTTCGTTTTGAGTTGTCTGTCCTCTTATTGGCACACTCTTGACGTCATAAAATGTTTAAAACTCAAGTGGAATCAAACTTTTGAACATTTTATGGCGTCAATTAAGAGTGTGTCCATAAGAGGACAGACGACTCAAAGCCATCTTCAATTCGTTTTTTACAACAATTATTTGAGATAAAAGTTAAAAAATAGGCGCACAAAATGCGCATGTAGCTACAGCCTTAGCGATTTTCAGAATTATGCGAAAAGTCCGTGAATTGGAATTTGGTTCAGTTCACCTCTGTCAGTCAATTTTGAAAATACGAAGATTTAACTTATACCAAAATCATATTTAGCTTTTACATTTGGTATGCTTTTAGGGATCTTTATGAGTATTTTTTGGGTTGTTTGTTTGAAGTGGCCGAAAAACCAAATTCCAACGGACTCAGTTTGGAGGTCAGAGTTCACATTATTTCGAAAATCGCTGTTATCTAGAGAGGAATTGTTCGGAACAGTTCTTACATTTTTTTACAATAACAAACAATCGTTGGGATTGAAATGGGATTCCTCAACGAACGTGTTTGATTGCACGTGTAATAAAAGTGAGCTACAAACTGTATTGAAAATGTTAATTTATTCAGAGCTAACTCTGATTTATTCAATCAATTTTGAAGTACCTATTATAAAAAAGCCCTGTCCGTCAATCGGTCCTAAAGTAAAATTAAAAAGAAACGTTGGGAATCAAGAGATGAGAAGTCAAGTCAGTCAACCATGCAGTCATGCTCCTGATCACTATGTCCTGATCGACGCAATATACATTCCACTGAAGTAGAATCCACATCAAATAAGATATGAAATAGCTTAACACGATGATATTCGTGTACAAACAGACAGTACTTGTAGCGAAAATTCGTCTGTAGAAAATCGTAAGCAAGCTTCGCTTACAGTCGTGACTGTGAAGTGTTCGTAAATTTCATGTGAGGACCCGTTTAAGTCCGTTTAACTGAAACTTACTATTTGTTTTCATTACTTGGCGTCTTCAGTTAATTTGGTAGATACGAGGATCACCGACTATATGAACCTTTTTTTCTCGGCATCGTTTTTTCCTTCACACAACTTCACAGTACAGTTCACCGCTTCTGATTCCTAATGATCAGCGAGACAGTCGATCAAGCAACAGCCGACACAAAATCACATTTCGATAAAACTGCTGGAAATTTTCAATCCAGTGGCTTGAGGCTGCATTAACGAGCTAACCAAGGAGCAAATTATGTAGTTCACACAGGGTAAACATCCATTCACGGAAATTCTGATAGCTTGGAAATTTCAGATTAGATTAACACTCGTACTTGCTTCTGATTGGTCAGTTTAGGACTTATGGGTTTCCTGTGGTGTTACTTACGGACATGAACTCGATGACATAGTAGCTACGCCTCGAAACGAGGCTGTAGCTACAAAAATCCTTTTCAAACCGCGCGGGGCAGCAGAACGAGCGCGCGCGCCGAAACGCGTCAGCAGTGTGACGTGTCTGTCCTCTCATTGACAAACTCTAATCAACCAATTAGATCGCGAGATTAGTATCAAGTGTTGTAAAAATATAGATGCTTATATAACCAGCTATTTTCACAATAACCTTTAACAAGCTTTTTTGACAGCCATTTGTCGTCTTGCCGTATAACCTAATGTCACACGAAGTATCGCTAGTAATTAAAATTAACAAATTGAAGATGGTTTTGAGTTGTCTGTCCTCTTATTGACACACTCTTGACGTCATAAAATGTTCAAAACTCAAGTGGAATCACGAGCGCAGCGAGCGGTTTCACTGCAAAGTTTCGAACATTTTATGACGTCGAGTGTGTCAATAAGAGGACAGACAACTCAAAACCATCTTCAATTCGTTTTTTACAACAATTATTTGAGTTAAAAGTTAAAAAATCCTTTTCAAACGGGGCAAAAGAACGAGCGCGCGCGCTGAAACGCGTCAGCAGTGTGTCTGTCCTCTTATTGACACACTCTAATCAACCAATCAGATTGCGAGATTAGTATCAAGTGTTGTAAAAATGCATTTTGATAAGAAGTGAACTGAGTGAAAATCTGAAACACCGTATCAATAGGGTACTCACATTTGTCGGTTTAAAAGGAATGGTTAAAAGCTGCACGCCCTGTGTATAGAAAATGAAGTTCTGCCTGCCAACAGAAATTTTTACAACACTTGATACTAATCTCGCGATCTGATTGGTTGATTAGAGTGTGTCAATAAGAGGACAGACACACTGCTGACGCGTTTCAGCGCGCGCGCTCGTTCTGTTGCCCCGTTTGAAAAGGATTTTTTAACTTTTATCTCAAATAATTGTTGTAAAAAACGAATTGAAGATGGTTTTGAGTTGTCTGTCCTCTTATTGACACACTCTTGACGTCATAAAATGTTCAAAACTTTGCAGTGAAACCACTCGCTGCGCTCGTGATTCCACTTGAGTTTTGAACATTTTATGACGTCAAGAGTGTGTCAATAAGAGGACAGACGACTCAAAACCATCTTCAATTTGTTAAATACATTCTGTTTACATTCTGTGTCCAGAAGCAGGACCAGCATTTAACCCTATGTTTCTTTGTCAGGTAGCTGGTTATTTGGTTCTGTTTCTATGTGCCCTATTTTTCTGTTTTCGGCAGCAGGATATTTAGTCTTGTTTTTCTTTCTTACATTTGTCTAAATGTCCGGCAGCCGGTTATCCTGTGTCTAGCGCGCGGGTTACCTTTGTTTTGCAAGGAACGCCTGCTACTTCTGTGCTTCTGCGCGCGAACTGTCTGGGGAGTTCCATATGTCAGTAAAAATATCTGCTTTTTTCTAAGATAATGCATTTTCGGATTCTTTAAAAAGTGAGAGAAAAGGAACTTAAAGGTAAGTTTCGAGTAATTTAAAACAATAACTTAAGCTGTGCTTATAAATATTGACTATAGCTCCACTAGCTCATTGATTGTGGCGTCCATTAATTTGAACCTGCCATTGTTTTGGACTGACTAAGCCTCTTGTTCATGTTGAGACACAAAAGAGTTTTCACATGACTGAGAGCATATTCAGTCCAGAATAATAGATTGGTCGTCATGTTGATATAGCACTTTAATTTCCATTGAATACTGGTATTTCTGAAGCCACGTGGACACTGCAAGTTGTGGACATTATTGTATCTTCCAATGAGATGTACTTCTTGAGCTCTGTCAGTTTTTGTAGTAGGTAAAAATCTCTTACATTCTGTTACTAGTTGCACTGTAACTTTGCATTAATATGCACTAATACTACAAACATGTACAATCTGCCTATATACTTGTACTAGATTAGGATAATTTTAGAGTAGTGAGAGTGAGTTAGAAGGTCAGTCTACAGCTTATAAGAAAGAGATTTCTGATAATTTGAGCTCCTGTCATCATAATGCATGTATCCTATTATTTTCTATTACATTTTAATCCATTTAGCTTAATATATGGCTAATGGAGAGAGGCAGATGAGGGTATGCAAACTAGGATTGGTACACACTTAACATGCATTTATCAAGGTTTGGGTGCATATGGGAAGAAAAAGAGTTTTATAAGTGTTTACTGAGCCTGTAACATTACCCATAAACATACTAAGTGTGTACCAATCTTCTTACAATGTATAACAGCCACACGGTGAAAACATAAATTAAAATACTTTCAAAAGCCAGTAAGAGTTTAACAAGCATGTACATAGACTATCATCATCATGATAATGTTTTGCACACATTCACAAAATGCAATTTTTATTTGAAAAAAAAGAAAGAAATATGTAACAACGTGATTAAGATTTTAGTAGGGGTTGAAAGCTTGTTGCTGTAATCCACAAGTAAGTAAGTATACTGAGTTCTAAAGTTTAGCTTTTCACATTTATAAGGAATACGTTGCTCACTTGACTTTAAAAAAAAAGCTCTAAAAGAGGCTAATATCCAATTGTAAGCATTTTTGAGAACAACAACAACAACAACAACAACAACAAAACAAGTGGCCAGGTAATTGTCAAGTCCTGGCCTTTTCACATTTGCGTGCCTAAGCCTGCACTCCTGGGGATTTGTTGCACACTATATAAACTATGTGTAATCAGAGCACACAGTTATATCCTAGCTAAAGAATTTTATAGTATAATTCAAGATATTTGAAGTATAGAATAGTTGAGATATTTTGCAAAGTTTGAAGTATTTTGAGAGTCAAATACAAGCCATTAATAAATTGATTGATTGATAAATTAACTTGTATATTTTCTACAGTGCTCAGTCCAGTCAAGTCAGTCCTCTAGTCATGATTAAGTTTTATCTGCTATTGTCTGCACTTTCTGCATTTGTAAGGTAGGAAACATTGAGGATTTGTTACTGTGCGGTCACAGAAACCGGGACATGTTGAACAAAACTGACCAATCAGATTCGACTAAAACGTCATCACATTCCAACAAAATTCGTTTGACCAATGAGATAGCACTTGAAAACAATCGCATTCCAACAAAAGTCGTCTATGCTAAGCCAATCAGCAATCGAGAAATCTGATTGGTCAGTTTTGTTCAACATGTCCCGGTTTCTGTGACCGCACAGTATATATTTGTTGATAAAGTAAGTGTAATGTCGAATGAAGCACATAATTTGTTGTAAAGTAACAGCTCTTAGATAGATTTGAATAAAAGGGAATAGGAGAGTGGAAAAGGGAGAAAAAGATCGAAGCTTAAATTAGGGTTTTGATAAGTTTCTTGTCACTTTTCTTTAGTATCCCTCTTTCATCACCACGTGGCTTTCATGGCAAATTAGCTCAAATAACTTGTAATATCCCCCACTTGATCTTAGATTTCTTTAGATAAATGGCTGGACACTCACTTAGGCTTAGAGAAGATCATTGACACCATTTTGAACCACTTTGAACCAGGGCCGTTTCACACTCATTCGAAAGGTGCTCTTTTGTTCCTATTATATACTGCAGTTGATAATCGTTGTTTTATTGGACTAGAGCCTACAGTTAATATTTCTCACTAGCCTTACGCAAAGCAATTTTGCCAGAGGTAAAACAAAAATCAGTTATAGTTTGGATCGCTAGAAGAAAATAGAAGCCTGCGATCGGCTACTGTATATGACGGCATCATGAGAACTCTTGTTCAAAGACACTTGATGCAAATAAGCTCGAATCTTACGTCTGTTGAGGCCCTTTCAATATGCCAATTCTGTCCATAGTTAACTATGTTCTGTCCTAAGACCCAGATCAAACCAGAACGGAGGTCCATGTAAGTCGGCGCAAGTTCGTTGAGATTTTTTAAATAACTTGCGTTGACTTGCGTGGAGCGGTGTTCAAACGAGACAAGAAAGTCGCAAGTCAAAGCTTGCGTTGATTGGCGCCGTCTTGCGTTTTCGTTTGATCGGGGCCTACGACAATGAAGTTCGACTCTGGTGCGACTTTCGACTGAGCGGCGGTTCATTTAGACGGCGTATTTGATGCTGTCGAACCGCTCCATCGTCTCATTCAGCCTGGTTTTCGCTAGCGCAAGCAGCCAGCACAAGCAGCAAAATGTTCCTTTTTAATGAGATAACATAGACGCAAACACAAGAAAAATGGAAAATTTTTGATCCTTGTGATTCTGCTTATGCTTGCGTCGTAGTGAAAACCAGGCTTTATGCGACAGACCTTGTATTGCACTTATGAAGGTTACCTCACCAAATCAGTAGCGTAGCGTGTTATACGCGTATACGCACGTACGTATAAGTATAAGAGCCTCACACGCTAGAGCTGGTCAATGATATATAAAATAAAATTAGAAAATGCAAATGAAGAGCAGAACGGAACAAAATAAAGTTGATAGTAGCAGGGCTGACTGGAACAGAACAGGACCCAGCCTTTCGAAAGACGATTAGTATAAACCCAGGGTTAAAGAAAACCATTTATTTTAACCCTGGATTAATGTTCGAACAACCCGGTTCAGAGCGGAGCAGAGGTCTATAAAAAGTAGTGGATAGCATGCATGAATAGACACTTTTCACAAAGCTACTCGTCATATGCAGGTGCCTGGCTAGCCTCACTCTGCTTCAACAAACAGTGACTTTATTCGATGGTGCTTTGTTTTATTGAATCAGAGTGAGGTTTGGTGGGCATCTGTTTATGGTTAATAACTGTATGATAAAGCTCTCTTGAACTGCGATATCAAATTTTTCGAATCAGTCATCAAATAAGTCCATAATTTGAACCAATAGATGCTTTCCCATGTGATAACTGTGTGTACTTTTGAAAAAATTGTTGCTACGCCACTGCAAATTGTTCGGAATTGATTCAGACATCTCACTTGTGCCGAAGTTAATTCAACTATTAGGTACACAGCTCACAACGAGAGCGGCTAATGGAATTAAGTTGTCTTAGGTACCGCCGGGTTATTTTCTTTGTTCTTCCGCGTCGGAATTCTTTACAATTGAAACGACAAAGTAAAATCCGATATCAGTTTTTAATTGGTCAATTATTTAAAGCCGTCACCGCGCCTTGACAAGTTCCGTCTTCCGTAAACATCAAACGTAGCCGTCTTTGTTTTCCCGCCAAAAGAGCACGCGTTTTCGGGAAGCGTTTGATGTGCAAACGTACCATATAAAAGAACGATCAAACGTTCTACCATCATTCACTCAGTTGCACATAAGCAGAACACAACTACGAGAACTCAACAAGATTTATCATAATGTCAAAATCACAAGAATCAATGAAACTACTCAAGAAGACCTCTTTTATGATCGATGATCTATTACGTACTGCGCATGCTGGAAACACTTGTACCGCTGACTTTGCACCAGTCAAGAAATTAACGACATCGACAGCTGGTCTTCATGCTACTGAATCAAGGAATATAAATGAAACTTGTGACGAAATCGAGAATAGCAGAGGTGAGTGTTTAGTCGCTAACTAAAATCACATGGGAAATTTATGCATTTGCATGCAATACATTGCATTTGAAAGTAAACAAATTAACATAAATATTATCGAAACTTGATTTTGAACTTGAACCAATGCTGTAGGCACCATATGCCAAAGTTAATTTTGAAGTTGAGTATCATTACTGATTATTGTTGTTCTTTTCTTTCATTCTACAGTGATGACACCACCAGAAGAACATCATCCTGACGAGAACCTAGATACAGCATCCTTGTCCGTCCAGCAGGAGAAACTGCTAGCAAAAGCCTTCAGCATCAAACCATACCCCACCAAGAGGGAACGACGACTCCTTGCAGCAGAAATCGACATCACCGAAGACGAAGTCAAGATGTGGTACCAGAAACAACGACTTACCCAGACGGAGCAGCTTCTCAACGACAGGCAGCGATCAGCCAAGTTAGCGTACCTGAACAGTCTAGCACAGAGCCTCCTTAAGCAACCACAGCAGCCAAGCCCTCGTCAGACGTATTGCAAGGTTCCCTACAAACCAGTGCCGTTAGTTCGTAGTTACCCTTCACCGTACGTCAGTCATCGAATGGTCCCATCGTTGTATGTTCGTCACAGCAGATATGGAGTTAGATCATCACCGTACATTGTACCACGTCATCCAATGAATGTGTTGCCTTATTAATCAGGTTTATGAACATGAAAAGTAATAATTTGTTAAAAGTATTTGTATGTGTTTTGATAAATCAAACCAGTTTCTATTATCACCAAAACCGTGCAATTGAGTACAAATACTAAAGCGCGCAAAGATTTACATGTTTTTACACTTAAAAGTGTTTGTACTCTACAATCAATTTCACATATTAAATAGAACTTGTATATACATAGTAATTTAGCAGAAATAGGTAAATAAATATGTAGTGTTCATTATACTTAGTGTCTGTCTCTGACTAATACAACATTTCTTTGGCCATTTTTTGTGATATATCATGGTAATAACCATTTTCTCGGATGTAGACGTCCATGACGTGACATGATATAGACCAATCAAATGACTACAATTTAGACAGTCGTCACTTTAATATCACAAAATTTTCTTAAGACTGCTCCCATACCCCCTCTTGGGATTCGTCATTTTAACCATGACAGGTCTGGGTAACCAATGCTCATATATCCTCCCCTCTCCCCCTTCGCGATAAATATCAATAACTGTCCAAAAAGATAACTGTCCAAAAAGGATTCATTTCTAAACATATATTCAAAGGTCTGGTAAACTGACAAATATTTTTAGATCAGTTCTTTATTTGTTTATTTTGCTAACTATGCTCTAATTCTGTATTACATGTAAATTGAATATGTTTATTATTTATGAATAATTACCTTCTATTTTATGGGTTAACTGAATACACATTTACAATAGATAATCAAATATATAATATGGACGCAATAGCTATAGACTTTTGTCCTCAACCTAGAAACAAGAGAAAAATTAGCCCAAAAATCTGGTGAGTTTTTGTAAGGATATGCGCTAAGTTTTTTTCCAAAGTTTGTCAGAATACTGACAAACAACCGCAGTTTGATATACACTTAAAAGTATCTCTATAGTAAAGCTTAGTTTGACCATAGTTTAGCATCGGTAACATACTTACAAATATTTGTACAGACTTTGCGACAAAGTCGTCGTACTATGTTCTCATGGCAACGAGCTTTCCAATCAGTAGTAAAACAGAGATCAGGTACATCTTTACATTCTGTGGGATGAACATAATACAATCAATATTTGTCTTAGAGACTGTTGATATGACGACGAGTTGTCGCTTTTGGCCAGAATAACTGTTTTGTTACTCCTTGAACACTAAGGGACTGTTTACACCTATTTCAAATAAAGTTGTCAGAGATAAAGGCGATAGGCGCTTTACGGGTTTATCAAGTAATAAACTAGAAAATATCGAATAAATACCATCTTTATCCCCCTGAGCTTCTTCACCTGAAAATAAAACGTTTGAAAAGTATTTAGTTTCAAAAATTAAAGGGGCCAATGACACTTTTCATCACCCGAGGCCCCGGTAAATTTTACTGTCGATTAAAACCTTTGAACCTTCGATTGTCAAAGGATCCATCCAATTAGACTGGAAATATTTCTTTTTTAAATGTCATACTTACAAGAATCGCACATGATTGGGCAAATTTTTCGTACAGCAGCATTCACGCCGCAAAGGGATTGAAAATGTGGACACATTTCGTTGTCTTTTAGTTTGCAACCTGTGGAAAACAACTGTTACTTAATATACGCTCTATGAAAATTTATTATCATTCAGTGGTTTGTTTTGTCCGTCAATTCGTACCGGTTCAATCAACCATTCCTCTTTCTCTTCTTTCACTAGTTCTTTCATTTGTTTTGATTCATTAATTGATCCATTGATTCGTCCGTCCGTCCGTCCGTCCGTTCGTTCGTTCTTTCGATCGTTCGTTCGTTCGTTCATTCAAGCGTTTGTTCGTTTGTTTGTTCGTTCGCTCGTTCGTTAATCCGTTCGATCATTCATACGTGGTTTCAGTTTTCCATTATTTGTGCCCTTCTGTCCATGCTAATTACTCTCGCAATCCTTCCCACAGATAAACAAATTTCTAATAAATAATTTCCATGATACTTCATAGTATTATTCTAGTATTTTGCTCACCTCCACCGCCACCGCCTACACCACTTCCAT
This sequence comes from Telmatactis stephensoni, assembly GCA_029948255.1. Classification (NCBI taxonomy): domain Eukaryota; kingdom Metazoa; phylum Cnidaria; class Anthozoa; order Actiniaria; family Isophelliidae; genus Telmatactis; species Telmatactis stephensoni. The sequence continues at coordinate 203,948 of JALIZF010001684.1, forward strand.
CTCCACCTTTAACCAAAAATGAAAAAGAGAATAACAATACACTTGACTTACTACCCAAGCGCTACTTAAGGACCAAGGCTTGTCACTGCTTTATGGTACACGCGCGTGGCGTGCGACTCGGATAAGCTAAAATATAGCATTTTTTCGATTTTTTTAGAATCGCGTATATTTCAATTTGTTTTTAAATAATGCGGAAAATAATAACTACAGCAGCAGCAGCAGCAGCAGCAGCAGAAACAATGACGACGATGACGAAAACAACATCTGTTGTGCTGAAGAGACAGTTACCTACGGCGCTGTATAGCACAAATAGACTTGCCTGAAATAGTAATTATATTTCATTAAAGCAGTAATAATAATCGACATAGCATCCTAGCTTGTTTTATATTGCTCATGAAATTCATAGACGAATAGATAAACGTTGAAAAATAATACAAAAAATAAATAAAAGAGAAAGACACTCAATTGGCTTTGCGACGAAAAATATGTTTTTAATTGGCTGCACTCAGTGAATCGTTTGTGAGTACATGGTTTACAGTTTGTCGAAGTTTGGTCAAATTCAACGCATAAAACTCAGCCAAATGAGACGTCCATTCTGAGCCAGAAACGGTATCTTGGTATTTATATTTTCCAATGAAATACTTCATCACAAATTACACGTTTTGGAGCGATGTTTGCATGTTAATTTGAAACTTTTTCACAACCCTATCAATGGAAAACGAGACTTGAAAGCAGAACTATGAGAGCTGAAAATACAGGAAATTATGTTAATGGTATTCAGAGTGTACTTCCATTGGTCTTGTACTTGAGATACACCGAATGTGTAGCGTGTTTATGAAGTGTTTTGTGAATTGTAGTTCGAACAAACGAGCCCAGCTATTTGCTTTGAGAGAATCGGCTCGGCTGTATCAATCAAGACTCAGTCTAAAGAAATTCAGTGTGTCGAGGGTAAAAAAAACAACTACTACTTGCTTATATAAGAAGAAGTAAATGTTATACACCTCAGAATCAAGATGTTGGACATTTTTTGTGTGAAATGTACGGAGAAAACAATTTGTGACAACTCACAGTCTACTATAAAATTGCTCGTTTTCACTTGGCATCTTTTCTCCTGATGTCCTCGGAAAACACCGGGAAAAGCCTCAAGGTATGAATTTGTTAATGTTATAATTAATGTTTTGTTAAATACGTGTATTTGAACAACATTATTGAATTTTTTCATTCAAGTTGAGTTTTTAACGCGGAGTTAATTTTTCTAATTTGCGGCTCAACTGTTTTCTATTCATGCATCGCCACGTTTGTACTTTCATTCATATTATTACATGTTTTCTTGTCGACTTGAGCTTTTTTTTTGGACTTTTGGACTCCTTTTTTAATAGGAGCTTTATCTAAAGATATCAACAAGAATTTCGAGTCGTAGAAAATCATCGAGATAAATTTTTTCACAAATTGTAATACAGTTGTATAAACATCCAAAACAACGAAAAAACAATCGGTCGCTGTCAGTGTTTTGGTCCGTACGGGAAGTTACGGCCCGCTCAATAATTGACCATCATTCAAGAACGTTTGTTATATTGTTGCTACATATACTAAAAAGAATTGAGAAAATTAGTATCATGGCATAAGGAAACGTAACAATTAATATGAAATACTGGAAAGTATGGAAAATAGTGGTTGGTAGAGGCGTTCAATCTACCTTCAACTTTCAAGCTGGACAGTACTAACAGTAAAAGCCGTGAGCAGACAACATGAATAGACCATGACCAGTGAATAATTTTACAGCTTATTAGCTTGTTTTAAAACCAGCATCAAATTAACATGAAATCGGCTAGGATACGATAATTAGATATTCATATTAGAGACGGAAAACCGTCTGAGACGGGAAACTCATCATAAATAATAATAAATAAATAAATAAATAAATAATAATATGAATCCGGTGAATGACGAGTTTCTTGTCTCAATTTATCCGTCTTACTTTCCCGGCCAAATCGACGAAAAAGTTGGACGAGAAACTCGCCAGTGACCAAAAACCCGTCCTAAATTCCTATTAGACGTGAAAATCGCGACGGGTTTTCTGTCTGTCCCAGCAGGATTTACTTATTTATTTATTTTTTTATTTATTTGTCAGAAAACTAAAACGGTTAACCGTCCTTAAATTCACATTAGTCGTTTTTTTTCTGAGACGAAATTCCGGCCGAGACGAGTTTTCCGTCTTCTAATATGAATTCAACAAATGATTTTGAGATGGTAGTGCCACAAAATATTGATGGCTAGTAAGTTGTGATCGGTAAGAGTCGACGCTATCATCACGCCATCAAGCGCGTACGTGCTCAAGAGTTTTCTTTAGATTTTCAATTCATTTTGTTTAAGCTCTTCATTTTTCCTCACTTTCCTAATAAATATTGCTTAAAATTTTAGTTATGTATTTTCTTTTTCAATTACGAATTAAAGAAATGCCAAATTTGTAAAGAAAGCTAAAAAAATGTTGATAGAATCGTATATACAAGAGCATACAAAAGAACGAACCCTACCTGCCATGATATCTTGAATCCAAGGTACATAGTTTCTGACTCGCGCAAATACCGTATAGTATTCGGGTGAGCAGTCTCCCCTTCCCCAGCTCACTACTCCCCTTAACAACCACCTTCCAGATTCTTCGCATACCAATGGGCCACCGCTATCACCATGGCAACCACCTTAAAAAATGCAGCATTAGTAAAATGTTGATGGAAATGCAGATGATGATGATGATGGTGGTAACCTTTCTGCATGTTGAATCCAGCACAAATCATAGTCTTCCTGTCGACTGGGTGAATGGCTGCATTTCTTTTATAGCATACTTTGTGTCTGACTGTATTAAGTTTAGCCTCTTGTAAAAACACTGCTGATTGACCATTTGATATAATGCGTCCCCAACCTGGCGGATAGAGATCAATAAAACATTAAAGGCTGCGTTACACTGTGTGATTTTCTCAGCAACTTGTCTCGCAACGTTAGAAACTGTATCGTTGTGGAGCGCCATGGCGAGATGTTATACTGTACAAGAACTTGCAATGTTTTTTACCAGGGAAAGCTGGGGAGGATTGGTATCATTGGCGCGAGAAACTGGCGCGAGACGTGCGCGTGCGCTCAGGAAAAAGCGTAAAAATAGCGACACTTGGTATTGCCTTACGGCCTGCCTTGCCCTAAATTAAAGTGGCTCACAGCCGTTTTTCATGGAATTATCCTTTAACCTTTTTATTTGAAGTATTGATCAGCGAATGCTCGGTTGATTCAAACGGCTCTTTATTTTGTTATTCAGTACAACTTTTAAACTGAGCGACTACTAGACTACCTGTGACGTAACACGTTTTCTTTTCACTTGCTGGACCATCAGTTGTCCTTGGTAGACAAATAGCGTTGACTTTAGTACTAAACATAATAGGTGCTTCAAGCTCCATTAATGCTATGTCATTCTTCATTGTTTTTTGACTATATTTCTTGTGGATATGTAGTTTTTTCACTTTAATTATTTGTTGAAATGGAGTACTACCATACAATTTGTGAGCACCTAAAGAGAATCCCAAATACATTTAAAAAGATTAATCCCTTGAGAGTTAAGCGCACTAAAGACGCGATAGCCATGTTGGAGAACACTGACTGAAGAGGTAGCTTGTCTGCAGTGACTTGCAACATCATGTTGTAACCATATTGTTTTCATTCTTTATATTGCAGTGGATCAGAATTCCTTTCCATCTGCCAATGAAGTTTCTTTTACTAGACTAATTTTATTGTCGTTTTTGCCTGGTTTTCATTAGCAATGCCAATATAAACTCAAGTATATATTATTCTATATTTTTCATTGGCACAACGTGCAGAAATTGATCCTTGTACTTGTGCTTATTTTTGTATGTTTGCTTGTGTATACGCTTGCGTCGCCTGACAGCCTGGGGCTCAAGTGTACTGCTAGTCGCAATTCTCCAAGGTTCCAAACACTGTTTATTCACTCACTCAAGTATGTTCAAGACATGTTCGAAATCTACATACATAGATAACAAAGGAACACATTACCATCGATCAAAATTAACTCGAGGGCTAAAACGAACCTCAAATAAGAATGATATTTACATACCAGTTGATGTCTCTCAAGTTCAAGACTAGTAGTTTGTGTTAATGATCTTACTAATTGATAATTGTTACGTCACACGATTACGTCACAAAGGGGAGAGAAGAGAGAGGGGTAAAAGGAGAGTCTACTTTCTTCCCCTTCCTCTCCTTCCCCTTAGAACCATGCTACACAGGCTAGTGATTGCGTCACTAGTTAAAACCAGGGTTCGTACGCCTCCAGGAAAACCTGGAAAATCCTGGATTTTTATATGCTTCCTGGAAAAGCCCTTGAAAATCCTGGATTTTTTAATGAACTCCTGGAGAACTCCTAGAAAACAGAAACGAATAAGTGTACTGTGCATATGTGTTCGCGTAAAAGCTCCGTCAGCATTCCTTAACTCATGCAGCCAGTAAAAAAACGTTATGCAAATGTTTTGGCTTGACTGAATTGAACTAGTGAAAAACTAGTGAAAATAATCTGAAAATCCTCCTTGAAACTCCGCCTGGATTTATTGAGTTTTCTGGGCGTACGAACCCTGTAAAACAAGACTTTAGTATCGTAACATACCTACAACAGCTTTATACATTTCTGGAAAAGGATAATCACTTAAGCAGTGAGCTGCTGTAAGGACCCACATTGGTGAGATTATAGACCCACCGCACACATGCCAAGAAGCAAAAGCTACAGAAACTTGCCAGGGCCATGAGTTTGGTACAGCGGTTTTACCACCTATTATTCTCATTCCAGGCGGGCGATGACCACATCCTGAAAAGAGGATATGCACTTTGTAACAGATTAAAAACAGTATACGACGTCAAGTTAGGTTGTGCCGTCATTACGCACCAATTTTAATTTATTCTTGTCGCTGAACTAATACAGTAATCCGGCGTCCTATTTGAATAAGACACTTAATTTTGCCATTTTTAGCAAACATAATCAAGCCGTCCAGACTCATCCGTATTTAAGAAACAAAAAAACGCTTCTTTTTTTTTTGTCCACCGTTCCTTTTTGACATACAAAAAAGCGTTTTGTTAGGCAAAGGAAAAACGCTATTTTAGTAAGGACGGAATACCTAACCAGGAGTCAGTTATTCGAATGTGGGTTAGCACCAAACCACGGTTAACGCCGTTAACCAATGATTTTCTTGAGATTTCACCATGAGTTAGTGCTGACCCACTTTCGAACAAATGAGCCCAGGTATAGCGAAAGATGAGTTTATTTTCAACTGATTTTTCTGCATGCTTTAGGGGATGGATATGATGGATGAGTTTGGATGGCATGACTTTACTCCCTTTTCGAAATGCTATAGCGTGTCCGACAACAGATATTAAAAACAACTTCAATAAATTCTAAACAATTGTCCCATCGACCACTGAACACACTACCTAACAATAGCTGGAAATGGACCTTTTGATAAAACAATTTCTTTCTGGCATGTTTTTCCCTTCACTTTTCACAAACAAGTCAATATTTTAGTTTACTCTTTCGATTCAGTGATATGAAATGACAACATGTTCTTTGATTGATTCAATAGAAAATCAGTGAATTCAAAGCACTCTGTGGTTGACAGATACCTTTTTTCAATAATAAGAAACTTGAATACCCCTGCCTCCAGCTAGTTCAATACTATGCTAAACTCGCTCAAAAGAAAGACGAAACTTGTCATGTATGATCGCATGCGCTTTATAATACATAACCTCAATAGTGAAACCATAACTTAAACATTTCTTTCATTGTTAATAGAAGTTTATACATATCTCAGAGGCGAGAAAGAAGATGTCAGTTTTTGAATAAAAAGAATACAAACGTTAAAAAAGTACAATAGTACTATTCGCGATCGCTTTAAGGGCGTTCAACGGCAACTTGGGAACGTGGGGTCGTTTAACTTCATTCCTAAAAGATCCTACTTGAAAAAAAACTTTACTGAAATACTTCTAGTTTTGAGGATACCAAATCGAAGACTTTCACTGCAGTATTTTAAGTTGTTATTTCCGAAGAGTTATTCACACAAAATCACTTACAACCTTAATTAGTATGCCAAGAGTCATTGGGAAATGAAATCAGTCGCTCGATATATATAATTTAGTTAAACCGAAAATGTCCAATCATTCTCATGGCTTTAACACAACTTACCTAAACTTTCGACTGGCCTAAAAAACAGTAAAACAGCACCTAAAACCAAAATCATTCTGAACTAACCAAGAACTAGGGAAAGTGGAGTGTTCATGTAGACATCGTTTTCTTAGTTTGCCATAGGGTAGGTGGATGTTTAGTTATCCCAACAGCTGAGCAATTTTATCATGTATCAGTAAACAGACAACTGTCGGCGATTGGGCTTTCGGTGTTGTAGTAATCAAAGTGTAAATTTTGACCGGCTGAAGTCAAAATCGAGGAATCTGAATGTAAATATCATATGTAAATAGTAGGGCTGAATTAAATTATTTGAATGCCAAGATGGAAGTTCTGAAAAAAAAAATGCTTGATAGTGAGTACAATTTTTCCAGGTTTGCAGGTCATTTTAACCAATTTTAATTGAAAGCCTTAATTTTTTATTTAGTAATTAGTTTATTTTCTTTCAGTTTCGTGATTATAAGCTTAAGAATAGATAAAATGAATCTAGTCATATAATTTTCTTTTTTTAACAGGTGGATGTTAAGACATGGTGTTTATTTTTCATTTCTCTTGTTCTCCCTTCGCCTTCCTCAGTTTGCCTTCTTTTCAACAGTCCTCCCCTTCGATCCTTTTCTTCTTTTCTCAAAGAAATTTTAGATCAGTTCATTGAAACTTTAGGTTTGCTATTTGCTTTCTTTATACTCATTCTTTGAACCATGCATTTGAATATTATATTCAACCGAGACATTTATCCACAGGAAGCCCAATTCTAGTAAGAGCAACATAAGCTTCACCATTGGTTTATTTTAATAGAAACCATTACATATATGAACTCAGTAGCGGAAGTTAAACATTCAGTGTTCATTAGTACTACGCTATCAATGATGACAATTACAGACAAATATTTATATGCTCGATCAAATAAAAACAAAATGTGTTAGGTAATAAGGAGTACTTGAATCAAAAACAGCCGCTTTACCTCGATATCGTGTTTACAGCTGTTCAAAAAGACGTGAGGAGGCTGGTTCGGGCAAAACCCGGAATGCATTTCGGGTAGAATATTTTAATTGATTGCCACTTGCAAGGCAAGCATCGGCTTAGCTTTATTTTCTTTAGAACTCGGTCAGATAACCGTCTACTTACAGTTTGGAAAAGAATCTTTTCAGACTAGAATTCTTTTCTTTCACGATAAACAATGCCTTTTTGAGGGGTAGCTGCTGTATTCAAATGAAACATTTAAATTATGATTTTAATTGATCTCAGTAAATTACAAATAGCTACCGCACCCCCCCCGCACCCCCCCCCCCCCCCCCCCACACACACACACACACAAACACACAACAAAAAATCATTAAAAAATCATAAAAAGATTAATTACTTATTGGCTAAACTTCAATTGAACTGTCAAAAATTGAGATCTGAAATTTATTCTGTTGATTTAGAATCAGGAAAAAAGAAAAGAAGAAGAAAAAAGAATATGGAGAATCCGGGTATCGATCCCGGTACCTCTCGCATGCTAAGCGAGCGCTCTACCATTTGAGCTAATCCCCCGACCTGTTGTCTCGTATATTTTAAAATTTATAATAGTTCAGTCGCTCAAAATCATTGAGTTTTTCTGTTGAATCGGCATAAATTGTAAGAAACTTTTCCTAAAGCTGAAAGATAACGACTGAAAGTTAAATAGTAAAAACAACAAACAACAACAACAACAACAACAAAAACAACAACAACAAATGGATGATTATTAAACTAAATTGAGCTCTTACATATGAGCTGTATATATATAAACAATGACATTTCAATTTTTATAGTAGCTTTTTAGTTTAGTTTGATATTTGTAGTTTTATATAAATCAGTTTGTCTTTACGCAAGTAGCTAAGGAAGTAGGCTAGGCGCGTGTATTTTATCTTAATGTGGAGCACCAGTACACTTGTATCAGTACAGCGTCATGCAAAAACACTGAAATATTTTTGACTATAATTCAAACTGTAAAAATGAGCCGTACATCAAAAATAAAAAATAGGAAGGAGAGAAAGAAAGAGAAACTAAAAGAAATGAAAAGAGAGAAAAGAACTAAAAGGAAAAATAGAAAATCAGAACAAAAAGATAGAGGGAAAGAGAGAGACAGAGACAAAGAGAGAGACAGAGAGAGACAGAGAGAGACAGAGAAAAGAAAGAAAGATATACAGACAAAGAAAGAAAGAAAGACAAAGCGAGAGAGGAATCTCTTCGATTTTTCAATTTCTACCAAAAAAGCTGTAGCACTGATTGATTTTTTTCCATACTTAGGCTATTGTCTTTAGAAGCTACTAACAACAATGATCCTGACCGATTCCTGACCAGAGTTCTCTAATTCTTAAACGACTTCTGGTCAATCTGCTTCCCACACTTACGCAACATGTACAAATCCGCCCGTAGGAGTAAAGTAGGTGTAGAAGTAAACATCCCGTCATGAGTGCGTCTTTATTGTAGATCAAAACTAGGAAACTTCGAACCTAGTTTTTTACTGAAAATTAAAATAAAATAAAATAAAATATTTGAGCCGAGCTTTATAGAGAGCGTTTACATCAGCGAGTTCGTGCCGTTATATAAGTCTGTCAGATCACTGGACGGGTTTTACTCGATTTTCGAAAGAGGCGTGTATATGAAGACCAGGAAAGACTTCATTTACGTTTACATTAGTGTTTTCTTTGCGGACCGACTTGAAAGTCTTTTCCTCCCGGTCTGAAACTCGTCTCGTGACCAACTCAGCACGGGACGGAATCGTGCACGTAAACGCAAATGTACACAGAAAATCAACAAATTAATAAAGGCCCACTTGGATGAAAATCAATGAAAATTGAAAACTGATTATTTCTATCTTAAGATGAATGTAGTTAAATACATTGCCGCTCTCTGCCCAAAAATCTGAATTCCAAGCTCATTATCAAAGAGAAATTTTGATATAAAGTCTAAAAGAACAATAGGGTTGAGTAAATGACGTCATTTACTCAACTTAAATGCTAAATTTCTTGACAATTTCTATTCGTCTCGTTTGAATGTAAAAAAATGTTGCTTTTGGTGATTATTGGGAGTCGTACAGATAGGTGTTTCTAAGTTTCGAGTCATTTCCAATTTTGATTTATTTTCATCCAAGTACCCCTTTAAAGGGAATTCAAACAAAAGATAACCGCTCGCGTCAAAATCGAATATACCGTGTATCCGATTCCTACTTGCTTTTCGCTTCTGGTAAAATTACGAACACTAACGACCTACTTTAACTATAACTTTAACTATACTACATAAACTCTCCCAAAATAGTTCAGGTTACTAAGGTAGCCGAGACAGTCTTCTTTTTGATTTGTCGTTCAAGCATGAGTACATTGAAAAAGGTTCAGTAATGTTTCATTGCAGATGTCCTAACAGTGTAATATTCGGCCGGTAAGCCATCGGGAGGCAGTAAGGCAGCAGTGCAGATCATATTAAGGCTAAAACATTTGCTTTTTAGGAAGTGGGTTCTAAGAAAAATGGTATATAGATTGATAACTTTACTTTCTTCTCGATTTACTGTCGCCAACTAAAGCCTTTTATGTCTAAATGATAACAAAAAGTAAACTTCCTCGTTCCCGATGCTGGATATTTCATAATTATGATTAAGCCATGTTACTTAAATTAGCTAGTTGTAACTTCTCCAATATCAGTCGGATAAATATATAAAAAGGTAAAGAACTGTAGTCACTGAAGTCGAAGTTTAAAGTAGGTACATTGAACAATTGTAAAATGGCACAGAATTCAAAAATATTTTTATTGAATTTGGTTGTTACTATTTTTTGCTATGTTCACGCCGAGGAGAAAAGAGCATTTTCAGAACTACTCTATGCTCAGGTTTGTCAAGCTTTTTTGTTGTTTCTTTCCTTTCTTTGCTCTTTGTCTGTGTGTTTGTTTTCTCTTTGGGGTATGTTTTTCTTTTTTTGACTTACTACTTTATTAGTTTTCCTTTCTGGTCATTTTGCTCGATAATGGTCATTGGTCATCGTTTTTATAACGTAATTATCTTTTTCTTCTTCATTTTTAACCAGAAATACCTCAAACAATACAATTATCTTTCGTAATCAAGTTTCTTTTGGGAAATTTTAGCGTATGTAGGGTGAGAAAATAATAGTAGTAAATCGATTGGTGATTCTTAAATCATTCAATTTCCAGAAATACCTCAAACAATACCATTACCTTTCTCCCATAAAATCTGGTAACCATGATTGGAAGACAGCTGTGGAAATGTACCAACGGTTTATGCACCTCCCTGTGACTGGCAAACTTGATGATGTTACGTACCACGAAATGCAAAAGCCTCGATGTGGGTTTCCTGACATAGAGGAAGATTTGGGCTCAGGTAGGAACAAAATGTTATTACTTGGGATACATAGGTTATAGATTCAGTCATTTATTTGTTGGTTTGTTTGTTTGTTTTAATTTTGCAACAAATACACGTCGCAAAATTTTGTTTATGTAAGTAATCACGCGCGGTTTCGAGTTCAATTTGCACGAGCTAGAGTGTGCTCTTCAATGTTTATTAAAATTGCAGTTGTAGCTGTACATGTCTTTTTTCTTTCCTTTTCTCTCTCTCTCTCTCTCTCTCTCTCTCTCTCTCTCTCTCTCTCTCTCTCTCTCTCTCTCTCTCTCTCTCTCTCTCTCTTTCTGTCTGTCTGTCTGTCTGTCTGTCTTTCTTTCTTTCTTTCTTTCTTTCTTTCTTTCTTTCTTTCTTTCTTTCTTTCTTTCTTTCTTTCATTCATCTATCCAGTCATTCTTTCTTTTTTTCTTTCTGTCTTCCTTTCTTGTTTTCCTTCCTTCCTTCTGTCATGAATGATTAAGACTCTTCTTACTTTTCATCTTCATAGACTCACAAACATCTTCTGGAATCACCAAACGGTTTGGTGTTTCTTCTAGACCATGGAACAAAACTGCACTTACTTACGCATTTGAAAACTACGGTAAAGATATGACAGACGCCACGTATGAACGAGTGATTGCAAAGGCGTTCAAGTTGTGGTCTGATAATAGTGTACTCACATTTACTAAAGTTCTGAATGCCAAAGGTGCAGACATCAAAATTGCGTAAGTATAGGGTAAAGAGACTTAGTGGAAGAGAACATGTGACCGATTTAAGCCTGCCATACGCGCGGGTTAGTTAGTTCGAATAAATGGGACATAGTACCATTTTCTCCGTATCGTAACACTTCCGTATCGTGTACGTATCCTCGCACGTTTAGCTAGCTAATGATTGGCTGAATTTGCACTGATCGTTACCGTTATCGTATCCCTTGTATGTCGATTTTCTTTTTCTCTTGTGTGGTTTTTCTGCTTCTCCTTCCTTTTTTTCTTTGTATCTTTTGATTTTTGGTACTAGACCAATGACCTAATTTATAACTTATTTATATATTATATATATTTTATATAATTTATAACTTATTTTTGTTCCTGTTGGATAAAATAATTAAAATGTCACGCAAGGGGTGAAAAAAAGCTCATTCTCTCATCTAGGTTTGTTAAAAAGAAGCATGCAAACTGCAAAGACGCTTTCGATGGCCCTGGAAACGTCTCAGCACACGCCTTTTTCCCAATGGATGGAAGATTACATTTTGATGACGATGAAACCTTTACAGATGGAACAACCGATGGCACAAACCTGCTTTACACAGCCGCCCATGAAATAGGGCATACAATTGGTATTTCGCATAGCAATAAGAAGAAGTCTATTATGTACGCCGAGTCCACGGGCTACCATGCAAACCTTCAGCTCCATGCAGATGATATCAACGCAGTGTCCTATTTATATGGTAAGCAAGGGCGGATCAAGGATAGCCCATTGTGGTGCGGCTTTTTAGAAATCGGAAGCCCTCTAGAGGATTTTGGAAAAGTATCGAGAAGAAAAGGGTACAATGTTGTCTCAGAAGGGCTGCCGCATCTATGCAACCATCCTCTAAATCTACCCCAGGTAAAGACGCAGAATTAATGTTTGGCAAAATTCCTCTAGTCCGTGTGGCAGGCCTTCGCGCGGAGGAGAGGGCAGGGGGGGGGGGGGGGGGAGGGGAAATACCACATGAGCGTGAGCTTTTTATATAAAGCTGGCGCTGACAAATGGAGTCAAACTTTGCAGGAGGGCTGAGTGAAAAATCTTTTGGACGTATTGGCCATGAGGGCTGGAATTTATCCTGGCATCCAATTTGCCTAAAAACAAATACCCAAATCAGTTCTTCTCACAACTGTATATAACGTTTCCCAATTTGCATGTATTCATTTCAGTGCTAAAGCAACCCTAACTGTTACTCCTCCAGTATGTTAATTCCCTTTTTTATTCCTGAGCGTTTATCGTATCACTTTGATATTAAAATGCCCACTTTGCTTTCAAAGGTGGGGGAACTGTGAAGCCAGCTGTTGCTCTACGTGAGTATATATTGATATTATATTAATAGTGATATTTGGCATAAATACCACTCCTCTCAGCCAATAAAATTGCGGAATTACAAATTTCTTAGGTAATACTATTATCTGTGTAATACCGTAGTACTGTTCCATGATCACCTCTCTTGATCGATTCTTTCAAAAAGGATATGTAGTTTAACATCCTTTCTCCGTTAATGAAAGAGATGAAGCGGACGCGAGCACAAGGATGAGTAAGAATTTTTTTCTTTTTGTGGTTCCGGTTACACGAAAGATGCATTGGGCAGACTCAGTAGAAAAGAAAACGATATGCAAATTCAGTTACTGTAATTCATTGACTCGTTGATAGTGCGGCAAATTTAAATGCACCAATTTCCATACATCGGTTCAGTGGTCACACACAAAGCATCCAAGCGAGGCTTCAGGGTACAAATTGGAATAATCCTTTGTGTGTACCCCGAAGCCTCGCTTTAGTGCTTTGTGTGTGACCACTGAACCAATGTATGGAAAATGGTGAATGTGAGGTAAATCACAAGTGGACCACTGATAAAGTGAAATGTCACTGAGGAGAATATTATTTGGTATTATTTCAGGCACTCTGATTGGTCGAGAACCAGGTGTGATTATAGAACACACATAGATGGCATTGTTGAATCTTAAACCCGCGCGCTTTGATTGGCTGGAGTGGTTTGATAAATATTATATAAAACAAAAAAATGTTTCCATTCTGCCGTGCGCGTGTACTCCAATCTATGCAGAGAGACATCAAAATGTGGCAAGAACAACAGTCACATTGGATCTCATTTATTAATTCTAGCCACCAAGTGTAAAGACCGTAGTAGTAGTAGCTGCCTACGCAACAAGCACTTGTGTTCAAACCCCAAATATATTGTTGGTATGAGAAAACACTGCCCTGCAACGTGTGGTTTTTGTCGTGGTAAGTGGAGTAAAAGCTATATTACGTTTCGAACAGAACCAAACCAAGCACACAGGGAGGGGTGTAGGGGGTGAGCACCCCCTCCTAAGACGAATTTGAGTCCTCCTTTTTCTCACTACTTTTCAAAAATATCCCCTCGGTAATTTCCAATTTACACTTATATCAAAAAACGTTGTCGCGGTGCTGAGTCAAGCCAAGCCCGAATGAATGCTGATTTTGTTTGTAATATATTCAAATCAGACTCGTTTCCATTGAACTAATTACAAAATGTGAGCATTTTCAAGTCCTTGTTAGTGCACCGCACTGAATTATTTTGATAAAGTCTGATTCGAATACATTATCGATTATTAGCAGCACAAAACCAGCATTCATTTCGGGCTTGTCTTGACGCTTGTTGCTTTGAACCGTGACAAGGGAGTATGGGTACAAATTATTAAAAGCTAGAAGCCACAAGAATATCAACACGACTAGTCTCAACTAGCTTGCCTTGAGCTTACTCACAAAAGAACTTCATTCGTTGGTGTTAAAAATCAAGAACAAAGCTGAAAAGCGAGTGAAGTTTAATAGTATCTACCAATACTACTTTTCGGTCTAGTTGTGTAGCTTGAAGCCTCTCGCACGACAACCTATTTTGAAATAGGGCCTTACATTTGAGAGAGGACCTAAGTCCCTGACGGGTATGGCGTTAGTTAGTAATTTTGTGTATTAAATAAGAAAATACTAACAGCATCATTTTTGCTCTTTTTGAGGGTCATGGCCGATCAAACGTAAGTATGCAACATATGTATATTCTGTGAACTAAGTAGTCTCACTGCTGTTGTTGCTGCTGTTAGGGCCTGTATCACAGTCTTGTGCAGTAGAGTAATTTTAATCGAGTGATTTTCATCGGACTGTGAAATAGTTACTAAGCTAATACACACTGGTAGATCCCAATTTCATTGTTTCCTTTTGTTGAATTTTGACTGCTACACACTAATAGCTAGTTAGTATTTCACAGTCCGATGAAAATCACTCTAGTACTTTTGGAGATTGTTATTTTAGTTATGTAACACCAAACAAAAGAACAACGATGATATATACATAAGCACAAACAACATACATGTAGTCTTATTAATGTACTGCTCATTAGTAGCGCTTGTCTTTTCACTAGCTAGTGACATAAGCATAAGCCCAAGCAATACACACCGACTCAGTAATGTACTGCTCATTAGCAGTGCTTGTCTTTTCACTAGTGACATAAGCATAAGCACAAGCAACATACACTGACTCAGTAATGTACTGCTCATTAGCAGTGCTTGTCTTTTCACTAGTGACATAAGCATAAGCACAAGCAACATACACAGACTCAGTAATGTACTGCTCATTAGCAGTGCTTGTCTTTTCACTAGTGACATAAGCATAAGCACAAGCAACATACACAGACTCAGTAATCTACTGCTCATTAGCAGTGCTTGTCTTTTCACTAGCGACATAAGCATAAGCACAAGCAACATACACAGACTCAGTAATGTACTGCTCATTAGCAGTGCTTGTCTTTCACTAGCTAGTGACATAAGCATAAGCACAAGCAATACACAGACTCGGTAATTACTGCTCATTAGCAGTGCTTGTCTTTTCACTAGTGACAAGCATAAGCACAAGCAAAATACACAGACTCAGTAATGTACTGCTCATTAGAGTGATTTTCATAAACCCGTGAAATACATTTTAGTGTATTTAGTACTATTAGTCTCTAATTCCTTTGTTTTCTATTGTTTGAGTCTGGCTATTACTAATGAGCTAATAATTAACTTTTGTTTCACAGGTTTATGAAAACCACTCTAGCAGTGCTTGTCTTTTCACAAGTGACATAAGCATAAGCACAAGCAACATACACAGACTCAGTAATGTACTGCTCATTAGCAGTGCTTGTCTTTTCACTAGTGACATAAGCATAAGCACAAGCAACATACACTGACTCAGTAATGTACTGCTCATTAGCAGTGCTTGTCTTTTCACTAGTGACATAAGCATAAGCACAAGCAACATACACAGACTCAGTAATGTACTGCTCATTAGCAGTGCTTGTCTTTTCACTAGTGACATAAGCATAAGCACAAGTAACATACACAGACTCAGTAATCTACTGCTCATTAGCAGTGCTTGTCTTTTCACTAGCGACATAAGCATAAGCACAAGCAACATACACAGACTCAGTAATGTACTGCTCATTAGCAGTGCTTGTCTTTTCACTAGTGACATAAGCATAAGCACAAGCAACATACACAGACTCAGTAATCTACTGCTCATTAGCAGTGCTTGTCTTTTCACTAGTGACATAAGCATAGCACAAGCAACATACACAGCTGACTCAGTAATCTACTGCTCATTAGCAGTGCTTGTCTTTTCACTAGTGACATAAGCATAGCACAAGCAACATACACAGACTCAGTAATCTACTGCTCATTAGCAGTGCTTGTCTTTTCACTAGCGACATAAGCATAAGCACAAGCAACATACACAGACTCAGTAATGTACTGCTCATTAGCAGTGCTTGTCTTTTCACTAGTGACATAAGCATAGCACAAGCAACATACACAGACTCAGTAATGTACTGCTCATTAGCAGTGCTTGTCTTTTCACTAGTGACATAAGCATAAGCACAAGCAACATACACAGACTCAGTAATCTACTGCTCATTAGCAGTGCTTGTCTTTTCACTAGCGACATAAGCATAAGCACAAGCAACATACACAGCTGACTCAGTAGTGTACTGCTCTGCTCATATGAAATTGATGGTGGGTTGCAATTAATATTACTAAGACTATGATCAATCATGCACTGTGGACATTAGCATTAGTAATGTTTTAGTTAGCAACGAACAACACGGTAACAAATTTGTGCTTTTTTTCTTTAGCTTGTGTTGATAAGTATTCACAATATCATTGTCAATTGTTCAAGAAAAAGAAATCATGTTATCTAAAAAGAATCAAAGATAACTGCCGCAAAACATGTTTACCAGTTTGTCGAAGTAATTCCATTGTAAGTATAAGATTGAGTTACTCGTATATCAAACAATTTTTGTCGTTCGCGCGGGCTTCTTGTGTTTTTACTATTGGGATACTCTTATCGAAATGTGAGGCTTCTACAATATCTGCAAGTTTTCTTCAAATTTTCGACAGTTAAGGTTCTAAATTACATTGTCCTCCAAATATGGTAAACTGCCATGGATACAGAATGGACAGCCGTGCGAACGACAACAGTTTGTGTGGAATTACTATGCAGATACGTCTCTGGTATGTCCGTTTTCAAACCTTGTAGAGAAAAGAGTAGGTTCAGTAATCTCACCCTGTCAAATAATTAGTATCAGAGTATCCACATTCAACCACAGGCTTTACCCGTGAGGATCCTTGAAGCCCTTTGCCCACTCTAACTATCTATAATCATTTGAAAAGCTTTGTCATTAGTCAGCTGGATGAAATTTGGGAACTGAAACGAAACGACATTGGTTTTGTGTGTGGGTATGTGCGCGCGCGTGTTTATTTCTTTTTTCTTTTTTTCTTTTTCAAACATCTAGTAATAATCAATCAGTTTTATTCAAAGGTCAAGTAGATGGAGGGGGCGGTGGGTTGGGGGGGGGGGGGGGGTTACATGTGGCGATTGGGGTTGGGGGATGGTGTTTATTTATTTATTTACAAGCTTATTCCTTCCAGTGAAGGCAGGGTCACCACAACAGCTTTCGCCAATTACTGTGGGCCCTGTAATGTTATAGGACAGACCACACTCACCGGCAACTTCATGGCCTACTCTCCCCGAATAGTGGTGTGGGTTCTTTAACGTCCCTCCGGTGCAAGTGGTGAAGTGCTAGAGAGACGAGGCCTACGGTTTAAAGTCCTTATCCGAGAAGACCTGAAGGTCTAACCATTTGCAGATGTAGTTACAAAGGCAGCACCTTCTCCTCAGTTATTTTAAGACCCTGAGTGTTGGTCCGGCCGGTGAACCCCGGTCTCCCGCACGAAAGTCCGCTCAACCAACTGAGCCAACCGGGCTGTTACGACCCAAGTACCGTGCCTAGCCAGGAAACAGAACATAAGAGTAACCCATTTTCTTATTTCAGAGTACTGACTGTTGTCGAACGTAACTAACACAGCAAACAAGGATGGAAAGTAAATTAAAAAAAGCGTTGAAGATAAAGAGTTATCACAGTCCAAAAAGAGACGAAAAATGGAAAAGACATAACAGTGTTAATAAAACTAAAATGCATTCTTTCACTGGCTTAAAGCGGGTTTTATCTTTGTTTAAGAATAACGAGGTAATAGGTCATGAATTATGAAATAAATAAATGAATATAAATAAACACATGCAAAGTACATCGGTAATAAATCATGAATGATAAAAAAAATCAAATAAACATGTATACAAAGTAAATCTATAGGGTGTCAAAATTTCTCATTTTGGTCATAACAGAAAAGCCTTTCCTGGACAAAGTTTCATGTAAAAGCTTGTAGTTTGTTATTAGTATTAATATTGTCCATAAGTTTATACGTTATTCTTTCGCATTTTCCGGCCAAAACAGCTAGGTTCTTTTCAAATATGCTGCATATATTTGTTTTTACAACACTTGATACTGATCTCGCGATCTGATTGGTTGATCAGAGTGTGTCAATAAGAGGACAGACACACTGCTGACGCGTTTCAGCGCGCGCGCTCATTCTGTTGTCCCGTTTGAAAATGATTTTTTAACTTTTATCTCAAATAATTGTTGTAAAAAACGAATTGCAGATTCACTTTGCAGTGAAACCACTCGCTGCGCTCGTGATTCCACTTGAGTTTTGAACATTTCATGACGTCAAGAGTGTGTCAATAAGAGGACAGACAACTCAAAACCATCTTCAATTTGCTAAATCCACTATGTTTTTCAAAATTAGAAGTTTTGAGTTTCCTTATCAATGCTGTCCATTTCTTTTCAAAAGATAACAAAAACAAATTATGTCACATCTATAGTTTGATCTGGGGTAAGGCAGTGCAAGAAAAAATCACAAATGCTGGGAAAAAGTGGATGTTTTATCAAGCATGAATGCATGTGCATTCAAAAATCTGTTGTTCTAGTTTTGTCAATCCTAAAGTTGATGCCGCCTTTGCTAAATGACACGACAGAGATAAAGGTCACGTAGGCTGCTGAAATTTTTCACACAAATAGTAAATATGACAAAAGAAATTCTAAAAATTGTGGCAATTCGGTGTCTTTTGATAAAAAGCTATTTTACCCTGTATTACATTTTGTTTTGATCAGTATGTTAATATTCGGAAACTTCAATTTCAAGAAAATGTTGGAAAGGCTATACTACCCTGTCCTGAACGTTTTCCCCGTTTATAAATGTTGTCATTATTATGCGCCAGACAAGAAGCTTAGCTTATAGCGCAGGCCTGTGATGATAATAATAAAGAGTCCTTCAAATCGCATCACACTTGCTAGAGTCAGGAGGCAGCGTGGTCGAGTGGACAGAGCGTCGGGCTCGCAATCCGGTGGTCCTGAACTCGAGTTCCCGCTCTGGCCACTATCTGAGGCTGAATTTGTTCCGGGCAACCCCTAGTTCAAATTCAGTTTCTCGACCATGCTTGTAATATAGCCAACTGGTTTGCCTCTTTGCCAGTTGGGATTCTTATTCCATTTATGTTTCTTTACTTATCATGCAGTGCGTATTTATTTCAGGATTTGAGGACCAGGTTGGCAAAAAGCTTTGCTTTACCTGTTATATCCTCGTTAAACAAAGAGTTTTTTAAGTCCCGATGCTTTTTCGAGCAAATGACCCGACGGACATCAAAATATGTGAAACTAGTGGAAAAAATTGTAATTACTCCTGGTGAACAGGAAGTGTTTCAG
Organism: Telmatactis stephensoni; assembly: GCA_029948255.1. Lineage (NCBI taxonomy): Eukaryota > Metazoa > Cnidaria > Anthozoa > Actiniaria > Isophelliidae > Telmatactis > Telmatactis stephensoni. The sequence continues at coordinate 223,367 of JALIZF010001684.1, forward strand.
TGCAGATTTGAACTCAACAACAGAATTTCAGTGCTTTATTGAATCAGGCAAATTGCTCCAAAGCGCAGGTGCGGCCAAAGCGAAGGTTCTTTTTCCAAGTCTTTGCTCTTGGAGTCGGAAGAAGGGATTTAGAGGAGGAACGCAGGGTTTGTTTGGGCATTCAACTTTGTATACACTTATTTTACACGTTTACGCGTTTTTGAAACAAATGTATATCAAAATGTAGTTACTTAGCAACGTATAAGCCACTTAATAGTTTCAAATCTGCAGCTTTCTAAATATCTCAATCAAAAAAAAAATCTAACATTTTTAAACAAAGCTATGTGATCAAGGTAATAAAAATAATTACCTAATTGTAATTTTCCCCAAGGTTGATTGACAGGCTACACAATTGAAAAAATAGGTTTTTATCAGGTTTATTTATGTAAACTTTGAAAGTACAACAGGTTTTATTCGCTTACTTCAGTTCACAGTAGTTTTCATAAACTTCAGAGAGCCTATGTGTTGGGTCACTCCTATAGGATACGTCACCTCCTTTTAGCCGGCCCCAAAACTCCCACGCTCCAAGCTTGACCGGTCCTTATATACAGAATGACGTCCCAACTCCCAAGGGAATCCCAAATACACGCAAATGATAATACAAATAGCACGCACGTAGACAAGCACACACACAATGAACATACAACAAACAAACGCGAAGTCACTAGACCTTTTTGCGATAACAAACATTCTCGACATCTCGTGCAGATAAAACAAAAGAACTTTTTATTAATCATGACATCTTGAATATTCATTGTTCAAGGCTCGTGGAACGTTTGTACCTAGTTGAGCGTTGAACATATAATTTTAAATGTAAGCACAAAGTAAACTAAAAGGGATTTGTTTTCACTCCATGTTATTATGCGTACTGCGTTTAGACATGTACTCACAGTTCTGACTACCGAGTATTCGATATGCTAATTTAGGCCCCGTAAACACATAGGACTATTGAAGTCCACACGAAAACGATGACCGTTACACGACAACGATGAACGTTTTCGAATCCTTTTAGAGTCATCAATACATATGCGGTTTCATTTGTAAACGTATACTTTTTAACCGTTTAGTTCCATTGATAATTAATCAATGTCAGCGCTCTCCACACGAAAACGGATCGAGTTTTCGAAAGTACAGTATATATCCACTTTGGAGAAGTTTTCGAAAATATTCCTTTACGGTGAGCGTTTCCATCGCTTTCGTGTCGAAGGCCTAAACGTAAATGTAAATATAAACAACTAAACAGTTCTTCATCTACACGATTGCTTTCACTTCGCCTTTGCCTGTATTCATCTCTACTAAAGGAGTCAGGAAGAGATAGGGTGATGCAATCAACTGAACAATCGTGAAAGTGTTTCTGATGCGGAATGTCGATCCACGTTGCATATATTGTAATCAGTAAAAGATCACTTATTTCCCTTTTTGTTTAGTCATTCGAATTTATGCTGTTGGCAAATTGTACCATAACTGGTCTGAAAGAAAGAAATCCACAGTGTTTTGCGAATCTCGACCATAATTGCGATCGCAATAATGGCGGGAAAATTAAAGAGATCGTCGTACTTATAGCCGGCGATCCTCAGAATATTTTTGTATGCTAAAGATAGAAGAAAGAGAAGAAGAGTTTGAAATGTGGTAAGACTGAAAAGGGAACAGTGCACCATTGAAGAACTGTTACTCGCGTGTCGTGAGTTTTCCACAGCTAGACAAAAACTACTCTAAAAGCATGATCTTTAGTTACAATTTTATACACGTCCTCACAGGAGAAAAGACGATTTAGAGCAATTTTTGTAAGACTGTGAAAACGGCACGGTCACGGCAAGGAACGCATCAAGGGACTTTAATACGATCATTGCATGGTGATCAAGGTCTCTTTTACATCATACAAATGCTGCTCTAAACAGAGTACGAAACTGATACCTTTGACTATTAGATCTTTGTTCTTAGACCTAATTTAGATTTTTTTTAGTTTTCGACCGAGTTTTTTGACATCGACCGAGCTATTAGTCTTGGACTAAGTTTTTCTCTTGGACTAAGTTTTTGTCTTGGACCAAGTTTTTGTCTTCGATCGAGTTTTTTCTGCCTTTTAACAAGTTTTTTTTTGAGTCTTCGACTGGGTTTTTGGTCTTCAAACGATTTGTGTAGTCTTTGACCCAGTTTTTTGTGTTGAGAAGAGAAATATCATCTAACGCGATGTAACGCTGTCAACCAACATTTATCTGTTCAAACTTAGTGTCATAATTTTGGACGATTCTGCGCGCCGTATATACTCATATATTATTTAATGCTGTAATTACACTGACATTTATGATCGATCCCCGAACCCCATGCAATCTTATCATTTTACTTTTTCGAGGATTCGTTGTTCAAGATGGAATTTTCAATGTGTGAGGTATCCCCTGATATGTATACAGGTCTGTATACACACACAAACCAATATGAAGTGACCGCAAGTACTGGTTAGTATGCTAAACAGTGAGACGGGAGTGCCAAAGCTTATGTGAATTTATTGAAAGCAAAGGTATAAAGGGATTTCCTGGCAGCTATCTTTATGTTTTCATAGTTCCAAAACATATACTTTTTTATGCGTTTAGGTCTTCCATCCACACGAAAGCGATGAAAACGCTCACCGTAAAGGAATATTTTCGAAGTCGTTCTCTAAAGTGGATACTTTCGAAAACTCCGTTTTCGTGTGGAGAGCGCTGACGAATTATCAATGGAACATTCACAAAGCGTTCGCGTGTGGTTAAAAAGTATACGTTTACAAACGAAACCGCATACGTATTGACGACTCTAAAAGGATTCGAAAACGTTCATCGTTTTCGTGTAACGTTCATCGTTTTCGTGTGGACTTCAATAGTCCTATGTGTTTACGGGGCCTAAATTAGCATATCGAATACTCGGTAGTCAGAACCGTGAGTACATGTCTAAACGCAGTAGGCATAACATATAACATGGAGTGAAAACAAATCCCTTTTAGTTTATTTTGTGTTTACATTTAAAATTATATGTTCAACGCTCAACTAGGTACAAACATACCACGAGCCTTGAACAATGCAATATTCAAGATGTCATGATTAATAAAAAGTTCTTTTGTTTTATCTGCACGAGATGTCGAGAATGTTTGTTATCGCAAAAAGGTCTACTCGTGCTACATTTATGTTCTGGAGCTCTATTTATCGATTTATTGATTCCAGTTTCCAAATCAATCTAAGTACTGAATAGCGCGGATCAAGATTAATAGAAATAATTACTTAGTAGTAATTTTTCATGTAGTTTGATTGACAAACCCCACAACTGAAAAAATAGGTTTGTTACCATTTTTATTCAAGTTAGGGAGCTCTATTTGTTTTGTTTTTTCAAGAAATCTGGTAGCTGAACTAACATCTGCTAATTAATTTTAAATACGGCTATGCAAGTGAATTTTGTGAATTACTCAAGTTGGAAAGCTGTATAGACAAAGAAGTAAATATAAGAGTACCACTTGAATGCCCTATTTTCATAGAAACAGTGCAATGATGATTTGGTGTGTTGTTCTTCTTGCCCTTCTTGAGCCAGCGCTTTCTGAAGGTAAGCAATTTGAGGCTGTCTAGATCTGATTCTTTCTGCTTTTCTCCCCTTATGAAAATGATGTTTCTTTCATTTGTATATTCATGTTTTCTTTAATTCTAGTAACTTTTGTAGACTTTTGGGCTGTTTATAGGCGAGCGCTGTCCCTGGTAGCCGGGAGAAAGTTTGCTTTTAGTGCCTAATTGGGAGAGACTACCAGGGGCAAATTGCCTTCATACAACAGCCCTAAACATTATATCGTGATATATGTTTCTGTCTATTGCCTATTCAATTTATTTTTATCGTTTTCATGCCCCTTTTTCGGTCTAACGGTTAGCTTATCTGTTGTAATAGTTCTCTCATTCTTATATTTTATCTTTAATTACTTACTGGACTTATACCATGGCCAAACAAGTTTTTTTCCTGGACATTTTTTATCTATTTCAGCATGTGGAGTTAAGCCATTCAGTGCTCGTGTTGTTAATGGAGTCAACGCCAATCCACATGCATGGCCTTGGCAGATCTCTCTTCGTGTTAATGGTCGTCACATTTGTGGTGGTTCGTTGATCAGCAAAGATTGGGTTGTAACTGCTGCACATTGTGTGTCTAGAAATCCTAATCCAAGCGGGTATACTGTTGTCGTAGGTAAATAAGCTAAGGATAGTTAGTGGTGGGTGAGCGTTGTCCTGCTAGTGTGGGAAAAGGGTCTTTAAATTTCCTCTTCCCCCAATCACATTTGTACATGTAATTGTCTGTTTTTAAAAACCTGTCGTTTCAACGAGAATGGATCGCGTTTGGATGTGTTACTTCAATCTGCCCATGTACAACCGTTTGTATGATTACGTGCTGCGTCAGATATAGAAGTTTCGATTGGGAATAGAGTAGATTTCGTATAATTGTGAAACCGGGGGGAACTCCATTGTAAAAGGATCGGGTAAGCTCGTTGTATCTCTTATGGGTAAAAATCTGCGATTAGTGCCGGTATCTTTTGGGGTGTTAAAATTGAAGTTTAGAGTTTTCAGTAGCATTTCCTGGTATCTTTTAGGGTGTCAAAAGAGCCCATCGCTTATAATCTTGTTCTTAAAATAGAAGACATTTGCCAAACAAAAGCGTGTCGGCCGTCCAATTTTGTGTTCATAATAATAATGTTCATTGTTTGTTATCACTGGTAAAAATCGTCCAGCCACGCCCTTTTATAAAGACTTCCGGTATCTTTTAGGGGTATTTTTGAAAATGAGCATACCCTATCCTTTTACAATGAAGTCAAATATAGTAATGAAATACCTAACGAAAATAGCCATGATGTTGAATTTGGCCACGTCTCTTTGGTGTGAGCATAGTTAAAAAAAGCGTTCAATGCAATTTTCATAGTGCAAACATATGCACTCGACACGTCATCATGTATAACTGTTTTATTTAATTCCTTGATAGGAGCCCATAGCAGACTTGGAACCACCGCTGTCCAGCAAACATTTCGTCTCCGCAAAGTCTACCAGCATGAAAGCTTTAGTATGAGACATTTAAGGAACGATATTGCACTTCTCCAGCTTCAAGGATCGGTTAGGATGAGCGCTAAAATAAATACGGTTTGTCTCCCTCCAAAGGGATCAAAGGCAACTGTGAACAAAGGATGTTACATTACAGGTAAATATAACTTCGGAAAAAAATGATTTTCATTTATATTTACACTACGTTGCCTGTTCGTTAAGGAAGAGTTGCAATTAGGATGGGGAGGGAGGGGGGAGGGGATGCAATAACGAATCAAAACGCGCTCTCTATATTTTACAAGCATTTACAAACACGATCAAGGTATACTCAGAATAAACTAAGATAGTTTAAATAATATCATCCTCCGAATATATTATTAATATTATTATATTATATTATTATATTAGTGCGCCATTTTATTAGATTTCATCTTCAATGAACATCACTTATGCAGCTTTGTGACATGCACGGCCTGTGTTGTATCAAATGCTTTTAGAGGGGGTATGGAAACCGCAAAACCGCAAAGAAAATTGAGAAAAAAACGTAACAAAAATCGTCGAAATCCCCAAAACTGCAAACCGCGTACAAAATCTGAAGTCAAAAACCGCAAAACCGCAGGTTAAAATAACAAATAACCACAAAATCGCACCAAAAATAACGCAAAACCGCATCACCGCAGACCTTACGTCCCTCTCCTTTCAAATGTGCAATGACTGATTTAATGCTGCGAGCTCTTTTTGACTCTTTGAACGACAGGCTGGGGACGTACCGTTGGTGGAGGAAGTGCTGCCTCAATCCTTCAACAAGCCATGCTCCCAGTAGCTTCTCACGGTGCTTGTAGTCGTGTCAATGGCCGACTCGTCCCCGTCGATGAACGCTCCATGATCTGTGCGGGTGGTCAAGGCAAGGGTGGTTGTCAAGGAGACAGTGGTGGACCATTCGTGTGTAACGAGGGTGGAAAATGGGTACTTCGTGGTGCTGTCAGCTGGGGTCATAGCATGTGTCGTACTGATCATTATACTGTGTTTGCTCGTATCAGCAATTTCATTGACTGGATCAACGGCAAGATATCTGGTAATTTTATGTAGACAGAAATATTTTTATCCACTTGATAAAGAAGTCCAACGTATATTAGCGGGCTATCCCTCTTTTGTGGAACCGCGGCCGGCATCACTAATTAAAGCACAATGTTATCCATAGACGCCCTACAAAAGATGCACTTTCCAGCAATATATATTGCCCGAAGTAGTCACACTGTAACACTTCTTTTCCTTACTTTTGACTGTTCCTAAAGGGCCCGAAAGTGTTGTCGCATATGGTTTGTATTTGCACTCTACTATAGATCTCGGGAACACATACACTGCTGATGCCTAAATGTTTTCCATTTTATATAGGTGGTGGTGGTGGTGGTGGTGGTGGTGGTGGTGGTGGCTCAGGTAATTAACTCATACACATGTTAATATATATCAATATGTATATTAACCACTTACTTTAGCTTGTATTTATTTATTTATTCATTCATCCATCCATCCATCCATCCATCCATCCATCCATCCATCCATCCATCCATCCATCCGTCCGTCCGTCCATCCATCCATCCATCCATCCGTCCGTCCGTCCGTCCGTCCGTCCGTCCATTCATTCATTCATTTATTTATTTATTTATTTATTTATTTATTTATTTATTTATTTATTTATTTATTTATTTATTTATTTATTTATTTATTTATTTATTTATTTATTTATTTATTTATTTATTTATTTATTTATTTATTTATTTATTTATTTATTTATTTATTTATTTATTTATTTATTTATTTATTTATTTATTTATTTATTTATTTATTTATTTATTTATTTATTTATTTATTTATTTATTTATTTATTTATTTATTTATTTATTTATTTATTTATTTATTTATTTATTTATTTATTTATTTATTTATTTATTTATTTATTTATTTATTTATTTATTTATTTATTTATTTATTTATTTATTTATTTATTTATTTATTTATTTATTTATTTATTTATTTATTTATTTATTTATTTATTTATTTATTTATTTATTTATTTATTTATTTATTTATTTAAGTTTGTGTGGATCAGCATCGCTACTGCCCTTACTGGACCAGATATTGCTCCTGGCATAGTTATGTTCGAACAAACTGCACGAAAACTTGCAGATTATGCTGAGGCAAAGCTAGGCAAGTAAGAAGGGTGTTCACATGGCATTAGGATCGATCGTTACATTAGACCCCCCTAATTCTGTGCTATTTATCTAATAATTTCTTGTCCTTTACTTTGATTTAAACCTAATTAACTGTACCTGCACGTTCTATACCATCGCATGCACACTTCCAGAATCCTAAGCAAGTGTGTCTTTGGGGTTGTTTGAATGGCGCTAGGATCATCCTAGCAGAAGAATCATCCTACCTGGTGTACATTTACTGCATTCTGTTTACATGGACATTTGTGTGTTCACTTCGGGTACTAGGATCCGCTAGGATCATCCTACTACTAGGATCATCCTCTCGCTGGTAGGAATATTCTAGCACTAGGAGTATGATTCGGTCATGTAAGCGGAAAAAGTAGAGATATTTCGCCAACTAGCTAGGATTAGGAAACGCTAATGTTGGGGCACCTGTGGTAGTTTGGGTAACCCAGGACGCTATGATAGACATAGTAGCCACTCAATGTTTTGAACTCTGCTTCGGGTTGCTTCGGGTGACAGAAAATTGTCATGTAAACTAAACGTAAAGTTGGTTCGCCTGCTAGGATAATCCTAGTGCTAAGTTGATCCTAGTACCATGTAAACACCCCCTTAATTGGTTAATGCACGGCCCTTCTGAGGGAGACGTCCAGAGTTCATTCCCAAGTGACCTCTCACACTTCTCTCCTTCCGTGTAACACGTGGCTTTAAATACCCAGGAATACTGGTGGTTAATGTGTCATAACTTTTAGCGTTAATTAATGGTTCGATATAAAAATTGTGATGTTAATGTGTGTATTGGTCAATGACCCGACAAATATATATGAATTTTGTGTTGATGAGTGCACTGCAGATAATTCAAATATTTTTTCTTCTTCTTCAACAGCATCATAGCAACTTTTGATTCCATGTAGCAAGGGTGACCATTTTGCATAGAATGGATTAAAACCTAAGATAAATCATGAATGTCGACCACAAAGAATTGATGAATAAATTAATTAAACAAAAACCAAACACCTATATTGAAATGCTGATATCATTAGATATACTGCCCAGTTGCAGTGAGAGCAGTGAGGCTGTGTGATTAGAGGGATTTAACGATAGTCATCTTTGTGGCAAATGACGTCGCTGGGGCGGTTTTGAATAAAAACAGACTTAATTTTCCTTAAGAGTAAAGCCATATTATTTTAACCTAAAAAAATAACTGCCATGACAACCCAACAGGATCCCTACACACCTACCGGCATTGGCCGACGTTGAAGTCGAACAAGTACTTGGTTTGTTTGACTCTAACGCAGGCTAACTTCCCGGAGGGGGGTGCTTGACGGACCTTTTAGGGTCGAAAATATGACCCGCTCGTACCTTTTAGGGTTTCCGGTTCATAGCGTACCTTTTAGGGTCAGGATAACGAAAATTACATGAAGACTGAAACGATCTCACACATAAAAATATTCTTTATTAACAACAATGTGGTCGTACCTTTTAGGCTATAAAGTCGGCATCTCCGATAATTTATGCGCCGTACATTTTTAGGGTCATTTTCAAAACCCTCCCTCGAGCACCCCTACCACTTTTGTAAGGAAGTACCCCCCTCCCCCCCCCCCCCCCTCTGTATTTGTCACAACGCTACTAGTTTGTTACTAATACAGATCTTAAATTTTCTGTCTTTTTGATGGAGTGATACGGCGTCAAAGCTCTAAAGCATGTCTTACTCAATATCATGAGTTAATTGTCATGCAACACGTCATTCCAATATAATTCTTCGTTTGTTTTCTAATTAATAGAACGAAATCATACCACAAACAACCTGGTTTGCTATATAATGCTTTATTTCCACCTTTTTGAACTAATATACAATTTTTACGATTTTCTTACTAATGCGAATCACGATGGCCTTTTTTTCGTTTTCTTTCACAGATTTTATGAACCTGAAACGAAAAACGAACGTTATACAACAGTATAGCAATGTTGGATGAACGTTGAAAGACCCTAAACAAATGAGAATTGTCATACAACGGCTAACAGTGGTAGGCCCCTTCCACCAATAAGTATTTATATAGAAAACATTAACACACAAGTGGTTAGGGTTCGGGCACTTTGTCCCCTTAGTGCGCATTGTGTAAAAAGTCTAAACCAAGTCCATTCTTGCTCATTCCGCTTAGGAGGGAACTGTCTATTTCATGCATGAAAAGGTGTGAATGAAGACTGTTGAAACAAAAACATTAACAGACAAACGGGACTTCGTTCGTTCGATTCTTTAGTTTTAGAACAAGGAGCCTGAACTCGGGCCTTAATATACGTGCTCTACCGTAAAAAGCATTGTCCCATGCATTGCCCCATGCAGACCAGGGAAGTCCGGCATGCGAAATCATCATTGTTACAGGGAACCAAAGTTAAAAGGTAAAGGTCTTTGTTTAACATCGCTAGTACCTTTAGCTGGAGCCTAGTCTTCCAGGAGGCCGACGGTGCGCTAGCTCATTTTACCCCACTCTTTCCATCAATGCTCCGTTTTAAGGGTATTTAAAGCTAGCTAGCTAATTAAAGCTACACAGAAAGGAAAGAAGTCGAAACAAGGATGTGAGGTCACTGTCACATGGGGATCGAACTTGGGACCTCTCAGTCGCACCGAAAGCCGCGCACTAACCAACTGTTCGATGCTCCTCATAAATTTTTTCCTTAACTCCTACAAATATTACACTTTTACGTACCAGCTTTCATTTTCTCGTGGATCCAGTCAACAAACGTGCTAACACGAGCAAACACGCCGTAGTAGTTGACGTCACACTTTGGATGCCCCCAGCTGCCAACACCACGAAGGATCCTACGACCATTCTCTTCACACACTAATGGTCCACCTCCGTCTTTTCTACATCCTCCCTTGCCGTTACCACCAGCACAGATCATAGTTTCTTTATCGACTGGCACAACGAGATTGTCATTTTTCTTGGCACATTCTGAATCTGAGGCAATGGGAAGCATGGCTTGTTGAAGAACATCGGAATTGCTGCCATCGATAGCTGTTCTCCCCCATCCTCGTAAAATAAACAATCACGAATGATTGTATATGTAAATAGGCATAAGGCAAAGACTTTATAATTATATTATTGAAAAATAACAGACAAACACATCTGTTACAAATGTATGATTTGCATAAAGCTATGTGGTTTGTCAAACGACACAAATTCACACACATTTTTAGAAGCGTTTTGGAAACCAAAGTGTCTTAGAAAAATACCTGCAGCAATAATACATGTTAAACTTAATATTAAATATACAACCCTTTAACAGATTACGCTGATGAGTGTCAGTGTCATTAATCGGCCATCTGGCTTTTGCAAACTTACCAGAGGAATTAAAGTATAGAAATAGAGAAATTAATGTTCGTGTAGCATCATGATTTGTTAGGCGGGCTACACTTTCTTATATTAACAAGACTTAGAGTGCAAGACGAAAGTGTTGTTTATTTAGAATAATAGTATTGGAGATGTTAGCATATATAGTCGTTTGAGATGTAACTTTAAGTTGCTCAGAGTGTTCGTTGATAACAGCTCTATGCTGAGGAGGTTAAATATGCTTTTGTTGTTGCTGTTGTTGTTGTTGTTATTATTATTATTAACTTTTGGAAAAATTACCTGTCATATAACACTGCTCTCCAACTGTAGCTTTGCTTCCAGGTTCAGGCAGATTAACAGTATTAACTTGTGTGCTTAACTTTGCAGGTCGTCCCAGCTCAATCAGAGCGATGTCATTCTTTCCGTGTTGAAAGCTGAACCCTTCATGTTTGAAGACTTGACGAACAGGTAAGGTTTCTTGGACAGCGGTTGCGTCTGATAAACTATGCGCTCCTAGAGGTGAATAAATTTATAAATTCATATTCTTCATATCCTTTTGCATACATTGTTGGTATGATTCATTGCACTGGTCTTTGTCTCAATCTGTCCATTTGTTTTCATGCGCGTTTATTGTGGGACCAAGGTCTCTAAGATTGTCACCCTGCTCTATTTATAGTGTGCATTACCCCCGAATTATTTTTGAAGTTTTGATGACCTTAACTTTTCTTCGTGAATTGAAAAGAGTGGATGTTTACATTCTTATATTTTTGAATTATAAGCATATTGAGGGTGTACTGACATGTAACGTTGCTGTGCAACGGTTGCTATGCAAAATAGGCTCTTGCTTTGGTGATAGGCGCACGAGCGACGCACACCTGACAAAGAGGACATATTTTTGTTCTTATTGCGCATGTGCGGGACATTTTACTTCCAGTTTTTAAAAAAAGTACAATTTTTGGAGGATTTCATCGAAACGAAGTGTTTCTTCAATAATTAGTAATAAGTCAAGTATGGGATTGGCATAAAATAAGAAATACGGAAATTATTTGCATTATTCACTCATTTGCGACATTCAAAAAATCATAACAAGTTTATTTGGAGACCATTCTTAAAACGCATGCTAGATTTTATGCACTTTGATCTCAAGATTTATTTAATCTATTTCACGTTCTCCAATATACATTACTAAAACAAATTATAGCTTTTTTCTGTAACTATGACGTCACATGACGACATCACGCAATGACGTCATAAAATGTGAAAGTTCCCTCAAGGAAGACAAACTATAAAATGTAAAAGCGATTTATAAAAGCGTTTTCAGGTTTCACAGCAACGGGCCATTTCAGTATTTGTCAGTAGCACTCTTAATCGGAAAATGCAAATGTGGTGACGGTCATCTCAGAAATTTACCTAAGTTTGATTCTGATTTTGCAACAAGTGTGTTTGAGTGAAGTAGCAAAACCATTCACCATACTGTGTATATTAGGACGGAAAGTGTTCTGCAAATGAAATCAAAACTAACAATAATTTTATCGCTAGTGTTTTTTGTATATTTAATAATTTCGGAATGACATCACTTTATTTGCAGTTTCAGATTTCAAAGGCTTTTTTAATGGAAAAAAATATTCTGGACATTAATCAAACCTCTAAAATTAATTAAAGAGATGTCACATCTAGAAATATTAAACCATAAAGCTTTTCATGCATACACGAAGAAACGATTATAAAAATTTCAAATTAAGGGTTAGGTGCACTTTAAGTTTCTATTGGCTATCTTCCGGAGCGACCTTTTGGGGATCCCCTTTTGGTTTCTATAGTTGCATATTTGATTTGTTCGTCTACTGCAGGATCACTTGAGAAGATTTTAGTTAATGTAGCAAATCTGAGGCTGATGAACAAAGCTTGGTAACGGGGCAACAGGATTTCGATTAATATTTTTGTATATGCACCACGGCACGGTCAAAGTACAATACGAGCAGACGAGGTTGCATTGTATACTCGCATCTGTACAAAAACTGTTCTAGGGACTGATTTCATGTCTTTTAACTTACCCACTACAACTTCGTATGAACTTGGATCAAGGTCCCCGTACATAGAGCTAGATGAAGTTACGACCCAATTAGGAGCAATCAGCGAGCCTCCACCATTATACTGTCCGTTTTTGCGAACATAAACCATCCAAGGCCATGCGTGCGGGGAAGCGTCCTCTCCATTGATAACACGACGGTAACGTCCAATCTTGGAAGGCCCTTGGTAAAGAATTACCAACTTAGGAACCATTCAATTTTAATACATAATACTCCTGATCTAATAGCCTAATAGGTACGTGGTGCTCGAGAAGCCAGGGCGAAAGGAGAGGGGAGGAGAGAGGAAAAAGGAAATTGAAACGAGCACGCCGGTGTCCCCTTCCCCTTCCCGGCCGGCCAAGCCTCTCATCCTAGGTCCCCGAGGACGATAGGTTTTCGTACATTTCAATTTTAGTACGTAGTTCGATAAAGCTGGTGTCCGTGATATAGAGGATGCGTTTTATAGGGCTTTCGTTTACAAAGAGGTGTGCGGACGTTCCAGCTTTCAGGTGTCCGTATTATAGAGGTTTCCGTAAGGTCCTACCTATCTAGTATACTATGAACTAAATACGAATAAGGTTTCGCCACTCTTTGACTACTAATCTGTATATAAATTGAGATGTACTTGGAAAAATGTTAGAAATAAAGTGTTTGCTTCATCGAGTGTAAATAAAGATTCGCGCGCCACTAGAGCCTTCCATAGCTCAGTGGTTAGAGCATCGGGACGGCAATCCGAAGGTCGTGGGTTCAATCCCCGCTGGGGGCTCGGATTTTTCCGAGTCTTTATTTACACTCGATGAAGCATACACTTCATTTCTAATACTAATCTATAGTATGGCTGTGTTTAGACTTGAGTGTTTCACTGAGATTCAACACAGGTTGGAGACATTGAGGGCAATGCTGAATAGTTAACGGTCATTGAGTTGAAATTTTTACACAATCTACAGCTGAATGTTAACAATCTGTAGTCTTAACATGGCCTTAGATGATCAGTGGAAAAATTACTGACAGCTAGATCAGGATGATCGACTCTCTACAGCCGAATGCATTTAAACGGCGTTATACTTATGAGAATTCTCGTGACGGTTCACTTACCCGCCTTAGTTAACGATGGCTCAAGCAGGCAAACAACTGTTGTAAAGAGAAGAAGAATCATGATTCAACAGGCGATTCACCTCGGTAGTTCCTTCAAGTAATTCACCCCAATGCTCCAAACTGAAGCCTGTCATCTCTTTTTAATTCATCTTCTCAAGTGAGCTATATAAGCCCAATGTGGTTGTGTAAACGAAATCATGTTGAAGTTAGAATAGATTTATGAAGAGTGTAGACGATCCGTTGGCCGTTCAATGTTTCATTTAAAAGAAAGTTGAACAGTGATTTCAAAAGAAAATTGAGTGATAATTTCAAAAGTTGACTGCAAACTGAGCTGCGCATGCGTTTGGCTATGTACGTACGTCTCATTCTCGAGACAGACATATCTTACCCGCCTTACGTACGAGGGCTCAAGAGGACAAACAGCTCTTCTAAGGAGAAAACAACTGAAACAAACAAAAAACAAAACAAAACAAAAAATAACAACAACAACAAACAAACAAACATAAAAACATAGTCGCTTACTCCAATACTACAAAATTGAAGTCTATCATCTTTTTTTGTAAACAAAATCATGTCAAATTGCGGTAGCTAGCTAATGTCTTTTTTGAATACATGTAGTAAGGAGGATCCGTGGGTTGGTCAATCGTTCTTTTGAAATTATATATTTTGAAAAGAAATTAAGCTAAATTAAACTCCAGCACGGATGTTAAAAATAAATATCGATCCTCATATATGAAGTAGAAAAGGTTTGCTTGCAGTGAAGAAAACGTCAACTTTTATTAAAAACTGCATGAAAAGAGATTTTTTGAAAGAAGATTTATTGAACAGCAATTTCAGACAAAAATATCCTCAATTCAAATATGAAGTAGAATTAGATTTCTGTTCTATAGTGAAAATATACGTTATCGGCTTTTGTGATGGAAAGCTAAGTTAGCATTTCGAAACAGCCCAAAGGATAATGAAGTCAAATACGAGGAACCAAGTTAAGTTATTGACTTCAGTATTTTGTCTGATTTAGTCCAAAGGATGTTTTAAATAATGACATAAATCTTAAAATGTTAATTGAATACTTGATAGAAAGCTTCCCGTCTCCCGGATGCTAAATAGACTGACACTCTAGCTGCATGACCATATCCAATTTTGCGACCTCGATCTCCCTTGCACTCAGCAATATTACAATACTTGCAGCATAACTTGACAATTTTCTATTGTTGATGAACTCATTTCTTTACGACGACACTAATACACTAACCCGAGCCCGGGCCGGTTAACTCGAAAACCTAGCTATCTCGAACACAAATCAATTCCCTTGAGTTATTTTTTCACCCAATTTCTATCTGTTGTCTCAACCCACGCTATCTCGAACGTTTTTTAGCTTCCCCTTGAAGTTCGATTTAGTGGGGTTCTAATGCATGTTTCATTAATAATGTACTGCTTTAGAAATCACAACTTTTGACCAAAGAACAATGTGCAGCATTGATATAAATTATCCGTTGCATCATGTACGATGAGCGATTTGACAGTTACATTTTTTCATTCCCTTTCTCTGTCCCCCTCCTCCTAAAAGGTCTCAGCGATGATTACTAAAAACAGAGCACTGGCAATTATAATTGTGTGTGTTGAGGAATACAGCTTAACTATAAACCGTTGCAACTTGCGCATGCAGTGGGTGACTGCAACTGGTAGCCGAAATATCCGAAATACAACGAAAAATGATCTATTTTCTCGTTGAAACGCATTTATTACATATCTTATAAATATGGTCTGCTTATCCAGAAGGTTCGCGGATTTTACTTTGGGGAGCAGGGGCGGAATCAGAACTCAGACTGAGGGGTTCACTTCACATTTGTCTTGTTTTTGATATTTTTTTCTCGAATTTAAGTAAAAGTGTTTTATTTTTAGGATGAGAAAGGGGGTTCAAAGGCACCCAAAGCCCCCCTGGATTCGACCCTGGGGAGAGAGTGAAGTCTCTTTTCCGCTGTGTATTCACCATCTATCTGCATGATCCTCCGATATCCCTTTAAAAAGATAGAGTTTTACCAAGGGATGGTGATCGTTTTGTAATGTTCTTTATTTCTTCATTTTTTAACTATCTAAACGGTGCATACATGTATCTTGCAATTGAAGCCTTGACTGAGACGTTGATTGCCATTTCCAGGTTTTTGTGCAGCTCTAAAACATATATTCAGTCGACCTATAAACTGATTCAAAATATTGTTTCAAAAATAAATCCAGTTGTTCTAAATAATATAATGAAACAGAGAGTATTAATAGTAGAGAATGTAAAAACTAACCAAAATGTGATATTTAACATTTAAGTACTATACTGATAGTAGTTGAAGGGAAAATATTTTTGAAAATGTGGTTGGCGTAGGTAGCGTAGTGGTTAAGCCACTCGCCTCTCACCGCTGTGGTCCGGTGGTTGAGTCCCAGCTCGAGCGCTGGATCATATGTGAGTTGAGTTTGCATTGTTTGATGTGTTGTTCTCTATCATGTCACGAGGCGTTTTTCTCAGGGTTCTGCGGTTTTTCCTTTCTAAGCAAAAATCAACATGAGAGTTGAGCGATGTATGCAAAATATTAAATGTAGAGGTATAGTGAGTGTGGAGAACTCTTATTAGCATGTATTTGATACTCAGAAATCCGAGTATAAATAAAGATTATTTATTTCATTTTATTTATTTAGAAAATGCTACAGCAATGAATGTAGTCAGTAGTTTTTTTTACCGTAGGATTTACCTAACATAGTCCACATGTTCTTCTGCAAGCTTGTCGGATCGCATGATTATAACGACAGTAGCCCAATAAGCCACGGCAATCTCTTGTGTCATAACAACCTATCACAATAAAAAAAGGAAATGAAAGAAAAGAAATATAAGAAAAAGAAAAAAGGAGAAACGAAAAGAAAGAAACGAAAAAAGATAAAAAAAGTTCAATTATTGGCTTGCGTTAATGTCATGTTTAGTATTCTTTTGGGGAACACAGTAATACAAAACTTGTCGAACTTTTAGACCACTTTAGGTATCGAGATATCATCTCATCATTCCTCACAGCCTCGGTATCAAGCATTAATTAAGCGTGGCCTATCATGTGGAAAAGTCGATTCTATAAAGAGTTTCTCTGTAAGTAATCACTCCATGTATATGATTCATTTAAAGACATAAGACTGAGCAAATACAACATGACTAATGTCGTTCAAAATTTTTGCCAACTTGGTAATGCATAAGTCAAAGATTTAACACGAGGAAGGTAATCATTTCGTAGTCAAAATCCAAGTTTTGGATTCTTGTACGATGACTAAGATGACAAGATCTGCAATATTTATATTTCAAATTGTTGGATGGTTCTGTTTTTTTGGTAATACATACAGAAGAAAATTTTAAATTATCTGATAATTTTGCTTACCACCGCCAGTGCCACCCCCTCCTGCAACAAGAAATGTCTTGAATAAGTAATCAATTTTGTTATATTTTTACAATATATTTAAAAGCTCATATCCGTAGCCGCCATGGTAGATGCACCAGACGTAAAAGGCAAGGGCGGACCCAGAGTCATCCTTCAGGACTGGGTGCAGCATTATAGAAATTGGAAACCAACCAGAGAATCAAGAGGATCCATAGGATATTTTGGAAAAGCATTGAAAAGAAAAGGGACCAAAGTCGTCTTAGGAAAGAGTGCGCAACCCCTGCATCCTTCTCCTTGAATCCACTGAAAGATCAATGATAACTGTCTCGAAATTACAAAAAAAAAAAAAAAAAAAAAAGCCTAATTAGTTTGTACATTCCATCTAGTTTCTGACCTGTATTTGGTTCGATTTATGTTATCCGTGTTGCTCTGTATAGCAGTAGACTATCCTACGTGCAGTCAAAGAAAAAAGGGCGGAGCATCTCTATGATTACAGACAAATCTCTTAGTGTGTCATAAGATCTATCTATACGTGACCAAGGCTTTCACACAAAGGGAGATTTTCCACTTGTTTTGAACTAATAGCTGTTACCTGCTTTCTTCTGGTTGATCCATTCAATGAATTTACTAATACGAGCAAACACACTGAAATGATCAGTACGACACATTTCGTGTCCCCAGCTGACAGCACCACGGAGAACCCATTGACTACTCTCTTTGCACACGAATGGCCCTCCACTGTCTCCTTGGCAACCACCCTTGCCTTGACCACCTGCACAGATCATGGTTTCTCGATCCACTGGACCAAGTTTGCCATTAACACGAGCGCAGTCTGAATGTGAGGCGACAGGAAGCGTTGCTTGTTGAAGAGTGTCTGCAGCGTTTCCTCCACCAATTGTACGTCCCCAACCTTGTCAAGAGAATCATTGATTCAAAATCAAACACCGTAAAGTTTTGATCAAGAAGAAGGAAAAATCCATTGAAACAACAACAAAGAAACAAACAAACAGACAGACAGACAAAACAAAAACGAAAATCAACCAACCAACCAACCAAACAAACAGAACGAAACAGAAAAGAAAATCAAACAAGGAAAAAAAATCCACACGGAATTCGAAGACTAAATTTGTTTGCAGGGAAGAGGACACGGCAAATGAAATAGACATTTTCAACTACAAAGCTAAGCGGCAAAAAAAAAAAAAAATGAAAATGAGAACGACACAATAATTGGATTTTTCAATGAGTGGACGCATTGCGTACATGGCACTGAAGCTCTGGCTTGATTAAAAAAAGATATAGGCTAACTGGTTATTAAGAAACCCTAATTCTAGCATTTAGTTATATTTCGAATGGATGGATAAATCAGTATCCATAGCGATGGTTACCTGTGATGTAGCACTGAGTTCCAGGATTTGCTCTACTCCCAGCCTTAGGCAGACATACCGTATTGACCTGTGAACTGATCTTTACGGGTCTCTCGAGCTGTATAAGAGCGATATCATTCCTTAGATGCCTCATGCTGAATCCTTCGTGTTTGAAGAGCTGACGAAGACGCAGTGTTTCCTGAACAGACGTCGTTCCTGTTCTTCGATGTGCACCTAAGAATATAATGTATTCTTAATTTCTCTGAATGGGAAATTCCAGATAGGAGTAATGGAAAGTTGAGTTATTAATTTGTTTGTTGGTTTATTGGTTTGTTGGTTGGTTTGTTGGTTTGTTTGTTTGTTGGTTGGTTGGTTGATTGGTTGGTTGGTTGGTTGGTTGAATTGGTTGGTTGGTTGGTTGGTTGGTTGGTTGGTTGGTTGGTTGGTTGGTTGGTTGGTTGGTTGGTTGGTTGGTTGGTTGGTTGGTGGGTGGGTGGGTGGATGGGTGCGTAGGTTTGTTTGTTTGTTTGTTTCTGTGCTTGCTAACCAGACATCTAAGATAATTTGGCTTCCGTCTTTCATGCATCCCTTTCTCCTATCTGCCCCTGTCTCTGCTTCAAGACTCTGTTGATCCTCTGTTTGCTTCTGTATTTGTCTGGTACGCTGTTAGTTAACCTACTCTCTGTCTGAACAATTAACTCACTTAAAATCTAGCGTAATCTTATCAACGACACTGACTTTCACTCAGTCAATAGAGTATTCTCACCCACTACAACAGTGTATCCACTTGGTCTTGGGTTCCTATCTACGCAATGAGCGGCGGTTACAACCCAGTCAGGATCAATCAAGGATCCTCCACAAATGTGACGACCATTAACACGAAGAGAGATCTGCCAAGGCCATGCATGTGGTGATGCGTTCTCTCCATTAACAACACGAGCGCTGAATGGGCGTCGCCCACAGCCTGTAATGGGGATAAAAGATGAAACGCAATCAAAACTTGAAAAAAGAGTTTAAAATAAGCAGATCAGAAAATATGTTCTTCTTTCATAATATTTTACCATCAGATAAAGATGGCCCAAGAAGGCAAAGAATTGTCGCAGTAATAAAAATCATGGCTGGACAGGTCACACGAAGTATCCAAAGATAACTAGAAACTTAACTTTGCCTGTTTTAAAAGCAGTTTGCAGCTTTATCTGCTGTCAGGTGTGTTGGTGGACAAAATATGAAAATATGATTGAGTCAACATAGCTAACGCATTTGTTCCAGCTGATATTACAACCAGGCCAAACAGAGTGTGAGCTATTAGAAATTTCGGCACGTAAATGTCGCAGAAAAAATGTCCCAATATTAAATTGCATATATAAGTTTTTAACTTCTAGGATTTATCATCTAGGTTTTTTTATTATCAAAGATTTATTGATCGTTTACGTCTTTACGTTCCGTCACTTTCTGCAGGTTTGCGTAGGTCCCGTGCAAAACAGCGCATAAACTGGAAAACAGACTAGTAACAAAACACTAACCATCTTTCAGTCATATCATGCGATGTATATTTCAGCCGACACCTGAGGCAATACGCAATGATATTGTTCTTCTTATGTATACTTTTATTCGATATGCTTCTTGTCCTTCTTTTCCCTGACACTGACATCATTTACCAAATCGCAAACGGTTTTACATTGTCTCGAGCGCGGCGAGTAGTTTCGCTAGTGCAAAGTTTTGAACATTTTGTGACATCAGATCCATTGTCAATTATTGTACAGTGAATGAAAAACCGCTTGCATTTTTTTTTTTTTTTTTTTTTTGCAGTAAATATTTTTGGTGGTGAAAGTTGGAAAATTCTCATCAAAAAGCATAATGACAGAAGGAGCGTGCGCGACGAAATGCGTCGGCGCCGTTGTCTAGACTCTTATTGACAATGGCATAATTCAGCCAATCACATTACGAGAGTTTGCTCGAGTACTCTAAAAACGTAAAATCGACTTTTGCTCGTTTCTATATCTCCTCTCTCCCTCACTTTGATTCTTTGCGAATATCAAAAAAGAATACTATAGAGAGTGCTCCCTTTTCTAAAAAATCCAATTCCTTGAACTATGTGTATGTTATGCTCGTAGAGGTGCCCAGTGAGCGGGTGCCTATGGACGATTTGCCTTTCGTAACTGGTGCACTTTTATAGATTGTGTTTTTAAACCTTCTCTAACAAGTTTATTAAATTTCATTTTTTAGGAAAATGGACATATGTAAATAAGGGAAATCTGTTTAAAGTTTTTTACAAGATTATGATCTTTCATAACTGCAGTCAACAGACTTGGTTTATAATGATAAAACATTACTAGTTTCTTATCTAAAAGGCCGTTGTACTAGTTTCTGTTGCCTGGTATGCCATAGTGTAACTGACAATAGTTTCACTTTAAGATGATTTTTCACCAGTCTGCATTTCTGAACATTTAACGAATCAACTGTTTGCAATCAGGTACTGCCCTCTGCTAACCACTCGTTTTCACAGACAATCTATTTTCCTTTCCAAGGTTTTTATTTAACAAATAGATTCCATTTTTCCGTGCGTCTGTATTCCAATAGATGCACAGAAGACGTGCATGTGGCGAGAACCAAAAAGTACGCCACGAGACGAAGTCGAGTGTAGTTCTGAACGTTTTCGTCTAAAATAGGTTATACATTTTGACCATTTTAGTCTGAAATGTGATGCGTTTTTATGAGGAAACTCTCATATATATTTGGTCTGAGATAAGGTCACTATTGTCTGGAAAATCATTGACTTGTTCTCTGTAATAGAGGGGGGAATTATGTCTTCAGAATAGCGGCACCCCACACCCTCAAATAGCGAGGAGTACCTCCTTGGACCCCAAGGGCTCACTCCTTTATATCATTGAATCCAAACACAAACATGATCTGTTTTACAATGCAATCTTTATTTCATCTAGCTAGATTTAACTGCTTTCAAACTAATGTATGTAAGGCTTTGGGCCGGAATTTTCTGTCCATGTAGCCCTTCCTAAAAAATAAAAGATAACACATGGATTCCATCCTTGATAGAGTAATTTCGAAACGTAGCTTGGGTAGGATGTATAATGCGAGTAAAAAAATCTTGACTTTACTCGCACAAATGAGTATTGATTTGCAGAGTTAACCATTTTTCTTCTATCATGCAACCAATGTATCACACTTATTTCCATGATATCTTTCCCTCCCCTGTCATTCAAATTTTGCACAAAAACACCTCGACAGAAAAATCACGAAACAACAATGAAAAGGGGGGGAAGCATCTTATTGCATCATATTAAACTCGATTTGTGGAGCATCAAAGAGAGACGGTGAGTCGATGGCATGAATTGTAAGATAATACAATGCAAATTATTTGTATATGCATCGCAATCATATTTACCTAACACAGTCTACATGTTCGTCTGCAAGCGTATTGAATATTTTGATATCTGCATTGACTGGCGAATTGAGGACAACGGGGGTCGCTGTCGTAACACCCTGTGGAAATTGAAAATATACACCATTAGAAATACAGTCGGGCATTTCCCTGCAGACAGCTTCAGAATATCTATGATTTTGTTGTTGTTGTTGATGTTGTCGTCGTCGTCATTGTTGTTGTAGCTGTTTGTTGATGCTGTAGTATTCTATGGAAATTTTTATTTACGTGTTACCTTTTCGGCGGCCATGTTTGATGACGTCATGTTTTATAAAATGAATCTTATAAGAACCGAATTAGATGCATCATAACTGAAACTCCATAGATGATGCAGAAATCCTTGGATACTTATAACTCATGATTAACTTCTGTGTGAAGATCATCATTGATGAAGAAACGATGTACAAAAAATAAGTGAAAGGGAAACATCTTTCAAATTAAATAATTCGACGTCAAATAAAAGCCTGCAGCAGAATATAGAACTGGTTTCATCAAGAGACCATAATACTAAGAGAGCGAAGCTCAGTATTGATGTCTGTGCCATGTTCGTGGCGGCTAAGGCTATTTTTAGTAACTTCGCCATCGCGCGAGCAAGGCACTTAAACAATAGAATTCAAACGGTCCCTTCCGCGCGCACGCCAAAAATCAAATTCTATTGGTTGAGGGCCTTGCGCGCGCGACTGGCGAAGTTACTAAAAATAGCCTTAGCCGCCACGAACATGGCACAGACATCAATACTGAGCTTCGCTCTCTTAGTATTATGGTCTCTTGGTTTCATAGAATAACGAAATCTGTTTTTAGTAGATCTAAAAGGAATCCGAACGAATTAGCAGTTTCTTGTGTCTTTATTTTCTTTATCTTACCAGAACCACCACCACCGCCACCGCCACCGCCACCTGTAGAAATAAACGGTTTAAAATCAGCAACGGGAACGATAATAAATTAAGGCCGTTTTTCTGCAAAAAAGACCAGGTAATGACCGTAAAAGTGCTTTAAGGCTTTCACGTTACTGTCTTTTACCTGATTTCCTCTGGTTGATCCACTCTATAAAGCTGCTGACACGAGCAAACACAGTATAGTGATCCGTACGACAGTCCCTATGACCCCAGCTGACAGCACCACGAAGTACCCATCGACCTCCCTCGTTACACACAAATGGTCCGCCACTATCTCCTTGGCAACCACCCGCCCTTCCTTGACCACCCGCACAGATCATCGAGCGTTCGTCGACTGTGCCAAGTCGGTTATTGATGCGACTACAAGCACTGTGAGAAGCTACTGGTAGTATGGCTTGTTGGAGAGTGTTTGCTGAGTTGCCACCGGCGACGGTACGTCCCCAACCTTAAGAAAACAATCAACTGAATTTGGATGTTTTTCTTTGGTCAAAAAGGAAGGAAGGAAGGAAGGAAAGAACGAGTCAGAAGAAGTAGGTTTTTTTTGTTCTCGTTTTTTAGTGCACTCACCTGTGATGTAGCACTGAGCTCCAGGATTCGCTCTAGATCCAGCGTGAGGCAAACATACCGTATTGACCTGTGGGCTGATCCTTGCGGGTCTCTCGAGTTGCAGAAGAGCAATATCATTCCTGAAGTGCCTCATGCTGAATCCCTCGTGCAGGAAGAGCTGGCGGAGTCGAAACGTTTGCTGGACGGATGTAGATCCCATTCTTTGATGTGCACCTGAAGATGCAAATTAAGGCTTAATGATTTAATGTTTTATGCTTATTTCATTGTTTTTATTGACCTTTTTTCATTTGTCTGGTCGTGAGAGTGTAACAGTTTCAAGAATGTTTAGAACTTGTTCTCAGCTGGTGTCTTTCAGTTATTTGGAACTATTCGCGCTGGAAGAAAATGCATTGTAAATTCTAGGTATTTGCAGAGTTTCCTGGTTACTTTCTGAGTTACACAGAAGTGGGCAACAAAATTGATGTCATCGCAATACGCGCGCGTGACTCCTGTAAACCTCTGGTTATGTATTCCTTGTTTGGGTTATACCTGTCCGCTGACTTGTACCTTTTTACCTTTCCAGTTTAACTTCTGCCTCATGATTGATAATTTAAGTCCTTATGACTGATCAGCTAGCTGTCTTACAAATGTACAGGGACCGCGGGACATCCTAAAAAAGTGGTTGGGCCGGCTATACAAAAGACCAATATGGGAAAAAGTGGTGGGGCTATACAAAAGACCAGTATGGGAAAAAGTGGTTGGGCTATACAAACGATCAGTATGGGAAAAAGTGGTTGGGCTATACACAAAAGACCAGTATGGGAAAAAGTGGTTGGGCTATACACAAAAGACCAGTATGGGAAAAAGTGGTGGGGCTAAGATTGGAAAATATAAGAGACTAATAGTATGGGAAAATGGAAAATGGCAGGGCTATATATAGCCCTCCTAGCCCCACCCCCTCCGCGGGCCCTAATGTATACTAAATCTCTCAATGTTCTTTTTTATGTATGGTTCTCTTCACTTACCCACCACAACAGTATATCCACTTGGGTAGGGATTCCTCTCAACACAATGAGCTGCTGTTACAACCCAATCAGCATCAATCAGTGAGCCTCCACAAATGTGTTGGCCATTGACGCGAAGTGAGATCTGCCAAGGCCATGCATGTGGAGCTGCGTTCTCTCCATTAACAACACGAGCGCTGAATGGACGTCGCCCACAGCCTGTAATTATAAGGGGGATAAAAGCCACTAGGTTTGGAAAAGAAAGTGAAATCGACTGCCTCCTAGTCCTGATTCAGCAACAGTTTGTTTCGGCGAAAATTAAATTAAATTGTGACATTAAATACAAAGTAACTGATATTCAATTAATTAAGAAGTGGGAACACAAAATGCCACATTACGGCTACCTTACCCTCAGATAAAGATGGGCCAAGAAGACAAAGTGCTGCGAGAAGAAGAATCATGGTTGTCGGAAAATCACTATAAGAAGATCAGTTTCCAATTTACCAAATGATAACGTGAGATTGCAACCAGACGTTTTAAGCACTTCGATCTAAATCTCAATATATCAGCTGAGTCTGCTATGTGGCATGTTTGCTGGAGAACCGCCACAAAATGCGTCAAAATGAACTTACTGGATCAATACAAAGAGCACATCTAAATCAGCTGAAACTGCACGAGGGTTCAGCTAAACAAATACAGAATCAGCCTACAGAACGTCTGCAAACGAGGTACCACTAACAAAGATGTTGAGCTGTTTGCTTAAACGCTGCCTAGGTCTTGGCCAATGCTTTACTCTTGTCTCAGACAATAGATAAATACGTACCGTTCAATGTTTAAGCATTGTTTGAGCAATCGATTCGTTATGTTTGATAGAAACAAATGCATTAAAGTGAGTCGGAAATGAACAAAATAATCTTGTCCAAGATAGAGAGATTTGTCGTTAAGTCTTGCTTGCTTGCTTGCTTGCTTGCTTGCTTGCTTGCTTGCTTGCTTGCGCATACTTTCCTTCCTTCCTTCCTTCCTTCCTTCCTTCCTTCCTTCCTTCCTTCCTTCCTTCCTTCCTTCCTTCCTTCCTTCCTTCCTTCCTTCCTTCCTTCCTTCCTTCCTTCCTTCCTTCTTTGCTTGCTTGCTTCCTTCCTTCCAGCCTTCCTTCCTTCTTTGCTTGCTTGCTTGCTTCCTTCCTTGCTTCCTTCCTTCCTTGCTTCCTTCCTTCCTTCCTTGCTTCCTTCCTTCCTCTCTTCCTTGCTTCCTTTCTTCGTTGTTTGCTTGCTTGCTTGCTTGCTTGCTTGCTTGCTTGCTTGCTTGCTTGCTTGCTTGCTTGCTTGCTTCTTTCTTTCTTTCTTTCTTCTTTCTTTCTTCTTTCTTTCTTCTTTCTTTCTTTCTTTTTTCTTTTTTTCTTTTTTTTTTCCTTCTTTCTCTCTTTCTTCCTTCTTTCTCTCTTTCTTCCTTTCTTGTTTTTTCTTTCCTTCTCTTTTCCTTTCTTTCAATTTTCTTTCTCTCTTTCTTTTTTTTTAATTGTCGTTTCTTTCTCTTTTCTTTATATTTCTTTCTTCATTTTCCTTTCAACTGCATGCAATTTTACATAGAAATGTATCATAATAGGCCAAAGACAATATATATTCATGTAGACAAGGCGCAAAACTGAAAAAGTCGATCGCAAAAAGTGCAGAAGGCATTTTTGGGTAGAGGCTGGTAACATAACTATCCTAAACTAATTTTTCACGCTGAATCCGAATATGCTTGTTACCAAGACGTATTCTGCAATCTTATCGTGTAAATGACGTATTTTGTGTATTGCTACAGTCATTTCATACTAACGGCTTTTTCATGTAATTCCAAAAGTTCCCAAACTTAAAAACAATTACCATAGCTGGAAAGAGCATATCAAAATCAGTAAAACTGTGCAGTTTGAAGGATATCAGTTGAAAACTCAAGGAGATACGAATTTTCAAAAAACGAAATTTTGTATGAAAACACTTACAGTTATGCAAGAGATACAAACAAATTTCGATTCGATAGTATGAAATGACTGTAGCAATACACAAAATACGTCATTTACACGATAAGATTGCAGAATACTTCTTGGTAACAGTCATGTTCGGATTCAGCATGAAAAATTAGTTTAGAATAGTTATGTTACCAGCCTCTACCCCAAAATGCCTCCAGGTATCTGATTTTTCGAAAATGCGCCTTGTCTAATGTAGAATAAAATTGACTAATCAATATTCTAGAACACGTCCATTGCATGTATAAATATTATTTCACTGTGGCTATATTTATTTGAGCATCGAATTCGTGGCCTTATTAGCCACTTTCATACCGTGAAGACTGGGCACGAGTCCCTTAAACTTTGATGATGGCAACACAAAACGTATGTAGTCAGAAAGAGCACAACGAGCTGTATATAATCCCGAAGTTTGATGTTAATCGGATATACATTGAAAGAGATACAGCAGTTCAAACATGCTAGATTTTACAAAGAAATGTATGGTTGTAGGGACAAATGTCCACAAATGTCCCTACAACCATACATTTCTTTGTAAATTCTAGCATTTTTGCACGGCTGTACGTTAGTCAATCAATATTAAACCGATTAACAAACACTCGAAAAGCAAGAGAAACACCCGGCTACGCCTCGTGTTCCTAAGCTTGCTTTTCTCTTGCTCTACATCTTCTATCGTGTTTATATCACAGTACAGAGACATGCGCGCGCGTTTTATATTCCTTAAATAAATAATAAATTATTATAAAATAACTCTTATAGAACGCGCGCTCTGATTGGCTAAAAATCCGTGTTTGACGAGAGTAACTATCAAACACGCTCACGTCAATTTGATTTTTCGCCGGTGTTTTCTTTTTCCTATATTTTCGTCTATTTGCGTGTTAGATATTTTTAAAACTACGGCGAGTGCTTCCACAGCTCTCGAGTGTTCTCCCAACATCACAAGTGTTTTGATCAGGTTATCGGACACGGGAAACCGTTTTTTATTCCTTAAATCAAACGTTTAATAACGCCGCTTGCTAAAGAAATAATGCAGCAGTTATAATACATGGTACTCGGATTTCAACCTTCTCCGTTAAGAGATCGAAAAGGGTTAAAATTCGAACTATGTTCATATCTAGGCTGTCACGAAAACGAAAACCACGTTTTATGTCGGATCTTTAACGATGTAAATCAGAAATCCGTTTTATCTATCAAACGTTTAATGGCGCTGCTTGCTAAAAATAATGCATCATTTAGAATACATAGTGCCATATTTCGACCTTCTCCATCCAGTCCATCCAGAGAAGAAGGTTAAAATCCAGACTATGCTCATATCTAGGCTGTGAAGGAAACGATAGGTGTCAGCAGACAAGCACAATTAGGAAAATAAGCATACTGACTTTAAAGACGTTTATCAGAAAACTGTTTTTATCTATGATTATAAGTGTTGTATTTTAGAACATGTGTAAGAATTTTTGTTCGGGCGACGTTTGAACTCTGGCCCTGCCCACAACAGACGTATGCTTACTTGAGTAAAAGAACGAATTCGTCGAAATTTATCCGAATTTTCGTTACTGAAGCTCCGCGCCATCTGGAATGTGTGCATTAGTTCTGGAAATGGTAGCCACTAAGGTTTGAAACCAAAATCCAACTCATAACAATTTAAGTAGTTCAAGGTTATTGCAATGTTGCGCGAAACAGAACGTGTGTTAACCCCTGCAACAGGCGCGCGCAATGCCCCAGAAAAAACTCGGTTGTACTGTTACGTCAAAGTTTTAGGTATATATAAATTTAATTATAATTAGTATTCAGTTATAAACTATTGTCAAAGTCATCACGTGTTACAGCGCCGTTACAGTATAGTTTCAGCGTTGTAACACGTGAAATATCATGAATAGGTTCATAGTGAGAAAATTGTAGTTACCACGTGACATTGGTAGATAATTTTATAGTTTTTTGAGTGCTATATGTGGATTATTCAGGCAAAGTCACATCTCTAACGGGATACTTAAAACAGCCAAAACAATATCCATTTCTAACTAAAGAACTCCTTATACGGTTAAAATTGGCTATTAAATTGGAGTCAAAGTCCTCTCTGTGAGCTGGAAAAACTATCCAGGAGTCATAACTATGTCTGAGTAGACTGCATATAAGCCAGAGCCTAGCTCCACAAATTTAGATGAGTGCAAAGAAGAACTAAGAAGAGTCCACGAAAGAATAAAAGAGAAGAGGTCGATTCAGCTGAACTGGTTTCTTACAGTACTTCTATAGCTGTTGCACAAAACGTTGCACGATCTGTTGCAAGGTTGGTTGGCTAGTGCTTCAGAAAAAGAACTCGTTCCTACTTCTCTAACTGTTGCGCGCACCTGTTGCAGGGTAGGACACACGCACGATGCATGTTGTGTACAATGTTACAAGCTACAGGGAAAATAACATCTTGTGTTCTGGGTTTCTACAAATTAAGCAACAAGCTACCCCATTAACAATAGCCCCAGCACAGGTCGCATGAGACTATGTATAGGATAATTCGTCAGGCAGAGCAATGAATCATTTAAAAGATTTCATCATGTAATCAGAGAGTAAAGACATTCAAGCTCCTGGGTACTTGGTTTGACGAAAATCTCAAATGGTCAGATCACGTGAAGTATGTGCAATCATCGTGTTATGGTGTCTTGTCAACACTTCGGAAAATACGAAAGCTGGCACCATTTCATATAAAGAAGCAACTAGCTGAAAGCCTGGTGCTTTCAAGGCTACACTTCAATGATACAGTATGCTATCCACTTCCTGCATACTTACAGAAAAAGATCCAGAAAGTACAAAACTCTGCAGCAAGCTTTGTCACCAATCACTTTGCTACAGAAGAAGATGTCATGAAGTTAGGATGGCTTTCAACTAAGGAGAGAACTCAATTTCATTTACTTCGATCTGCTCACCTGGCCATGTTTAACTCATCGTGGCCAGAATATCTTCCATTAGAGAGGCATGCACCAAAGAGACAGCTACGCTCAAGCACAGCCCCACAACTTACTATACCCTTAACGACAGGAACTTTTCAAGATTCAGCATCTAAATTATTTAATGAACTTCCTACACAGTTACGATTGTGTTCAGAATCAACAACGTTTAACCGCAAGGTTAAAAATATTTTGTGGGAAAGGGCAAAACAGCGGTTAATTTCCAAATAGATTAAATTAGTAAATATATTACCGTATAGGGAAGAGCAGGTTTAAAATTACTATCATTAATTTTTGTTAATATCTTCTAGGCTGAATTTCAGGGAAGAGTAGATTCATAATTTATAATTATTACTATTTATTTTGTTTTACTTTTACGGGGGGAGGGGGAACGATGTGTAATCGTTAATTAATCTGTAAATAGTTGAATATGTTTTTAATACTTCAGTTCTTTCTGGGAGGGGTAATTATCTATTGGGTCATATTAATTTAGATTGTTTTTATAGTTTTAGTTTCAGATGTATAGCTACCATGTAGAAAAGCTGGAATAAACCATTATTATTATTATTATTATTATTATTATTATTATTATTATTATTATTATTATTATTATTATTATTATTATTATTATTATTATTATTATTATTATTATTATTATTATTATTATTATACCTGATTTTAGAAGTCCCTCGATAATTACAGACGATGAATACCGCCCTGATCTACTGCTTGTCAAACCTGATGGTTTATTATACGTTCTTGAACTAACAGTGGGTTTTGAATCAAATCTCCAGAATAACATTGAACGGAAAAAAGTTAAATACGAAGTCCTTTTCAAAAACTTAAAACGTCAGTTCAAAAACGTGATATTTGTAAATCTTTCTGTGAGTGCTCTAGGTGTGTTTGCCAACGATTCATCAAGTTTTATAACAATGTTGGATGATCTAGGTGTCGATGATAAATTTAAAAAGTATATTGTAAGATCGATTGTAAAGATTGCTATCAGAACTACGTATTACATATTTTGCTGTAAGAACAAGACATGGACGAATCCAGAACTAATGAAATATTGTTAAGGAATTTTTTTTTTTTCTTCTTTCAAGTTTATGTAAATGTTGAATGTATCTAGTTTATGATAATATTGTTAATCAAGTAGCCAATTGTATTTCATCTATAAGTAGAGAGATTTACAATTGCACGTACATGTAACAAAACATAAAAAATAAAGTTTTCATTATTATTATTATTATTAATGAAAGCACTAGGAAAGATTTAAAAGGTTTACTTTTTTGTGTTATTAAGTTTCTAGGCAGAAATGACATTTAATTTCCCAATATTTTGAATACGACAATATAAAAACTTGCGCGAGTTTGGCATTCTGCATGCATTACGAGATTCTCTGTGGAGTTTTCGGGGATACATTTTGATGAGATCATTTATAATTTAATTTCTCGTCTACTTACACAATTAAACTCAAATCGACCAAGTAACTAACAAATTTGGTGTTAATATTGAAGAACAAACGCGTACATGTAAACAACTACGAACTTTGTTTTAAAACGATGAGCTAAAATCAATCCAAATTTTAAATCACATTAACTTATAAAATAACTTACCTTTGCTGATGTCTTAATCTGATTAGCTCTAGAGATATTCCTGAAATAAGAAACGTGGATTCCAACTGAACATCTTCAGGGATGCCGATCATTTCACTTTTGGAACGGAAATAAAAATCCATAAGTAATTGCGCACGTAACGGCTTGAAGCTTGCTGTACTTAAAATAATCATGGAAATTTATTGATCCCTCTTCAATCGACTAGATTTTGATTGGAGCTTCTATCTCCCTGGGGAATTGGGACAAATCGATGGAGTAAAACAATGCAGACAAGCTCGATGTTCCTGAAAACTTATTCTTTTATTTTCTCTTTCTATTTATTTACAAAACAGCTATTTTTTGATAGCTGGACTCTGATTGGTTCATTTCTTTCCCTGGGGAGTATCAGCATTACAATGAAACTTCGCCGAATAGACTACCCCGATTAGTCATTAAATTTATTAAGTGTCTAGGTAGCGCAGCGATCTAAGGTGATATCTAAAGGTATGGATTAGGGTCCGGATATCGTCTCCCTCCCTGGCCTTCGGGCTAAGATAACTGTAATATGTAGCACCGGGATAGCGTGGATGGGGCCGAAATCTTCATCCGTAACGTAAGTCGATTCGATGTCTCAGCTTCTCAGAATGTCTCGGGAGAATCGTCCCATAATTTCATTTTTTTTTCTTTTTTCAGTTCTTTATTCAGTCTGTTATTTTATTTCCGGGGGGTGCTCTTTAAGGGGTTACAGGTTCGATCCTCGTCGACGCCGGGTTCTTTTCTGACTTCTTTTTTCTTCATTTTTTCCGTTTTTTTCCCAAGCTTTAAGTTAAAATTACATCTTTTTGAACTTGTTTTTAAATGTTTGGTGTTTTTAATATTTTTCATAAATTTTATTTTAATTTTAATTTTTAATTATAATTATTCATATATCTCCATGCATTGTTTCTGTGGGTGCATTTCTAGACATTACAAATTTCTTTCCTTTTTTCCTTTTCTTTTTTCGGATGTCCTGACATTTTTCCTTTTTTTTTTTTCTTTTTTCGAATATCAGGACTTTTTTTCTCGCAAGTGATAATATTTTTACTTTTAAATGTCTCATAGGAAGAGACAGTTGAATACCGCCGAATATACAACGGCTGTCCTGCTGGAAAATTGGTATATATGGTGTGGGATAAAACACGATATAATGTCTGGTTCACGTTAACGACGCAAGACAACGCTGGACGACGAAAGACAACGAAAGACGATGCAAGTCGACGCAAGACGACGTAAGCCCGCGCAAGAAAAATAAAACCTTCCGTTCTTTTGCGCTAGCGTTTATGCTTGCGTCGCTACTTTTACAAGTGAAAACACGAGCTTGGCGTTGTCTTGCTTCGATAGTGAAAACCAGGCTATCGTTTTCACTGTTCTCCGATTGTGCTGTATGTGCCACCTGATCGACGTACACCAGAACGTTCCATTTGAACACGCAAATAGGGGTGAGGGGAGGAGAGGGATGAGGGAAACAGGTAACAAGCTATCCCTGAGTTCCGAGACTTAAATAAGCATTGATGATGTTTGAAAAAATCAGTCATTTTGAGAGCATTTCTAACAGGGTATATTTGGCTTTCAACCTGGAAATGACCGTAATCCACATATAATCAGACTGGGAAGCCTGTGGCAGCTGTGCTTGTGAAAGAGTGTTGCCCCGTGAAAGATTTTAGTTCCAAAAAAAAAAAAAATTCAAATCTTTTAGTTGTTTAAGCAGGTTGGATTTCTGGCAACCATTATTGGCTGATGTGGACCTGCTGGCACTCACACTCACTACCTCTACATTAAATATTTTTCATATACATCTCTCAACTCGCATGTTGATTTCTTTTTTTAATTGCTTGTGAAAGACTTGTGTACTGTGAAACTTTGTTGTGTTCTGTGAGAGATTGTTGTGTTTCCACGAAACTTTGTTGTGTTAAGTGAAATTAAGATTGTTGTGTCCTACGAAACTTTGTTGTGTTCAGTGAAAGATTGTTGTGTTCCACGAGACTTTGTTGTCTTTTCAAAGGAATTTTGCATTGTGTTTTGCCCCTGTGCCGGGCCACCGTACAATTAACGTACTGACAAGACAAACATTCTTCTAAAACCATCATTTTGTCAAGTAATTGCTACACCTGTGGAGTAGACAATGTAGGCAAAAGCGAAAGATCAAAAACTATTCATAAGAGGGAAAATTGAACAGACCAAACGATGAAAAACATTTAGACACGTTCTGGAGTGAACTTTCAACTTTTCAGCAAACGGATTTGTGAATGATTTTATGCCCTTATTCTGCTTTGGAAAAGATGAAGAATTGAATGCAATCTGACACACCATTGAGAGTAAATGAATAGTATTGTGGTGGTTGAACCATTAAGACATAGTAAATTCAGGATATTTGATTTCCGTTTGAGCCGGAATAACGTTGTGACTCGTTGCATTTTAATATGACAATTTTTGTGTGAAATATTTGGCTTAAACACTGGCATCAAGGAGTCTCCTATAAATTGAAAAATTATATAACTGGTGAGTTTTCATTTCTTATTCCTTGTAAAAATGTCGGTCTCATTAGGGGTGACAGACTGCAGAGAGGACGCAGGCTTGTGGACTTTCAGTCGCTAAAGAAAAACAAAACTTTACTGTCTTCAGCAACTGCCTGCCTCTTTCTCTCTTTCTCTCTTTCTTTCTTTTTGTTTTTGTTAAGAGATCCCTGTTTTCCAATTGAATAATAACTTTTTGCTGCCATTATACTGAGAATGACGAAATAATGACACGTTCAATTCGCAATATTATACAAATAAATTTTACAAAGTTTGTGATTTCTATCAACTGCAAGTTTATTTATTTGATCTAACTCATTATAAGCTTGCAAATTTCTGTTTCCATCTTACTATAGTTGACCATGCTTGTGAGTGTAATGGAGTTACCTACGACAAAAGATAAAAAGTTAGACAACATTGCATAACGGATTTACCTGTCATAGAAAACAATATAAGGATCGGTTGGGTATTTAGGGTGCTTTTGTAGCGTTTTAATTTCTGGCTAGGCTTAAAAGCCTAAAGTTCTATACACCTTTTAAAAAAGCGTTGACGTTGGTTGATCAACCTGAATCTGAATCTGATTCAGTTTTTTGGATTTCGTGATTAAGATACGAAAAAGTACAATTCTGACTCAAGACTTATAATCTATATACCAGTCTTACAACGAACTTCGTCATTTGGCTTTAATTTGTATATATCAAAATTTGCAGCTATTTACGTCAACACGACAATATAGTGAATAATGGAGAAAAGAAGGATTTTTCTCGAAGCGTGCCATTCCACCCAAGAAGACATAAATGCAGCAAATGACAGGATTAATATCCCTGACATCTATATAGTACTCTGTGCTTTGAATTTCTTTACGCTGCAACTGTAATAACTATACTTATGAAGCGGTCTTGAGATTTAGCCGAAGCATCCAATTAAATTCCATTATATTCAATGACTAGCTAAATGTAATCATATTGTAATTAACATGAAACCGGACTGCAATTACATGTACTCAATTTTCAAGACTCTTATCAAATAGTTATATATGT
Source organism: Telmatactis stephensoni (assembly GCA_029948255.1). NCBI lineage: Eukaryota > Metazoa > Cnidaria > Anthozoa > Actiniaria > Isophelliidae > Telmatactis > Telmatactis stephensoni. The sequence continues at coordinate 257,923 of JALIZF010001684.1, forward strand.
TGTATTCCTTAAATTTTACGAATTGTCGAGCAGTTACATAATTGTAATTTAAGACCAACTAGACGCATACGTGCGTTCACTCGTGCCCTGGGAGCCTCTTTTAAGAGGCTTCAATGACTCGCCCCGTTCGTACTCTTCCCCGAGCCGTTTCACGCATTCTTCACTTCACCGTAACATAATACAATACCTTTTTTGACCTTTTTAAAGAATATCTGATTAGTCAATTTGTCTGTCAGCAGCTATAAGTGTTTGCCTTTATCATGCATGGGTATTGGATATCTCCAACATGCAAAAATATACCAGTTTATTCAACTTTTTATTTCACTATATATCTCAATTGTTTGCTGTAAAGACTTCTACAACGACGTTTTTGACACAATAACAAATCGTGTATTTTTTCGGCGTTCATGTTTCAGATGTTTTATCCATTACGTGACCAAACGCATCAGGTCAAATAGAGCCTTGGTTCCATGAAAATATATAAATACATTGTCTGGCCAGAATTGTGTTAAAATTCAATACAAAAACCTCTCAAGATCTCTTGAATGCTTGAATGAAAAATATAATTGACTTGCCTCTATGTGCATTCGTTTAGCAACATGTAGGGTGAGAAATTCGTAGATCTCCAGCTCAAAGGAATTGCTCCAGAATTGTGTTAAAATTCAATACAAAAACCTCTCAAGATCTCTTGAATGCTTGAATGAAAAATATAATTGACTTGCCTCTATGTGCGTTCGTTTAGCAACATGTAGGGTGAGAAATTCGTAGATCTCCAGCTCAAAGGAATTGCTACGAGTCGCGAGAGCTTCAGCTTCAGTACTCCATTGAGAGTTCGATATTTGGTCAAAGTATTAGAGATCAAGCCCAAAATAACAGCCCATTCTGAAGCTCTTATAAGTGTCTAGGTATATCTCGAGTTAAAAGCTCCATTTTCTATTGTCTCACTGCTGGAAAAGCCTGTCTCTGAAAGCTATTTTTTGGGCTGTCCGCCATCTTGCATTCCTAAAGTTCCTGACTGGCGTTCACTTCGAAGACCTTCGAAGAGTTCGCACTCGCTCAAAGGTGATGAATGAAGGGCATTGTTTCTTGCGCTCTGAACCAATCAGGAGCTTTAACACGTGACCGATTGCGCAAGAAAGGCCTCTTCTGGTGACGAACAGAGAAAAAAAAAAAAAAAACATTTGCATTTTATAACTCGTTCCCGGCCTAAAGGCCTGGGCACGAGTAATTAACAGAGACCCGAATTTTACCTTAACAAACATTGCATGTCTTCTTGCAGGCTTTTCGGATGACAATATTAACACCACACAATGATTTCCAACCTGGACATGCCGCCGGTATTTGGTCGACACAACCTTTGATGAAATAAAATTAATGAGATAGAGATGAGATGAGATGAGATGAGATGAGATGAGATGAGATGAGATGAGATGAGATGAGATGATCTGAGATGAGATGAGATGCAGATGAGATGAGATGAGATGAGATGAGATGAGATGAGATGAGATGAGATGAGATGAGATGAGATGAGATGAGATGAGATGAGATGAGATGAGATGAGATGAGATGAGATGAGATGAGATGAGATGAGATGAGATGAGATGAGATGAGATGAGATGAGATGAGATGAGATGAGATGAGATGAGATGAGATGAGATGAGATGAGATGAGATGAGATGAGATGAGATGAGATGAGATGAGATGAGATGAGATGAGATGAGATGAGATGAGATGAGATGAGATGAGATGAGATGAGATGAGATGAGATGAGATGAGATGAGATGAGATGAGATGAGATGAGATGAGATGAGATGAGATGAGATGAGATGAGATGAGATGAGATGAGATGAGATGAGATGAGATGAGATGAGATGAGATGAGATGAGATGAGATGAGATGAGATGAGATGAGATGAGATGAGATGAGATGAGATGAGATGAGATAATCGATTATACTCACTTCCTCCTCCTCCTCCTCCACCTCCTCCACCACCACCACCACCACCACCACCACCTCCCCCTCCTCCGCCACCACCACTTCCTAAAATTGAAAACAAGTGCAAGTCTTAATTATTGTTCTAATGTAGATTGTATATACATCCAAAACAAAGTTAAAGAACATCTCGTCAAATATTATCACATATAAATATACATTCGAAAAGACCGGTCATGACTTTTGCTTACACTGATACATCTATGAACTATATTTAAATTAAGATGGTGACATCGTAACAAACATTGACCTGGTGTCTATTTTCTAAATAGCAATAACAGTGTTAGTCAAAATGTTGTGTTTTCTTTACCCATTTTCTGATTAATCCATCCAATGAAGTTGCTGATACGAGCAAATACTGTGTAGTGGTCAGTGCGGCATTGAGAGTGTCCCCAGCTGACAGCGCCACGAAGTACCCATCGACCACCCTCGTTACAAACGAATGGTCCGACCACTGTCTCCTTGACAACCGCCCTTGCCTTGACCACCCGCACAGATCATGGAGCGTTGATCGACGGGGAGGAGTCGGCCATTGACACGATTACAATCACTGTGAGCAGCTACTGGTAGCACGGCTTGTTGAAGAATTGTGGCAGCACTTCCACCGCCAACGGTACGTCCCCAACCTATCGTAATCAAAAGAATAAAAAACACAAAGGATTAAATGCTAACTTGCATGTTTGAAAGCGCTTGGTACATATGGCTTGCTGTTACTGAGCTAAGTATTCCTCTGTGCCGTAATGTGTCAGCCTCTGTGAAACTAGGTAGCCTAGGGGCAGGTCAAGGAATATTCTTCCAGAGAGAGTTCAGCATCAGAGAGAGCCATAAAAAGAATCTTACCTGTGATGTAACAACGAGCGCCTGGTTGAGCTTGACCTCCAGATGGTGGTAGACACACAGTGTTTACCTTCGAACTTGTTGGGACAGGTCTCTCCAGTTGGAGCAAGGCGACGTCATTTTTTAGCTGTCTCATGCTAAATCCTTCGTGTTTAAACAGTTTTCTCAGGCGGAGGGTTTGTTGAACAGATGTTGACCCAGTCCTGCTATGAGCACCTAAATAATTATATATAATTGGTATTAAAAACCTTACATGTTTCAACAACTGAGAAACTGAAAACTAAGTTCTAAAATGCGAAACTTTAATAGAACTTTGGTTGATGTACCATCTAATTTTTCCCTTAGCTTTCTTAGAGAAGCGGTGGGCTTCTCTCTTAAGAAGATTGTCGCTTCCATCTTCTATTTAAAATAATGCACTTAGCTTACCAACGACAACAGTGTATCCACTTGGCCTGGGGTTCCTGTCCACACAATGAGCGGCAGTTACAACCCAGTCAGGTCTGATCAACGAACCACCACAAATGTGACGACCATTAACACGAAGAGAGATCTGCCAAGGCCATGCATGTGGTGATGCGTTGACTCCATTTACAACACGAGCGTTGAATGGCTTTTTGCCACAAGCTGGAAATAAAAATTGGTGTAAGTGTAGTCCACATCTTTGCGAAATCGGAGAAAAAATTAATTAGTTTGCTCAATTAGAGAATAGTTTACAACCAACTCCTATCAAATCCTTTTGGTTGCACTTGAACAATCAATATTTTTCATACAGAGATTGGCCAGAGTAAAATTCAACGATAACTTTAAATAATAAAAGTGACATGATTGTGCGTTAGAACCCATGGTGTAGCTATATGCCTACCTTCAGAAAGCGAAGGCCCCAGAAGAGCTAGTACCAAAACAAGACACGATATCATCTTGGAACCGAATGGAAAAATTACCTCAAGATTTGAGTATATATGTCGTTTTGAATTATAACAGCTGAAATCTGGGCGTTTTTAAGATCCACGACTGGAGTAACAATTCGCGTGCGCTATTTGCTTAAATTTGCACGCAATGTGTGATCAGACATGAAACTCGTTCACAATGGGTGACAAACCCTTCATCATTCTTGAAAAGACACTTGTCGACAAGTATCATAAGCTTTGAAGTTTCTTTAGAATTTCTGTTTTTAAACTTTGTACCGGTGTGCTTGCTCATTCTGTACACCGTGCGTGCTCTGAAAAGCTGAGAAAATTATCTGAACAAGCAGTTGTCGACACAGAAAAACTTCTTTTATCTCAGTTGTCAGATAAGAGTTTTGTTTTTCTAGACTGTTGTGCGTAAGATATCATGTTCAAAAGATTGTATCCTAACACTAAAGACCATCTTTCCAATGATTTTGCAGGACCGAAGTTAGAACAAAACTGTTACTGAAGCAGAATTTTGGGTAATGGTTGGAGAATATGATGATATTTCCAGAGAATGGAACGAAATTGCAAACACAAATTAAGGGCAGGCGAGTAAGCCTTAAGAGCGAGATTCAGTAACTTTTTAAAATTCCTGGACAGAAGTGAAAATTCGTACTCAAGTTTATTTCGCCAAAAAGATCCTTGTTGGAAACTATTTTCGAAAAGCACCTTTAAAAACCCCTGCGATTTTTTTATTTTCTCAAAATATCTCGAAAATATCTCGAAAATATACCCTGGCGCCTTCCGGGCGCCGGCTGGAAATAGTCAAAATTGTGCATCTTTATGACCCTGTAACGCACTAGCAAAAAACTCCACCATTTATTTTGTTTTAACCGTGCATTAACAATCCCTTTCTCTTTGTTTACCTGTAAAAATAACTTTAGAAAATTTACTTTTCCTAGTTCTTATGGTTCTCTGAATTCACCTCAGTCGATCGATCTAAAATCAGACGAAATTTTGAGCAAATTTTCAACTTTATATCTCAAAGAGTATTTCTTTCTAGATTAAAATCTCTGACCCAAAGTAAGGTCTATCACTCTAGTATCGCTGCACTAAATATCGTTTTTGGCCCGTTAAATCCCACTTAGCAAGAGCGGAGAAAGTGAGAGCTATTTTTAGCAAAGTCAGTAATTTGTCACGCAATGCAGGATTTGCGTGACAATTCTGAAAATATTTGAAACATTGAAAACATTGTACTTTTTGCTTCAGCAGCCTATTTCTAATCATTTGTTATCGCTTACATGACTGTTGGTGCCCTAATCGCAAGAGCAAAGCTAAGCCAGATAAGGGAAGTCCACAAGAAAACAATAACCAAATCACACTAGTCAAGTTTATTCTGTTTTTTACATGCTAATGACTCTGAATATTCTAATGAAATGTAATGAGCTGTACTACCTTGCGAAAACTAATACAAAATAACTGCAGAATCCAATACAATTTAACTGCACGCAAAATGTGCGTAAAGGGCAATATATATATAAAATCAGCTATCCTCTCAGAATCGAAAAACAAAACAAACCACTGAGCCTTTGCTCACACCGGGTTTACTGATCGACTTTTTGCAAAAGCTTATTAGCTATCCACTGGACATCATTTAGACATACTTCTTTTATTGACATGCATTTTTACGGTGTTTGGGGCGTTTTTCTTGTCCATTGAACTCCGAACAGCTCATTAGAATATATACATCACACCCAATCCAAAAAACGTTGTCGCAACAAATCCACGGTGTACACTCTAAGACCGCACACAGGGTTTTGGTAGTTTTTCTTTTAATTAATCTATTTACTATTGTCTTTCGTTGTGTGATGTTTGAGCATTTTAAGCATTCCAGCAAGCGTTATGAGCAAGTCACAGATACACCTTTCATTGGTACTTATAGTAATAGTGAAGTGGAAATAGCTTATTGCTAATAATTAATACTTCATTTATTAAATTTGGTTTTCGCAATTAGTTGAAACAATTGTGAAAGTACTGCGGTTTTCGAGTATTCTGCGAACTCTGACCTTCAAACAGTCCGTTAATGGGGTTTCATAAAATCAATATTAAAGTTCCTAAAATCCTACCAAATCAGACCAAGTAAGATCTTTAGACGACATATATTAGCCATACTATCATTGTGGTATTAATAATTCTTCGTATTAGTGATTTTTACTTTTGATTGACAGAAGCATAAACGCAAATAAGCGGTTGGCGTTTGAAAGTCAGAGTTCGCAGAATACCGAAAACCGCAGTAAAAACCCACGACAAACGATTCACAGTTGCAAACATTAACGACATTTTGTAACATTTTACTAGACAGCGCAAAAATGACGCCTCGCCAAAAAACGCCCCTTAAAATTTTATAAAAATAATTAACTAGACCAATGAGGTGATTATTTTGCTGCATGAGAATAATTTAAACAAAATGAAAAAAGGGAACTTTCATTGTCATGTATTGCTACACTTTCATCTGACGAGTTTGTTAGTATCTGTACGAATTACTTGTGAGATCTTTTTCGTGCACGTGAAGTTCATCATGGCTCGATACATAATTTATTCACTAAAAGCACAAAAACAAGAATGCGTCATGTAGCTTTAGTTCAGATTACTATATGTAAGGGACTGGTCATTATTTACAGGGAGGGGGCTGGTGGAAATGAAAAAGGTAACCACTCAATTTTTGATGGCCTATCCCCCCTTTCTACATACATACACACATAACATTCTTACAGAGTGAGCGTAAAAATCTGTGCCCCCCTCTATTTGCACTACCCCTCCTCCCTGTAAATAATGACCAGTCCCTAAGAATGCTAATCAGAGTCCTCTTGTAATTACTGAATTTTTCTAGTGAGCTACAGTAACAAAGCAATAAGCCATTAAGCCATGGCAATAAGCCATAGTACAACGTACTACATATTCATTAGTGTCTATTAAGATGTATTAAGCATATAAAGATATTAGGAATATTTAAAGGAATTTTCATAGTAAATTTTATAGTATTTTTTAGCAATTCATAATTCTTAGTATAATATTCAGCAAATTTCATAAAATGAATGTTATTCTTATTACTTTTTCTTATTATTATTATTATAATTATTTTTCTTATTATCTATTTTTATTATTTTTTAAGCGCATTTGATCATTACGCCATGAAAAATGCGCTTTATAAGTTAATAAATTATTAAATTATTATTATTTCCACTTCACTATTACTGTAAGTACCAATGAAAGATGTATGTATGACTGTGTTGTTGATATTGTATCGTATCGGTCTATTATTCTATCTCCTTAGCTTTAAAACAAGGTAAATATTTTAATATTTTAGAAACTTGAGATATTCCTGTGTATTTGTATTGGCAGTATCAAGTTCTGGGTGTGGCTGTAGATCTCAAACGAAAGGGACACAATATCTTACCAAATAGGACAGGTTGATGGTGATAGTGTGGATGAAAACAGTTATTTTCATTAATTTTAAATTTAATTGAATCCATTAACATAAAACTGGAAGTATTCGAAAAGTACTCGTAAAAAAAGTACTCGTAAAGAATTATCAAATTTAATGGAACACTTCGTTGATGCAACAATCTTGAAGTGAAAATAAACTCCACTGGTGTAGAACTGGAAGTAATCAATGATTTTTGGGCGTGGCGCTACATCAGAAATGAGTCAGCATGTTGTCTTTTATCATTGTTCCAATTCATGCTTGTGCCAAATCATGCTACTAGCAAAAACTGAACAATTCTCCATTATTTGTGCACTATATTCCTGCACTAGTAGAGCAAATTCGTCACTTATTCGTATACCGCAGGTTTACATGCTAATAAACTATGCTTATATATACCTAAAGCTGGCGATACACGCTGCAATTTTTCCTCGCGCTGGCAATGCAATTTCAGTTTTTGTTGCAGAAAAAAAGTTACAGCGTCTGGCATCACTCTGTAACATTCAGTACGAGCGTGCGATGTTTAAAATGGTGTAGAAAAAAGTTCAAACTTTTGAACTTTCTGCAACAATTTTTTTTTGTTGCGAAACATCGTTGCCGCCTATGTTGCCAGACATGATGCACTCGGCAATTTCGTTCTCGCAACAAAATCCCTAAAAGTGCATTGCAATCACGAGAAATGATTGCAGCACGTATCGCCGGCTTAATCCAATGCAAAAAACGTTGTCGCATGCATTAAGCTCACAGTGTACATTCTAAGACTGCAAAGGATTTTGGTAGTGTTTTGGTTGCATAAAACATAAATACAAAAGGCATAATTGCTCATAACGCTTGCTGGAATGCTTAAAATGCTCAAACATCACACAACGAAAGACAATAGTAAATAGATTAATTAAAAGAAAAACTACCAAAACCCTGTGTGCGGTCTAAGAGGCTGTTTATATGGAGGCGAGCCAGCCCAGTAAGCGGGCTGAATTCTTTTGTTTTGTTTTCCCTTGGGGCCAGAGAACAAAAGAATTCAGCCCGCTTACCGGGCTGGCTCGCCTCCATATAAACAGCCCCTTAGAGTGTACACCGTGGATTTGTTGCGACAACGTTTTTTGGATTGGGTGTGATGTATATATTCTAATGAGCTGTTCGGAGTTCAATGGACAAGAAAAACGCCCCAAACACCGTAAAAATGCATGTCAATAAAAGAAGTATGTCTAAATGATGTCCAGTGGATAGCTAATAAGCTTTTGCAAAAAGTCGATCAGTAAACCCGGTGTGAGCAAAGGCTCAGTGGTTTGTTTTGTTTTTCGATTCTGAGAGGATAGCTGATTTTATATATATATTGCCCTTTACGCACATTTTGCGTGCAGTTAAATTGTATTGGATTCTGCAGTTATTTTGTATTAGTTTTCGCAAGGTAGTACAGCTCATTACATTTCATTAGAATATTCAGAGTCATTAGCATGTAAAAAACAGAATAAACTTGACTAGTGTGATTTGGTTATTGTTTTCTTGTGGACTTCCATTATCTGGCTTAGCTTTGCTCTTGCGATTAGGGCACCAACAGTCATGTAAGCGATAACAAATGATTAGAAATAGGCTGCTGAAGCAAAAAGTACAATGTTTTCAATGTTTCAAATATTTTCAGAATTGTCACGCAAATCCTGCATTGCGTGACAAATTACTGACTTTGCTAAAAATAGCTCTCACTTTCTCCGCTCTTGCTAAGTGGGATTTAACGGGCCAAAAACGATATTTAGTGCAGCGATACTAGAGTGATAGACCTTACTTTGGGTCAGAGATTTTAATCTAGAAAGAAATACTCTTTGAGATATAAAGTTGAAAATTTGCTCAAAATTTCGTCTGATTTTAGATCGATCGACTGAGGTGAATTCAGAGAACCATAAGAACTAGGAAAAGTAAACTTTCTAAAGTTATTTTTACAGGTAAACAAAGAGAAAGGGATTGTTAATGCACGGTTAAAACAAAATAAATGGTGGAGTTTTTTGCTAGTGCGTTACAGGGTCATAAAGATGCACAATTTTGACTATTTCCAGCTGGCGCCCGGAAGGCGCCAGGGTGTATTTTCGAAAAAAATTATTTTGAGAAAATAAAAAAATCGCAGGGGTTTTTAAAGGTGCTTTTCGAAAATAGTTTCCAACAAGGAACTTTTTGGCGAAATAAACTTGAGTACGAATTTTCACTTCTGTCCAGGAATTTTAAAAAGTTACTGAATCTCGCTCTTAAAGTGGGACCATCTGATTCTACGATGGCTAAATATACCGATACTTTAAATTTTGACTTTTTTTCAGTTGTTTAAGATATATTAACAAATAAACCTTATCTGTATTGAAGGGATTTGTTAAGGGGTTGACTACAATGATGCAAGACACAACTGTGTTTTTAGCTGACACATGATTTGAACGTGACACGCATGAAACCTAGCAGTGCTTCTATCCTTTCTTTCATAATATAATTCGTGCTCCTTTCTTAAGATTTTCTATAGTTCCTCTTTTGTGTGCCCTTCCTATCTATGATATAGGTATTTGCTGTCATCAGGCCATGGGATGAGATGAGATTGATTTATATTTTGCAAATTCTCAGACTATATCATAAATTATATTGTACACAACAGAGTAGCCTTCGTATGACTATCAAAAAGGAACCGCACGCATACGGTCACGGCGGCACGGTTGCGGCAGGAATTTTGAACCGTTGTTATCTGTTCTAGCCTATGTATGAATAGAAGATTATTGCCAGACTAAGGGCGCACTTCTATCAAGAGGTTTGGTTTTGAAAAATATTGTCAAATTTCTTTCTTAAATTGATTAGGTAGGGCCTACCCCGGGCTCTAAAATCGCCGTTATTTTGGGCGATCTTGGGCTCATTTCGAGTTAGCGCTCTTAGGCACTCTTGGGCGATATTGAGCGATCTTGGGCGATCTTGGGCGAAATTAGGCGATATTAAGCGATTTTAGGCTATTTTAGGGCCCGGAGTAGGCCTTAATTAGGTAGAAACTTAGTAAGAATACCATTTTCCTTTTATTCATACTAGATTTATTTACTTGTCTAGTACTGTAAGATATATTTATAATATATGTTTGGGGGTTTTCGTGGAAATGTTCATTAGGAATGAAAAAAAACCCACAAGGCTGAAGTAATAATTTTAGTTTGAATAAAAAGTATTCTGTCCATCCGATGAGTTAATTTATTTAATTTTTATTCAACTTACATTACTTCAGCAAATCTCATGTTCTGACACCTATCCTAAACAAGAGAATGAAAGCACTTCTTCGTATATTAGGGGCATTAATTTTTGAGGCTTCAAGTCTGTACAGTCTGTATGAATATAAATAGAAATCGAAAAGGTATAAAGGAATAACAACTAATAACAGTAATTAACATGTATAAGAGTAAAAAGGTATAACATTAGGTAACAGAATAGCATTTTCAAAATGACACAATGATCAGTATACCACCTGGCCAACCAGAACTTCTAACTAAAATTGTCTTTTCCGTCTTTCTGTCTGTCTTTCTTTTTAGCTGTTTTCTATTCTGTTTTCTGTTTTCTAATTCTTTTTTGCTGTTTTCTATTCAATTGCAATTTTACAGAGTATCATAAAATATTTGAGATATAACGCGCGTCCTGAATGGCTGGCTACCATGTATATATTTCTTCCTTCCTTCCTTCCTTCCTTCCTTCCTTCCTTCCTTCCTTCCTTCCTTCCTTCCTTCCTTCCTTCCTTCCTTCCTTCCTTCCTTTCGTCCTTTCTTTCGTTCTTTCTTCCTCTCTTTTTTTTCTTATTTTCTTTCTTCATCTTTTTTGCTGTTTTCTATTCAATTGCAATTTTACAGAGTATCATAAAATATTTGAGATATAACGCGCGTCCTGAATGGCTGGCTACCATGTTTATATCAGAGGACAGAGACATGGGTCACACAAACCGTCGAAAATATTTTATATAAGCGATATAAAACGATCGCTTATATTCCTGTACTGTAATAAAAACACTTTGGAAGATGCAGAGCACTCGAAAAGCAAGAGAAACACTCGGCTACGCCTCATGTTCCTAAGCTTGCTTTTCTCTTGCTCTGCATCTTGTCCTTTTCCCCTCTTTCCTTTCCCCTCCGATCTCCTCCCCCCTCGCTGACGCCCTGGGTCTCCGAGGACGTGTTTTTTGGGGATCCCCTTGTTTTGTAAATTCAATTATTTTTTTATTGGCTTTATATTTGGAATGATAAAATCATAACACTGACGTTGTTGGGATTTCAAGCAAATAAATTTTACAAAGTTTGTGATTGTGATCAACTATTGGTTTATTTTTCTATCAGATTACAAGCTTGGAAAATTCTTGATGCTTTCATCTCATGCTTGTGAGTGTAATGGAGTTACCTACGATATAAGATAAAAAATTAGACATTGTATAACGGTTCTACTTGCCATCAGAAACATAAATAAAGATTGGTTGGTTATTTAAGATGCTCTTATTTGATTTTTTTATAGCTATAATGTAGTCGATATCTCAAGAAAGTTGGCCGTTTTTAATGTGATGCCAAATTTTTAGATCACCTTATAAAGTACATTTCTTTTAGTTTAAGAGATGTTGTTCAATGACGAGCAATAATGGCGAAAGTAAAAACGCTACTGAAGAATTAGACCTTTGTGCGAGTTTTCATCCAAATTTTCGTTCTTGATTAACACTCAATTGCTTTTTCTACTGGTTGAAAACTGATGTACCAAAATAAAATACCTGTTTAAAACGGATTTTTGAATCGTACAAAGACTTTTTCTTGAAGTTGTGTTGGGACTAAGCATTATCAAGCATTGTTTCTTTGTTATGGGCTAAGAACTTAAAAACGGCACCGCATGGCCAGGAATTACGGCAGGAATTTCGAATGTTTTTATAGACAACACGGCAATGACACCGTCACGGTACGGCGCGGTCCGTTTCACATTCATACGAAATCTCCTTTAGCCTTTTGTATTTTATATATGAATTTCTATTTCAACGCCACCAACGTTCTTAAGATTGGCCTACTGTGCAAATATTACAAGCTTGCGTAGCAAGCGTTTCTTCGAGAGGACAGGGGAGAGAGTTGGGTTTCCTGTGTAATCCAACACAGGAAACCCAATCCTCTTTAAAACCCATTCCCTTAAAGTGCTATACGCAGGCTAACTAAAATAATATACAATATTTATTTAATTTCTTATTAGTTGATTGATCAGTAAGAGCCCGTTTGTATGAGGTAGTGTAAACCTTGCAAGAGGGAAAACTTTTTGTTTATAGTTTCCTCCTGAAAATATGAATATTTTTGGTCGCTCCTTGGATGTTGTTCATATACCATCCAGTTGTTCTTCATAATATGAATAAAGTGATTGGTTTTCTCATCTCTTTATAATTTTAGTGAAATTTCATAGTACTATCTATTAGAAAATAGTCAAGAAGCCCACGGCACATGTTGCATGCGCACGCATCCGTTTATTCACAGTGCACGCTGACACTAAAAATACACACCAAATGGTCCATAACAAATAGTTAGCTAACTATTTCACAGGTATGAATTTATGGTAGCATTTGCATTGTTCGAAGACCCTTTTTCAATAATTATAATATGATGACCTCTAATTGCCTCTGACACCATGATAGGAATTAGACTAAATCTTAAGCCTTCAACAGTATAGTTGTTACAATTGTTAGGGTGAGAAATTTAAACGAAGCAAACATGTTCAGGTGGCGCGATGTCAGGAGTATCAATCCTGTTACTTCCTGCATTTTTGTCTTTGGTGGAATACCACGCTTTGAGGAAAATCCTTAGATTGTCGTTGTCTTCATTATCCAATATTGTCGTGGTATAGAAACCAATATAGTGGTCTGTCTCGTGTACAGTTGGTTGGACGGATGGCCCTCTTATGCTCTGAGATTTTTGTCTTCAAAAATCTTTCTGTTTGTCCGTATTAAACAAAATCGAAGTCGATGCTTGGAAAGAGAGAGTTTAGTTTGAACTCCCCCTATTTTTGAATTCGACAACACGACAATAGTGGATAATGGAGACAAGAAGTATTTTCATCCAAAGCGTGGCATTCGATTCCACCAAAGACATAAATGCAGCAAATGACAGGATGCGCGCGCACCTGTTTGAATTTCTTTACGCTGCAACTGTACAACTATACTGATGAAGTCTTGAGATTTAGCCAAAGCATCCAATTAAATTCCTATTATATTCAATCACAGACAACTAGATGTAATCATATTGTAATTAACATGAAACCTGACTGCAATTACATGTACTCAATGTTCAAGACCCTTATCCAGCAGTTGTTGTGCTCGTTAAACTTTAGGAATTGACAAGCAGTTACCTAATTATATAATTTAACGGAGACCCGAATTTTACCTTAACAAGCATTACATGTCTTCTTGCAGCTTCGTTTGACGTTTGGATCAATGTTACAAAATTGTTTCCAGGCTTGACATGCACTACTGGGCATTTGGTCTTTACAATCTTTGATGAAATTAAATGGAATTAAATCAATGAACAAATTCACAAATAAACAGAATAGAATAGAATATAATAATCGATTATACTCACTTCCTCCTCCTCCTCCGCCACCACCACCTCCTCCTCCACCACCTCCTCCTCCTCCACCGCCGCCACCTGGAATAAGAGTGATTCAATTAGAAAATATTTCCAGTGCAACTTAAAGACTCATCACTGACTTAATTAATTACCAGTTTTTCCATTGATCCAGCTAACAAAACTGCTGACACGAGCAAATACTGTGTAGTGGTCAGTGCGGCAATTAGAATGTCCCCAGCTGACAGCACCATGGAGTACCCATTTTCCACCTTCCCTACACACGAATGGTCCACCGCTGTCTCCTTGGCAACCACCAGAGGTTCTTTGACCGCCTGCGCAGATCATGGAATTTTGGTCGACGGGGATGAGTTTTCCATTGACACTGTTGCAAGCACTGTGTGAGGCAACAGGGAGCATGGCTTGTTGGAGTACACCGGCTAAGCTACCGCTAGCGACGGTTCTTCCCCATCCTAAACAGAAATGACAGAAATGCTAAATTAAGAAGAAGGACAAGGGTAAAGCGTGCATGTAAAAAACAAACGCGATTGAAAGCATTTGAAAAGGACAGATTAAGTTTAAGCCCTATATAACCACGAACGCTGAGAGAGAGAGAGAGAGAGAGAGAGAGAGAGAGAGAGAGAGAGAGAGAGAGAGAGAGAGTGAGAGGAAAAGGAAAAGCACTATATTTAGCGTCGGTAGCTCCTTCAGCTAGGATTATAAGCTGGTCTCCCAGATTATGAATTACCTGTGATGTAACATTGTGCTCCAACTCTAGCTGGACCAGATGGGAGACATACTGTATTAACTTTTGAAGAGAGTGCTACTGGTTTTGCAAGTTGAAGGACGGCGATGTCATTCCTGAAGTGCCTCATGCTGAAGCCTTGATGCATGAACAGCTGACGGAGTTGGAAAGATTGTTGGACACTGGTCGTTCCTGATCGACGATGAGCACCTACGTGGAAATATTTTTTCTGTGTCACTAAATTGGTGGTTATTAGTATATTATTCCATTATTATGTATTATTATATTATTATCATTATCATCATTCTGAAAAACGTTTTTAAGGACGAATAAAGTATTTGTGTATGTGTATGTATCATCATCATCATCATCATCATTAATATTAATATTATTATTATTATTATTATATTATTATTATCATTATTATTTTTTCTTTGCAGATGCAGCACATTTCTTTGTTAAGTAAGTGTTTTATCTCATTTTGATTTTATTAAGAAAGATATGTTATCATCATGGAACTAATATTTTCTGGGTTCTAGGAACTTGGTACATCTTACTAATCTTACCAACAACAACAGTGTATCCACTTGGACTTGGGTTCCTGTTCACACAATGTGCAGCAGTTACAACCCAGTCAGGTTTGATCAACGAACCACCACAAATGTGACGACCATTAACACGAAGAGAGATCTGCCAAGGCCATGCATGTTGCTGGGCGTTGACCCCGTTGATAACACGGGCGCTGAATGGCTTAACTCCACATGCTAATGATAAACAGTTTATCAGTTAGAAATATGTTTTAAGTACGACTGCAAACCGTGAAACTGATGTGTGTACATGTGTCCTTGGACCTACCTTCAGAAAGAGAATGACCCAAAAGGGCAAGTATCACTACAAGTCCGAACGTCATCATAGTGAATGAGTAATGTACAATTCTTTGAAGAGTTATATACATTCTGATGTTGTAACAGCTGAAAGCTTGAAAACCTTGTACAAAGACTCTTCAGCGTACTTGTTTGACACCTTTGTAGAGCTGCTCGTCTGAGTTTGAAGGTCCAGGCAGCCTTGCCAAACAAGAGGTATGGTCATGTGGCTGGCTACTCTCTGCAGCTGTATCAACGTCGTTGTGGTATCTACGCAAGTGAGTTTTCCTGGCAATTTTCAGATTGCTTTTAAAGTATAATTTTTAATGACTCTTTGTCAAATTTATAATCAGTTTGTTCATCATATGGAATCGGTAACATGTCTTATTCGTGTAATTCGTTTGAAGAGCGATATGCATTCTACAGTTGTTAGCGCTGAAAGCTTGAAAACTTTGTACAAATAAAAGATGCTTCAACGTACTTGTGTGGCAACTTTGAAGAGCCCTAGCAAGAGGTAACGTTCAGGTGGCTGGTCTCTCTGCAGCTGTGTTAACGTTTTCCTGGCAATTTTGAGATAACTTTTAAGGAGACTGACCACGTTGGCAAAAAGTAACTAGAAAACCTTCAAATGAAACATTTTTAGTATAAAAGTTATTGCTGATTCTAAAAAGATATAGAAAAATGGGATGTTCCGTGCTTGTTTTTGAGATAATCAGCGTGGAATAGATGCCTATTTACTTTTTTGTGGCAAAAATTGCGCCTACGCATCATGCAGTAATTAGAAAAAAATTACAATTAAAAATAATAATAGTTCTACAAAGACTAAAATTGCATAAATTTAGCCAATGATATATTTTACATAATGATATAGACATTTTTGATGTAATGACTATGATATACCTTCATTTGTTGACTTATGCACCGTTACTTCTTTCAAAAAGTTGAACAAAATTTGCTGCTAAAATCCTTTTTTTTTTTCATAAGTTAGAGACGAGTCATTACATTTGTTTATAAATTTGATATGTTTGGAAAATCAAGTTACTTTTTCAAATAAGTGCAAAAATGTATACAATCCCGTGCAAAAACGAAGGTTTTTTAGCCGTCAAAGGTGTGAAAAACAGCGAAAAGTGTCAACAGCGACCAATCCATCTTGGAAAAAACCCGCTTGGCATTATGTTATAGACCATAAAACTTCAGCGTACTTGTGTGGCACCTTTAAAGAGCTGTTCGTCAGAGTTTGAAGGTCCAGGCAGCCTTAGCAAACAAGAGGTATGGTTAGGTGGCTGTCCCGTCTCTGCAGCTGTGTCAACGCCGTTGTGGCCGACCTACGCAAGCAAGTTTCCCTGGAAATTTTCCGATTACTTTTAAAGTAATTTCAAATGATTCTTTGTCAAATTCATTATTAGTTTGTTAAGTATATGGAATTGGTAATATATCTAACCCGTGTGATTCGGCGAGACGCAGGCAAATCCATGTTTTTTTATGAAATAAAATAAAATAAATATTATGCACGAAAAAGCAAGGTTATCAACAGCTACCCAAAACTTGGCAAATGTAGGGTTGTATTGCTAAGTTTCAAACAGCTGAGGTACCCTATTACCTGCCTCAAATAGTCATTGGTAAAACAAAGACCTTCATGTAGTCTCAACCAGAGAATATTCTTTTCAAAACTCTTCATTCAGCTAATGAAAATTCCAACACGATTGAGAGTGACGTCAGGTGACGCCCAGCAATATCCGCCGTTAATAATGGAAAGTGCCAATTTTGTATCTCATCAAAGTGTTAACTTAACATTATCATAGACAACATTTAGGAGCTCAGAAACAATCTGAGCTCCAGATGGGATTTTTACTATCAGTGGAGCTCAGAAATTTATTTGAGGTCCTAAGCTTTGCGGTCTGTGTCAAATTCTTTATTTCGTTTCTTCCTAGACAGCACTCATTTTTGATATAGACTGAAGTGGAAGTTTGAAGGAAAGATGCATTGCTAGAAGTCAGATCAATCCAATCAAGGAAAATTCTGAGCTGTTACCGCCCTAACAAAGCAGAGAAAAAATTATGATGACCGCGCTAGTTCATTCTATGTCAGTGTTACGTGCGGTCTTTCATTACATTCGTTCCTACATCTAATACCGCGTCCCAACATCTTTATACCCACAACTGTCTCACGAAAAGACAGTTGACCTTGTAGCTCAGTTGGTAGAGCATTGGCGTACAAATCAAGGGGTCGTGGGATCGTATCGTTTTAGAAAACATCTCGTCTGTACCATAGGCGCCAATCTAATGATTGCCCGAGCTGGTTGCATGCGTCTAAGCTAGTCAAAGTACTTAGGTTAAAACACTTTATGACCACACCGTCCTGGAGCTTAGGAATTCCTTCGTTAAAAGAAGCACCGACCAAAATCGGTATTCAGCCTTCGAAACCGATTTAACCCTACCTAAACCAAAAAGGGACTTTTGGACTGAAATAATGCGACGCTAATATGTGGACTCAACTACCAAGTAATGCAAAATTTGAAAAAAAAAAACATTTTTGAAAAACCATTTTTTAGTTGGGTTATGCGCATCTTATCTTAATTATTATAAATTTATTTGTTAATAATGTTTAATGTTTTTAGTCATAAAATGAATGTAGATAATTTCTATTTGTATTAGCATTGTATTAAGAAGTGTTCATGTCCCCATAGAAATCAGCTGTGGAGATGTTGGGGCTCGCGTGCTAGTGTCACCATTACCATAGTTTTAGGCTAATTCTGTTCCCATGCTTTATTTATTAACTCGTTTAACAATATTTATCTGAGTTTACAAGTCTTTAGTTTGATATGATGCTCTTGTTTTAAGGATGTCCTGGAAAAAAAAAGAACACGAAAAACTAGTTGGGTATACGAAGTTTAATATTATGTACTACGCCTTGATAATTGTTTAGGCACTGCGGCATAATTTCAATACATTATATTACGAATATATCAATATAATGCTACTTACGGGCGCTTAGTTTACGAGCATGCTTTGCATGTCTTCTTGCAAAATGCTCTAAAGAAGTTGATGTTACAACCGAATTTGTCGCGACCACGACTCAAGACCTTGCATTTAAGACGAGGCCAAAAATCGGTGCACTTCCCTTGGGAAACAGCTGAAACGGCAAATAGGTGCGGTTTACAAACAAATAACCATGCAAACAAACGAGCAAACGAACGAACGAACGAACGAACGAACGAACGAACGAACGAACGAACAAACAAATAAACAAACAAACAAACAAACAAACAAACAAACAAGCAAACGAACGAACGAGGAACAAAGAACGAACGAACGAATTTCAAACAAACATGCAAATGAACAAACAAATGAACAAACAAACAAACAAACAAACGAATAAAGAACGAACAAATGTACGGAATTACAAACAAACCGGAAAACAAACGAAGGAACAAGCAAAAACGAACGAACGCACGGAATTTTAAACACAAAAACAAACAAACAAACAAATAAAAAAACGAACGTACGGAATTACAGAAAAACAAACAAAATCAGTCAAGCAAACAAAAAACAAACAGAAAAGCATCAACCTTTGAAGTTATATACACCGGAAAGTAGCAGTGCACACTGGGCATTAATGATTAACTTACCGGCCGGCTTTCGACCATGTTCAATACCGCCGACTTTTCCATAACTGCCACTGCCTTCTCTACCGCAGATTTCAACTTAAATAGTAAGCAAAAGAATATTCTCATTGAACTTGAAGCTTCGTGCATTTTAGTGGTAATTAGACAGCTTTGATGTAAGAACCTTTCGAACATGGAAGATCTTACCAACAACCATAAGGAACGCCAAATCAGAAGCCTGATGCGCAGCCTTTACATGTCCACACATGCATAGACACACAATTCAATAAATAAGGGTTCGAAAGGTGCTAGAATAGGCTCATTGAAATCACTTCTCGGGTATACATTTATGGTCTAGTCGTGAGTTTCTCCTGTGTCATCCTGTTCGTGCAGCTGGGGGTATTTGCTGTACAAAATATGTGATACCTCACACAATATACTAACATAATAACAATATGTTTCAAGTGGCACGGAAGTGTATTAACCTATAGCTATCAATCCTTTCATTTTATAAGGAATCGAAAAGTTACGCTAGAAATTTACGTTTCGGTTTTGCTAACACCATCGTCAGGTTCAAATGAATCAAATATGTACATAATCAATTAAGCAAACATAAGAACAATCCTTTCATTCATCCATTTAATGAATTAAGTGAAATATATTTAAAAAACGTTAAAGCAAAACATACCAATTCTGTCTTTGATCCAGTGACTGAAGTAGTTCACACGTGCAAAAACGCTGAAGAAATCTGTTTTACACTCATAATGACCCCAGCTTACAACACCATGAAGAACCCATCGACCATGCTCCTTACAAACTAATGGCCCACCACTGTCTCCAAAGCAGCCACCCCTTCCTTTGCCACCCGCGCATATCATGGTTCTCTCGTGGACTCCATAATATGGGATAAGCGGATTGTTCTTGGCATCACATTCTTTATGGGATGCAATTGGAATTTTGGCTTCTTGTAGGGTGTCTGGTTGAAAAAACCCTGCTGTTGCACCCCAACCTTGAACGTCATAACAAGATCCGTTAACCCGATATATTGTCTTGAAGAAATGTTACCTGAAACAATACTCTTGCACTACTACCATTTTACAAACGTTTTGCCATTTTATGATTTTCCAAACACTAACTATGCCTTTAAAGTCTATTCCAAAGCAAAGTAAAGAGATTTTGCTCAGCAGCGAATGGTATTCAGTGTCTTCAATGTTGCAGGTGACATTATTCGATAGCAGTTAAGGCCCGGCCAAACGAGAAATGTTGGATGAAACACCATCCAACATTGTTAGACGATCCAACATTGTTGGATCACCCAACAAATTCTTGGGTGGCCAAACGGCATGCATCCAACATTGCCGTAAAACAACGACCGGAAAGTCTATTATGGTTTATAAAATCACCCATGCGTGCGTCCAACATGTTGGAAGAACCGGCCAAACGGATCCAACATCGCACATCCAACACGAGAACAAAAGAAATGTTGGATGATGTTTGATAGAATGTTTGACGGACTTCAAACTCCATGCAACATGTTTGATGCTCAATCCAACAGCATCCAAGAACGTTCAACAACATCAAACAAGGTGGCCAAACGACAAAATGTTGGATCGCCCAACAATGTTGCATGGTGTTGGGTCACCCAACATTTCTCGTTTGGCCGGGCCTTAATACATACCATCCCTTCTGAGATATGATAACAGTATCGCATTACCTGTAATATAACACTCTTGTACTGCTTTGGCGTCCTCAAATGGTAGACAAACGGGTTGGACTTTATCAGTAAAGTTGACAGGTCTCGCCAACCAAAGCAAAACAATGTCGTTTCTCAAACTCAAAATGCTGAATTTCTCGAGCTTGGTCCTGATGATTGTCCTCACACGATATTCATCTTCAGGCTTTGGTAACTCAGATAACTTATGGCCACCTATTGGTAATTATAAGAGAGGAAGAAAAGTTATAACATATCAAAAGTCGCCTATTTTTAATTATGAATAGGAACCTTGGAAAAGGTCTTTAGTAATTAAGGTAGAAAGTTAATCAACTAGGATGGGAAATAGAGAAATCATGTAATCAGTGATAGCACTTATTCAATCAATTTATATATGTATCTTTACCAATTCTGTGCAGAAATGTAATCAGTTTAATTTCTCTCTAGCTGTACAGGAAACTCAAAAAAAGAATTGGACTCAAGGTCGTGGGTGTTTACGACGACGCGATTTTTGAGTCTTTTTTACTTTTATTAAACCAAGTGCAGTTTCAAAAGTTTTCAAAGCTTCTTTGTTTAAGATCCAAAAAAAATACAGAATCGCTAAAATTTTAGCTGACGAAAAGCGCGCGTCTTGTCTTTAAAGTTCCAATAAATAGTAACGAGCCTCCTTAATTAACCATTCACCAATGACAATGACCACACAACTTGTATGGAAAACTACTTACTTACCTACTACAACGGAAACATATTGTAGGTATTGTTCAATACCAGACACACAGTGTGCAGCGGTGATTACAAAATCAGGACTGATCAACGAACCACCACAGAAGTGAAAATAACCATCAAAACGAAGAGAGACCATCCAAGGCCATGCATGACGTTGAGCGTCTGATCCATTGACGACACGAGAGCTGGAAACTATTTTTCTCTCGCCACAACTATAACCTGAAAAGCAATTGATTATAATTGTTTTGCTAAAATGCAATAGTTCACAACGTAGACAACAGCTTGGGAAAGTGTATTTTTTATCGGCTCGACCTTTTAGTCTAGCTCATGTTTTGTATTATTTCTATTATATATTTCTAAGCACATCTCGGTTCACCTATAAATACATTTTACCGCCTTTTCTTCGTCTTGTCTGGGTGTGTTTTTTTAGTTATCATTATGTCTTGAATTTTCCCACTTTTGCTTTACTACCTTACGTTTACTCATTCTTTTTTTCTTTTCTCGATCTGCTTTCACTTTTCATATTTCCTTCCTTCGATTCTTCCTTCCCACCTTCCTTCCTCTGTTTGTTCGTTGGTTCGTCCGTTCATTCCCTCCTTTCTTTGTTTCTTCCTTCTTTCCTTCCTTCGTCCTTTCGATTCTTTTTTCATTCTTTCATTCATTCTTTATTTCTTTATTTCTTTCCTTCTACCTTTTTTCTCTTTCTTCCATTGTCCCTCTTGAGTAGTTTTTTTTTCTCCGCATCCGCATAACTTACCTTCACTTAGGGAACATCCCAAGAAGGCAAATACCAAGCTGAGGCAGAAAATCATGTCTTTATCAATCGCGTGCTGAAAGAAATGCACTCTTTATTCAATTTATTAAATCTATTTAAATATTTTTATGTGCTTTATCAGCTGAAGGCTCAGACTCAATTAATTTGGAACTTAAAAAGCTAACAAATATTTACTGGAATACAGAAGCTCGGCAGGCCGTCGAAAGATGCATTGTTCCAGCTTTCGTCGAGACGTTCTAAATATTGAGAGCATTGCGCATGCATTTGGCACTATTTATACAGAAGTCTAGGTTTAAGTGGCTTTTTCAAAGAATAAAACAACCGATGTCATTTTAGTAAATTGTCGCGGCTTTTGATAATTTTGTCCATCTAATCAGATCTTAAGTTTATTTGTACAGCGATTACAGTGGTTACATCTAATTGGCTTCAAAACGGTCTGTCTCTAAAACTCATGATTAATTATCAAAGAACATTTTCAAAACATCATTTGAAATAAAGCAAAAACAAAAAAACGAATTTGAGGTGATATCTCTTAAAAGATTAAGCCACTCTGTCAATTTCCTAAATCACTGTGTTCAAAATATATTAGTTCCTTTAATTTGATAAAATCAAAATGTAAATATTTGTAGCGTTCAGATTTTGATGTACTTGATTCATTGTCTATAGGATTTTGGGGCATTCTTTTAGGGATATATAATTGAGTAAACTTTGCTTCACGAATTGTGAGATATTAAACGTGCAACGGCAGCGTACTTGCACAGTTTTGGAGTAGTAAGTAAGCAGACGCAAAAAGAGTTTTTACGCCTGCCTTTCAAGTTCAAAAATGAAGGCGTTGGTAAAGGTAAAGGTGCTTTAGTGGTATGGTTCTTGATGAGTTTATTAGTCAAATTAAAGCCAAGGTTCAGACTGTTTCCTATGACATTTTGACCATGAAGCTAGCTGTGTTTTAACGCGGAAAGCTCGAATGGGACCGAAATATCCATCCTACACGTAACATGCGGCGATTCGGCGATATTTTCTGGTGAATGGTCCAATTTTGTTACATTCTGCGTAAAAACGTATCTAGTATTACCAATTTGCTTTTTGGAGGGGATACGAACCTTGTCTGTGGCTTTTTGCCCTTTCTTTTCTTTTCTTTTCTTTTCTTTTTCTTCTATGAATCTTTTCTATATGTAGTTTATTTCTTTCTGAATTGCTTATGAAACTAATTCTATAGTTTAAAAATTGTAGATAACCTGAAAAGCAATTCCTTCCTCCTGCAAAACTGATCGTTTAATCATATTTTTAGGCCCAGCTGCAACAAAGTTTAGAATCAGACAGTTTTCCGGTGCGAAAAACAGTCCAAAATGACTGATATTATTAGTAATTAACAAAAGATCAAATACACAAACAAAACCAGACGACCACTTTTGCGTCTCGAATTGCATCATCCCGATTTTAATACCATGGCGATTTGTTGATTGTCTTGATAACCGCCGCCCGGTTGGCTCAGTTGGTAGGGCGCCGGGACTAGTGTGCGGGAGACCGGGGTTCCGATTCCCGGCCGGACCAACACTCAGGGTCTTTAAATAATTGAGGAGAAGGTACTGCCTTTGTAATTACATCTGCAAACGGTTAGACCTTCGCGTCTTCTCGGATAAGGACGTTAAACCGTAGGCCCCGTCGACACGGCTTAAAAACGGCTGCGCATGCGCGACATTCTAAAAATCAAAATGGCGGACGCGCCTGAGTTTCCCGCGCATGAAAAACCCTGTTGCATTGGATTGGATTTAGCGTCTCAATTTGATTGTGATTTCCAGTTGGTCTTGGTCAAATAATCTACAAGGCTTACTGAAAGTATGAGTATTCGTTATATCGACGTGGAAGGTCTTATCGCTCTGATAATTATGTGTGCTTTTGGACAACAAAAGGACTGCTGTTAGGAAAAAATCATGTGAGGAACACTTGTAGTTTGACCTGGAATAAGGTCAGGACAACTGAGATAAGGTTGACGTTTTGATATTTTGTTCTTCGTTCTCCGTTTAACAACATATCGAATGGGCTGCTTGTTCTGAGATTGGGCTGTAAAACGACACCTTGCTAAAGTGCGAAGATTCGTATTTGAAAGAGAGCCTTCGATAATCACATATCTTGGCCACTCGAGGTGAAATGATCAAAGTTTATCGATGCTTTGAGACTACTGGAAAAGCTAAGTTTTTACTTAATTTTGTACAATATGACATATTTTAATTTTTAATTGACATCTAAATTCTAATTATGCAGTTAATGTAGTTATTATTTATTCAATAAAGCTGTTTTCTCGACGAATAAAGTTGTTACTGCTTCGCCTATCGATAGTAGGTCACATTTTTGCCAGACATAGATAGTAGGTCACATTTTTGCCAGACATAAGGTCACGTTTGCAGACAAGGATCTTCCAATATGCTTAGATTACTTTTAAGCACATTATACCTATAACATATCAAAAACTGACTTTTTTAATTGATGTATTTTTTTATCTTCAAGTAAAGTCTGGCTATCTTTGTCAAATACAGACTATGTTTCCTGAACACCCTAAACTTCAGTGTTTAATGAATAAGAGTGAAAGTTTTTTATTTCTTTGAAGTCCTGGATTACAATTTTAACACTCGACCAGGCTTGTAACTTTTATAGCAATTCAATAATGCATGATATGTCACCATCAGTCCAGTTCTGAAAATTCTCAATTTCATTTGAAAGCTGGTATGTTAGGGAGCTCTTTTGTTGGAGCACAATTTTTGTTAAAAATGTTAATTCACATGGCATAGGAAATTGGAGGGAAAAAAATTTTGAAACTGAAATATTATGTATTCCTATTTTTTGTTTGTTTGTATTTTTGAATGTATTTGTTTTGCGTTTGAATGATCATCTTTGACCTTTCTGATCCAATGCAGGTACCATGAATAACCTACCTAAAAATACAAAAGGCTCAGCATATTTTCATTTTTACTTCTTGATGAGACATTTGGTCCTTGGTAAGGTTGGGGGGGATAGGGTAGCCCTATTAGCCAGGGGCCGGTTGTACGAAGGATGAATAGCGCTATCCAGCAGATAAATCCTTATCCAGTGGATAAAATCTATACAAAATCTATACAGTGGATAACTCTTATCCGGTGGATAAATTTATCCAACCTTCGTACAACCGGGCCCAGGACACATTAATTTATCATATGAATATTTAAAGTTGGGTAACCTGCTTAGCCACGGTCATGTTCATGTTTGGAATAAAACAAAAACAAGATGCAAAAATTTGTCCTTTCATGGCAGAATTTATTGTAATGGTAGTAATTATACCTAAACTTTAGCAAAAGCCTACCTCTACACTATAGCAATAGCACCCTTCTTTCATGAAAACAGGGCATAAGACAAATATGATGTGAGAAATAAAATGTAATAATAGCAAGAATTTCAAAACAAAAAAGTCCAAAATGCTCTCTTTGTTTTTTTGTTTTTAACAATCCACATATCTCTTCTTTTAACCCGTAATTACACGGACATGGGAAGTTGGTGACAGCCAGTGATACACACATGTACATATGTACCGATGTAATATTGTACTTACAGTGCAAATCCCAAAAGTATGACCAGTTATATAATGTATTTGCCTATTTTCACCTGAGCAATCATCCAATCAGCATTCAAGTTATCTCTTACCTCTTATAATCTAAGTGCTAATTGGAGAATGGTGAGACTGAAAAGTACATGAATACATTAACAGTACTAGTTTCTATTTATTTATTTATTTATTTATTTTTGATTTGAGTTTATGTTATCTTTCTTTCTTTCTTTCTTTGTCTGCCTGTCTGTCTGTTTGTTTGTGTTTGTCTGTGAGTCTGTAATCTGTGCCAGCACATGGGTTAGCCTGCTTGTTACAGAAGCTCATTCCTGTTCAGGTTTTCCCCCATAGTATTACTGAGTCATGGAAGCTATTAACTGAGTAAGTAAAGTAATAAGGAAAGCCATCCATTGATTTTTTATTGACAAAGGGAATCCACATTAATTAACAAGATTTCTCTCTTGCAACACACTCAGTTTCTCTTGCTGCTATGAACTCAAAAGGAGCAACTGACCTATAAGGAGAATATAAAAAAATATCATTAAATTCTTTCACAACACTGAAATTTTGAATGAATATTATATACTGCTTTGTGAATTGTTGACCAAAACAAATAGCTAGAAACATGAAAATGTTAATTTCAATCAATGCAAACAAGAATAAGAGTGTGACCAGTCCAAAAAAAGGCAAAATCGATGATAAGTTGTGGCTTTTTGTCAACTGATTCAAGTCAAGTATAAGTGACTGACTAACAGAACAAAACAAAACTCAGAATATTGTAAAGCTACTTTACAAAATTTGTAAAGTTTAATGAACTTTGCAAAGGAAGACTGTACAACATTGGAATTAAACAATGAAATCAGAGTGAATGAATGGATGGAATCCATACATTATTCACACATCAGCCTATGGCTGCCTAATGAGTGATATCTATTAAATGAATCAAGAAAAGTACATCAAAGATGAGAGGATGTGATTACAAATAGGCCAACTCAGTGTAGGGTATTGTCAGCTCTGTTTGACTCAACTGAAAACCCAATTGGCCAATTAACCCCATGCTAAAATTTGTCCCTAATACCATCTTAAATCATATGATATTGTTTTAATCAGTATGAAGTTCTGCAGTCACACTTATAAAGTTGTGTTGTGACAAAACTGATATATTTTTTCATTGTTTTAATGCACCAAATAAAAGTGAAACAAAGCAGTATGGCAGGGCAGTTGCTACACGGCCCAACACCTTGAAATCGTTGCTACTTACACATGAATGTATTATACATTTCATATTCTTTCGTAGACAAACTTAAAGTTGTTAAGTGTAATGTTTTCCACACATAGCTCACTTAAACCTTACCTTCACTATTGGATTCCCCTCTATCGCTCCAAATTAAAACAGCAGACACACCCGTAATCCAAGATCTTGCGTTGTCATCCTGATTTATCTTGAGAGATTCTAACAATTACCTTTTACTCTGAATATTTTCAAGAAATTAAGAAGACATCTAATGAATGAAAACGATGTATTTCTTTGGTAAAACTTCATTCAGCGGCACTCCTTTGGTTTTGTCACGTTGACCTATGTTTGACTTTTTCACGCTAAAGATCCTCAAATTATCTTCTTAAAAGCTATTAAAAACCTTGTTCTTTCCTTTACATCATGCTATAACTATGTTTGTTCTTCTGGGCTTAAAAATATATATGAAGTGAACATATTTTGCAAGAAACTACTGAAAAAATATTCTCCTTCGTCCGCCATTTTTTCTCTGCGAGCCTGCAAAATTTCAGCGGAAAACGCTTGTGCGCATATTCAGTTCAATTTTATTTCGACCAATCAGCCGTTTTTAAGCCGTGTCGGCCCCGTCTGCTTTCACTCTAACCCTGCTTGTATAGTGGACGTAAAAGATCCTGTTGTACTGTTCGCAAAGAGTAGGGGATTGTCACCCGGTACAACAGTCTGTCCTTACTACTAACAAACTCTAAGCGCATTTGATTATATTCATATAGATATTTGCGCTATATAAATGCTAAAATTTCATTTCATTTCATTTCATTTTCATTTGATCTAGTGTGAAAACCGTGCGACAATTGCTCTTTTATCAGATATTTTTAAATTTGTAAAACGTAACTGATATAGAATTACCATAACTGGAAAGAGCTAGCATCTTAAAGTTAGCAAGACAGTGGAGTTTGAAGGAATTAAATCCAAAACTCGATCGAGTATAATTTTTTGAATTTGTAAGAAAACCTTTGTTGGTAGGCATCTCTTGCCTACCAGAGAATGTTTTCATACAAAATTTCGATTTCGGAAAATTCATATATATCTTCATGAGTTTGAAAGTTACTTCATTCAGACTTGACAGTTTTACTAATTTTGACGTGCTCTTTCTCTTCTATATTTCTGTACATATATGTTATTGACCGAGCGTGAGGTCCGGATAGAAGGATATTTGGTCGAGTTCTTTTTTGCGTTGCGGTACGGACCGAGCCGATAGGCGAGGTCCGTACAAACGCAAAAAAGAACGAGACCAAATATCCTTCTATCCGGACCGAACAAGCTCGGTCAATAACTTATTTATTATATGGCTGACCAGCCGATTTCAAAAAAATCTTCGTTGGTAAACTCGATAAAGAAAAAATCGCCGGTTTTGACTGGCTTCGTACAGTTGACTTCCGGTTTCTCTAGCAAGGAACAGAAATTGTCAATGCAAATAAAGATATCATCACTTTGTAAGAAATTAGGAGCCATTCCAAAGAAAAATAACAAAAAATCTAAAGTAAAAAAATTTTAGAAAAACTTTTTTGTCCTAGCCAAACAAATCAAAACAATTAGCAAAAAATTCCCGCGCTTTCTGTCACGGTGGACGCGCGCGTCTTCCACCGAATGGCGGGAATTCTGTGCTTCTTTGATATAAATAGCAAACTCAGTGACTTTTCGCTTCGAACTGAGCTGATTTTAAAATGAAGGACAGAAAAAAGGACAGAAAAATAGCTTTTGCTTCAATTTACCGACTTCAAGCTGTTGTAATTGGGCTAGAAGTAATTTTTTGGAACTGTAAACAGCATATCTTTTGCACATTTGTTGAGTTTGGTTGCTCGATCGTCGCCTAAAAGGTCATGGTCTTCACTGAATTTTAAAAGGAAGAAATAAGTTAAAGCTGACACCTAGACTCTCTCAAAATGTCTATTATCACTTTGGTACCAAATCTACGTGGCTCTTCAAGACGATGGCTGGAGAAAACAAGTCTTTTTGAAGAGAATATTTGAAAGGATAATTGATTTTGTATGATGTCTCGGTGAGTTTGATTGTAATGTAAGCTTATGTCTTGTTATCTGTTGTAAGCTTAATTGCTTATACAACTATTTGGATATGCATCTCCATTTCACCAAATTTCTCATCAGCTGTTCGATCATGCAAACATGAGATACTTTCTAGGAAAATTATAGCAAGCATATTATTTTTTGCCTACACACAGCCAGTTTATTGAGTGTTTGTACTGGATCGGCGTCGTTTTATCTTTTCAAAAATGTCCAAAGTTTATTCTAACATGAGGGTCATTTGATTTTTTGCTGTATCTTTCACCCATGTCAACTGTTTGCTTTTTACACGAAACAAATCGAGAGAAAACAGCCAAGAAACGTTAAAAAGTGTCAGTGTCGGTCCGGAAAGCAAAGCCGGTCCGGAACGCCGGTCCGGACTGTAGGATTCCGACCGCTCTGAGAACCAATCAGATTTTTCCTTTTTTCTTCGGACCGGCCTGCCATATAATAATGTGACTTTTGGAATTACATGATAAAGGCTCATTGCGCTGTATACGTAGATGAAATGTTTATTTCATCACAGAGGTTTCCAAGGACAAGGGCCTATTCTTCTCTAACAACCAATGACAACCGAGAATACATATATGAAAATAAAATTGAATGGAGGCCTGAAATTAAATCACAGGAGTGAAAATCATATTTTAAGATTTGCTGAGGTTAAATCGCTTTGATTTTTAATTAGAAGTATGAGTTTTATTTTCGTGGCCCGGCGTTCAGATCAGTTTGAAAGAGCCTGATTTTTTTGAAACTTTGGTTTGTGAAAATTATTTTAGCTATGTAGCTTAATTAAGGCACTAGTTAAGATGACTCCATTCAAAGAATGAAAAATCCTACAGTCAACTGTCTGGCTGTCTCTGATGGTTAAATTTTATGTTTTTGTCTTAGCTTTGAGAAAATGGAGTGAAAACAGCTCAAGTCCGATTGGGTGGATAACAATTGACTCCCTCCAGCGTTTTCATTGTAAAAAAATCCATGTTCCTAATCCAGTCTTCTTTATTCTTTGATACGTACTAGTAAACTATAATGATAAAGAAGATAATTATGGAATAAGAAAAAGGGGGTCACCGTTCTCATTTTTAAGATATTTTGCAAAAAGTTCCACCTTATCAGCGAGTACATTTGGTGCATGTTGTTCAACGTGAAAACCTGGGCGAGTTTTTACGAAAAAAAGGCCTTTCTTCTATGTTGTTAAAAAGATACCTTTTAGCGATAATCTATTACCTTCGATTCTTTAGATTACTTTAGATCATTAGAGCAGTTTTCAGTGTCAGTATATTACCGTGTTGTCCATAAAAACATTCAAAATTCCTTCCGTAACTGTGCCGTCACCGAGAGATGCATTTTTCACAGACATACGAAATCGACTCTATTCTTTTTTCCGGGCTAGCCCAGTTTAGCGGGCTGACTTCTTTTGTTTTCGCTTCCCTTGGGGCCACAAAACAAAAGAAGTCCCTTAGTTTCTGACTCATATACTTTCAAAAAACGGTCTTTCGTCTAAACAGTCACCATCTTGAAAATCGAACGTGCGCGCGTTCGCATGAGCTACAGAATTGTGCATAACTCAAAAACAATGGAATAACCAAAAAGTGACCATATATTATATAGGAAGAGTAACTTTCATAAATCAGCGAGATCATTGCTGGTAAGTACTTGGTGTATGCAACACCAAGTATATCAATAAATGATACACCCATTGATATACAATCTATTTGATACACTTGGTTGTTGCATACAATTGGTGTTGCATACACGAAGTAATTCCCTCATTGCTGTATATAGGGTACACGTATTAGTGAACTGATAATGAAAGAACACAACCATGCAACAACTGATGCATATTAATCCCATTTTACACTTCTACACTTAGCTTCTGTCAATCAAATTGTAACGACTAGAATTTGTAAAATGTTAGCTTTCTAAATTCAGAAACAAAACAAACTTGAATTTATTGACAGAACATTTAGTGTTTTCCGAATTTTGATGTAAATTTAAGCTTGCTTCAGGGAGAACGAATAGTCGAAGTTTTGATTGACGGTAGTCAAAACACTGAAAAAGCCATTCAAGTGTCATCTGCAAAGGTTGCGTAATTTCAGTGAAAATAGGTATAATATATAACCATCGATGAATTGTCTATTTTTCTCTGTTTTGAAAAAGTGATACTATCTTCACATGTGAAGATAACATGTTATTTCAGATGTGAAGATAACTGACACTGTTGCCATGGCTACATTTGTTCAGGAGCTTCACGTCACGGCAACGTCACGTTCTAATTCATCGATGATTATATATTAAACAGAATATTACATGGGCGCTTGGAGATACGAATTTTATCTTCTCATGTTGATAATCTCTTACTTGTTTACTGTGCTCACTCGTGAGAGATCTTATCAACACTCGAAGATAAAATTCGTATCTCCAAGCGCCCATGTAATATCCTCTATACCCCTCCCTCAAATGATGGCAAACATTGACCATTATGTGATCTCAACGAGAGAATGTTCTACTGTAAACTTTTCATTCAGTTGATTGCCAACAGAATGACGACCGATATTCGTCGTTAAAAATTGCAAAGTATCAATTTTGGTGTCAAAGAGTTACTAATGACATAGTTTAGACTTCCATGCTTCTATTTTATTTACTAGTTGTTTAACAGTACTACATAACTACATGTATTTAGTTTATTTTGTTATGACGCTTTTGTTTCATTTTACCCATGTGATCCTGAAAAAGAAGATAAGCTATTTAATTGGGTGTACCAAGTTCTTTGTGCAATAGCTAAGAACTCATTAAAGGATTCACTTGGTAAGTGATTTCAACTTTAATAAGGTTCATCTTTCAGATCTTTGCTTTCAATCGTAAAGCAAATATGCAAAATTAATATCTGAATGTTATATATATGCCAGTTTGTTCTCGGATTGGTCTATTAATACAGAAGATCCCGGGGGAGACTCCGATAAAAAATGGCGGGGATATTCGTCGGAAATTTCGAAAATGCCCCCTAAAAGGAATCTTTTCCAGGTGGGCGTGGCAACACATGATTTTTACTCCTAAAGGTACCAATCAACTGCGTTTATTTAAATACCATCTATTGTAGCAATCAATACTGGTGTGGTCGTGTAATTCAATCCTTATCTTTGGTATCTAATATATGCTACAGCACAATAATTACCCTAAAATTAGGTACCACCTTAGTCTCTGGTAGTTCAATAAAATTTGAAAGACCCTATAAGGTACCGGATCGCTGATTTTGACCCCTAAAAGGTACGACGAGCATCCCCGCCCTCTTATATATAGGAGTCCCCTCCCCTCCCCTCCTCTCCCCACCCCTCCTCCCCCACCCCACCCCATCCCACCCCGGGCGCAAGATAAACAATTGAAATATTTTTGACAATGAATGACCCTTATAAATGAAATTCAGATGGTTTGAAGGTGTGTAGGTCACTGCTTACTTTTGCTGGAACAAAGGAAACCAGTTCAAAAGAGCCGTCTCCTCCTCGTCACTTACGTGGCCACGGTTAATCAGTTGTTTGAAGAAATCTACTCATAGACTTCAGAAGTTGTTTTGAATGCATTATATTTTGAAATTCGTAAAATAAATTCACTAACTTCTAGAAAACTAGTAGAAAGATAGTGTAGAAAAGACGGAAATAACATTTTGTCCCTGAAATCGCACTCAATGGCGTATATTTTGTAGAACGTTTAAAACCAAATAAATGTGGTATAAATCCAACGTCAATATCTAATGAACACCCAAAGAATGGAATACAAAGAAATACTTTCTATTGTCCCTTCTGCGGCCCTAAGATTCTGCTTTCCATTTATAAATGATTGCTCCTATATACTTGGTGACCCTAGTTGGACGTCAGGGGTGGAGGTGGGGAGGCAAGAAAGGGAAGAATGGCGCTTCCGTGTTCGTCCCCTTAACGTCACAGACACCGAGAATGTTGACGTGACGCTACTTACGTGCGCTTAGTTTACGAACATAGTTTGCACGACTTCTTGCAGAATGAATCATGGAGGTTGATTTTGCAACCGTGATGGCCCCGAATCAAGGCCTTGCATTTAGCACTAGGCCAAATGTCGGAGCACTTCGAATTCCCTTGGGAAACAACTGAAACTGCAAAAAAAGTGCGGTTTACAAACAAACAATTATACAATAACAAATAAACGAACTATCTAACGAAAGAATGGAAGAACGACAAAAAAAAAAAAAAAAAAAAAAAAAAAAATTCAGTGCAAGCACACTGTGAACAACTTAATTGCTTTCTAAACGTCGAAGCGACCCCTTTGGAAAAGCCTGAAAATAACTAACGAACAAAGCTTTCATATAAAGTCAATTGAAAAAACGTTGTCGGGTCTAAAAACATGGAAAATAGAAGCTGAGACCGAAAAGGTGCATGTGATCGGTGAATAATCATATTCTGATTTATTTATTTACGCTGCAACCGATAAAAATGCGAAGCCAAACGGCTCGCCAACGCAGGTCCTGCATACGCTGTCAGCATTTTGCATCGAAGGCAAAGCGTAAATGAATGAATCAAAATATAACTATTCACATCCCAAGCTACCATTTCGGTCTCAGCTTCTATGTTCTATGTTTTTAGATCCGACAACGTTTTTTCAATCGACTATATATAAAACAAATAAAGGAACAAGCAAACAAATTAAACTGACAAACGAACAAATGACAAAAAAAGACAATTAGACAAACAATGAACGAACGGCAAACAAACATAAAACGGACAAACAAACAAACAACCAGACAGACAGATAACCAACCAAACCAACAAACAAATAAAAACAAACAAGCAAACGAAACGCGAACTAACAAACATGCCTGGCAAACAAACTAAGCAAAGAAGATTGATTTCAATATACACAAGCGGCCGTGAACTGAAACTAACATAAGGAAAGTATAAATGCACACTGGATGGGTATAAATGATGAACTTACCGGGCGGGTTTGGCACATTTCCATTCCCGATACTTTTTCCGTAGCCGCCACTTCCTCGACCACCGCAGTTTTCAGCTTAAAAGTATAACAAAGAAATAAAAGTCATGTTTTCTACTATCACAATACTTATAAGGCCTTCGTATGTAACTCAAATCAAACAAAATGCAGTCTATGACGAAGTATTTTTTATGTCTCTCCCTTCTTCCTGGAACCCTAACACTGCATTGACTGAGCTCTGTTTACTGGGCCAGGAGGGACATAAAAACCCTATTTGTAAACAAATATTTCATATAAATCTTACAAAGTCTATCTACAAATTGACAAAACCTAATATCAAAAGAAGCCAACAAACCTTTTTCCTCCATATTCAGCACTTTTGAGATCTTCTTTCTGCCTCTCTAACTTCTCTAACTTCCCCATTTTTGATTGTTATCCTCTCTCATTCCTTCAATTTACACATGCACTTTCTCTTAACTCTATGGCATTCCTTCGTCAGAGCATGAAATGTGCGCCCTCCCCTTGACGCTGCCACTTCCGCTTGCTAAGCTATCTTTGTATAAATATTTCATTTTGCCTGCTCTCAAGCTTAACTTAATCTCTTTGTCTTTTATACTTATTTGGTGTTGTATCTTCCATTTATCCTTGAACTACTCTGACTCTGTGCTGTTTGTAATGATATGTAAATTATAATTACAATAATAATTACAAGAAGTACATTCATTGGATGACTAAGTTTAAACACGCTTTGAATATAATCTTGCCCTCATAACTATATATAGCTGTCATGTATACACATCTAGGAAAATGTATTAGAGAAGGGTAACTTTTTTCGTAGGGTAACTCTCTTATCTCCATGTGAACAGACCTTAAAAGGCGTGTTTGAATCGATTGACTCATTAAAATAGACAGGGTGTACGTTTATAGCCAAGTTAAGTCTCCTTTAGATACATGCTGAGTCTTGCAGTACATGAACGCATAATATACGGTACCTAGTTACACCATGATCTAAGAATATGTTCTAAGGGAGCATTCATTTTTTAGGAGGGGGGGGGGGGGGGGGGGGGGGGTGGGCCGGAGGAATTGAGGGGTGGGCCAAAAGAAATTTACTCTATGAAAGGGGGTGGGTCATGTTTTTCTGAAAGTTAAACCAGGTCAAGGGACCCTATTTTCATATTTGGAAGTGGGGTGGGTCATTAATATAGTTCAATTCCTTACCGTGGGGGCTTGCATTTTTTTGTATTTGATTCCTGCAATTCCTCCGGCCCACCCCCCTCCTAAAAAATAAATGCTCCCTAAGTGGAATATATTCTAAGTAAAAGTTAAAGCAAAACATACCAATTCTTTTATTGATCCATTTAACGAAGCTGGTCACACGTGCAAAAACGCTGAAGAAAGCTGTGTTGCACCTGGAAGCACCCCAGCTGACAACACCATGGAGGGCCCATCGACCATTGTCTTCACAGACTAATGGCCCACCACTGTCTCCATTGCAAGCACCCCTGCTTTTACCACCAGCACAGATCATGCTCCTCCTGTGGACTTTATAATATGGGATAAGCGGGTTGTTCCTGGCAGCGCATTCTCTGTGGGATCTAATTGGAACTGGCGCTTCTTGTAGAACATTTGGGAGAGGGCCGCCCGCTACAGTTCGCCCCCAACCTTGGGAAAATTGAAAAGATATGTTAAATATAGAACATCATAAAATTAACTAAAAGAAATTTTGACCCAATACAAAACTTTAACTTGTTTAATTGTCACACGACAGTGGATGATGGATAAAGTCTGATTATTATGATTAATATGATTGGGTCAAATAGACTCCTAACTAAACTTAGAAACCTTTCCGAGATGCTTTCCGTAAATCAAACCATTGTTTGGTTTTAATGAACCAAAAGATAGATAGGTCGTCCTTATAAAAATTCGTATTAAAGTTTATTCAATATGGCTGCCGTGACGTCACTGGCAGACCAGGAACTGGTTTAATTAAGGTGCTCCGTTACTTATTGGAGCACTGGAGTTATTTTTGAAGGGCGTTTTTCGTTATTGGCTGTGCAAAAAGAAAACTCATCGAAGGATTTCAAAATTCTGGACCTTCCATTCTGGAAGTTTTTAAAAAGCGTTCATATCTCCGAGAATTTTATACCAATGCGAACATCCCTTAAAATTCGAAGCTTTCTTGTTCAAAATCCAAAAAATTACAGAAATCGACAAAATATTAGCTGACGAGAAGCGCGCTTCAAATATACCTCCAATGCTCCAATAAATAGTAACGGGCCACTTAAATATTTATAAATAAAACTGTCACTCGGAAAAAATTTAGAAACGTACATATATGTATGTTTCTTCGAGTGTGAAATAGGCTTGGAAAATCTGAGTCTTCAGATGGGGTTTAATATTCTCAAATCTGGATAAAATAGGGGTCTTTCAAGGGTCGTCCAGCTTTTTCAGAATCCTAAAAAAGTTTTAACAGGTTTGGGAAAAGAAAGATGCAACTATCTTTTCACTTGTATCTCATTTTAGTCACCAGTTCCCCTCTTCTACTTGTCATGATCCTGCAAGTAAAAAGCTATCTGCTGGGCAGTCTAGCAATATACCTGTTACGTAACACTCTTTCCCTACTTTGGCGCGGCGATATGGTAGACAAACGGGATGGACTTTATCACTAATTTTCACTGGCCTCTCCAACCAAAGCAAAGCAATGTCGTATCTTATGCTCAAAATGCTGAATCTCTTGTGCTTAATGATTGTCCTTACACGAAGATTTTCCTGGACTGAAGTATTTCCAGATAACGTATGGCCACCTATGGATATAAAAAGTTATGAAATGTCCAAAGTTAATTATTATTTTAGAGGAAGCAGCATGGTCGAGTGGTCTCAGAATCCGGTCACCAAGAGTTCGAGTCCCGCTCTGGCCACTAGCTGAGACTGTATTTGTTCGCCATATTCAAATTCAGTTTCTCGACCATGCTTGTAAATAGCCAAAGTTTGCCAGTCTTCTCCAGTCTCTCTCTCCTTCATTCCAAGGAAACCTATTTCAAAGAACTGCAAAAACATACAAAGGAATCCCAAACCACAGAAGGGAGAACAAAGGGCTGCCTTGGAAGAAGGCTAGCTAGTATGGATGCACGGTCTTCTCGGCCCAAACCACGAGCTTTCATATTCAAACATTTTCAGCATGGTCAGGTTAGAGTACGAAGAAAATTGTATCATTTCGCCAGACATTAAATCGTACGTAGAAAATCCATGCTCTGAAAGGTTGTACGAAAAAAAAGTCATTCGACGATAAATTTGCAAATGTCCGGAACAGGAATCCCGCGTTTCAGATTTTAGTCAGGGATCATGGAATAATTTTTTGGAATCATTGATGGACAACTTTCGGAACTATGGGTTCAGGGATCTCATATGAAAACAAATATATACTGAGTCAAATTGTATAAATGGTTACAAATTGTATCAATACCTGCGAATGTATACTGTTGGCGTAAAATATAGCAAATCTTCGTCTTGCAAAGCAATATTCTGGCATGTACAGAAAACTAACCATGCATCTACCCCCCCCCCCCCCCCCAAAGGGTACGAAAAAGGGCACTTACCTACTACAACCAAAAACTTGCTTGGGTCCGGGTTACCTTGCACACAGTGCGCAGCTGTGACTACCCAATCAGAAGCGATCAAGGAACCACCACAGATGTGAGTAAAACCTGAACTCACTTTGTACCGAAGAGAGACCTGCCAAGGCCAGGAATTAGGTGCAGCGTCCGATCCATTGATGATACGAGAGCCAGAAATTGTTGCTTTCAAACCACAACCCTGATTATAAGCTGATAAGACATTAATTATATGTTTTGTTAAAGTAGTTTATAATGTTAGATCTAGCTAGAGTTTGTTTTTAAATCGTCTTATATTTTGGGTTTTGTTTCATTTCCACTCACATATCTGTATACTCTGTGTATATGTTTGTACTTTTTCTTTGTTCATCATTTGCGTTTTTATTAGAACTTCCGAGCTTCTGTTCTTTTCTCCGATTTACTTTTCATCCTTCTTTCGTTCTTTCTTTCTTTCTTTCGTTCGTTCGTTCGTTCGTTTGTTCGTTTCATCTTTCCTTCTTTAAGTCCTCTCTCTCTCTCTCTCTCTCTCTCTCTCTCTCTCTCTCTCTCTCTCTCTCTCTCTCTTCTTTTACTTACTTACTTTCTTTCTTTCTTTTCCTTTTTCCTTTATATATTTTTGAATCGATCCTCGTATAACTCACCTTCAACAGCAAAGAAATGCCCCAAGAAGGCAAGGACTAAGTTTAAGCTCAGGCAGAAAATCATGTCTTTATCAATCGCGTGCTAAAAGAAAATGCACCCTTTATTCTCTTTATTACAACTATTTAAGTATTTTTGTGTTTATCAGCTTAAAGATCCGACTCAATTCGGAACTTTAGATATATCAAATGTTTACTGGATTAAAGAAGTTCTCGGTAAGCCGAATGAAAATCGAATTGTTTAAGTTTTTTGTCGAAACGTTCTAAATTAGTGATATTATGGCACTCATGACGCTATTTATTCAGTAGATCATTTTAAGTAGCTTTTCCAACATTAAAACAACCGATATTATTTTAGTAAATTGTCGCCTTTTTTGATAATTTTGTCCATTTATAGATGTTAAGTTTATTTGCACAGCGGATGCAGTTGAATTTTTAAGCCGCCGCACACGTTGAGAAACTGTGTAAGGAAACTACTGCCACGCGCGGCACTTTTTCCCCCGTGAGCTCCTTTTCCTGTTCTATTTTTTGCCTCGCTTGGCCAAAGATGCAACGTCTGCGGCGAAAAATGTCGCCTGAGCTAAGTGCCTTGCGTGGCAGTTTCCTCATGCAGTTTCTCAACGTGTGCGGCGGGCTTTAGATCGGGTCTTCTTTTAGTGATATACATATTAAGTAAATTTTGTCAGATGTCTTTTTAAACGTGAAACTGACTTGTTTTAAATGTTTGCCGTGTAAGCAGACTTTAAAAAAGTGCGAGTTTTCCCGCCTTTCAACTTCAATAATGTAGGCATTGAAAAAAGCAAAGCTAAAGATGCTTAGTGGTATAATTAGTAAGGTTCAGTCACTATAATTAAAGCCAAGGGCCCGACTGTTTCCTTACTCAGCCCGCTGTGTTCAGTATAACGGATAGCTTGCATTGGATGGGACCGATCGAAGTCTCCACCCTAGGTATAATACCTAACATGCGACGATTCAGCGATTTGTCTGGAACATTATCCGATATATATTTTACTTTCTGCATAAAACCTGCTTACCACTTTTTTTGTAGCAAGTTCAACCTTGTTTGTGACTCTTTTTACTTTACTTTACTTGTTATCGAAAAGAGCGTCGTACCGCGTTTACTTGATACAAATATAAAATCTTGTTCCAGAATAAGCGTATCGTTCCAAAATGAAAACCAGAATGAACTCATTCCGGAATGACTCGTTCCGGAATGAAATTTTTACTTTGGTATATGTAAGCACATACAAAGAAATGTATGGCAACCGGAATGAACTCGCTTTCAGAACAAAACTCATTCTGGAATCATGTAAACGAGCTTAAACGGCCCCTTAGATGTCCCAGCTAGATTACAGATCAACACGATAATTTATTAAAATTCGTTATTATTCAATAAACAGTTTATTGGAAGAGTTTTGAAATAAGCACATCCTAACAAATAAAACTCCAGTACATCGATGTTCATGCAAGACCATGAAGCCGAGAGCATGTTTTTTCTGCTAGTTTTAAAGTATACAGGAAAACAGATGTAGTGTCAGTGGACGTCATATTTTGCAAATGCGTTGATCAATCTATTAAAGGTTTTGACTCTGATTATACAGCTATTAGAAGCATTTGATTTAGTCAGAAGATGACGTGACATGAAAGCTAGGTTTGGGATAAGTTCAAAACCAGGGTTAGGGCCAACAATTTACAATTAGAAATAATTTTTGAGTTGGAGGTAAAGAACTTAGGGATAGATCCAAGAGTCAGTTATTAAGGTTAGCCGAGAATGTCAATTCGTGCCAAGCCTTTTGGCAATGATTGGAGGTGTCGTGACATCCTCGGTAACTGAGGAATATTATTGTTGTCGCTCGTTCTCGCTCAAAAAAACAAAAACAAACAAAACAAACAAAACAAAAAAACCTTGGAACATTGTCTTTTAGAACTTGTTCCGAAAGTCAAAATTCATTGTGACGTCATTTGAAATATTATCATATCTTTTTCTTTATATCCTAGATGCTGATTGGTCGACCTGATCAGTTCGAGCGACCAATCAGAAGTGACACAAACAAAAACGAAACCGTCCAAAAACGCCAGTTTCTGAACGATCATTAATCCCAGCATCAATAGTGACAGTTTTGACATCATTCCACTAAACTTTATTGCTTGTTTTTAGATTAATGTTTTAGAAAATACAAGCGTGTTTTCCTGAATGTTCCGAAGTTCTAACTTCAAGATAATTTATGTTTTAATTTATGGTTATATTCAAGTCAAGTTAAATCAGTGGAATTTGTAGTATATCCCTTTAAGGTGTTTTCAGCCACTGCAAGAACAAGGAATTGAAATTAGAAAAATGGTTAACTAACATAAGAAGCACTGTAGCCTACTACCTCTATCAACATCACAGTCAAAATACAATTTTCTGCTCTATTTTTGTCATAACTTGCTAGTTGCCCCTTAAAGGTACTTGTACTAGCTCCCCTTTGCGTCATCCTCTGGTGCCTAGGTCCCCGGGGATGCCTTCGTGTAAGTCGCAAAGAGCAACAGTTTTGAAACAGATTTATACTAACCTTAAGCTTGGACATGTCCCACAGCATTCACCGTTTTTAGGTGGTTGCCATCCAGGGGGAGGGCAAGGGACTCCAAGAGCTTCAGGACAATCTACTTGTCCGCAAGGCATGGGCCCTAGAATAATCAAAACGTTTATTGAGATCAGTTATTTAGTTCTGGCAGTGACAGAGGTAGGGTAGGAGTTTATTTGATCATTTTACTATTGCATGATCTTTGGGGTCGAGTGACATCTTAGTGCAAATGAGTGAAAATGAGCTATTGATGTGAGTGCCGAGTACTGAAACGTACGGGAATTCAACCTACCACGGGCATCATGCAGCAGCTTTGCTGATTTGATTTCAACCACGGCCAACATCATGACAATTGCCAAGACCAACTTTGTATAAGCCATCTTCAGCTGTTAATTGAATGTATTTCATGTTAATGATAATGATATATAGTTAATGATATATTTCATGGAATAATCTCCCCTGCTCGAATAATTATCTTAAGCCTACTGGGCCGGTCCGTACCCGGCCATGGGCAATGGGAAATTTCCAAAAATTAAAAAGCAAGCAAAAACCATAGTTATAACTACCGGTGATGTTGGGAGAAACACGAGAAAAGTTTGAAAATTACGAGCAGTAGGCGAAACTTTTCTCGTGTTCTCACAACATCACAAGTGCTCTATTTCACCGGTAGAGTCATAGAAACTATCTTCCATAGCTTAA
Organism: Telmatactis stephensoni; assembly: GCA_029948255.1. Classification (NCBI taxonomy): domain Eukaryota; kingdom Metazoa; phylum Cnidaria; class Anthozoa; order Actiniaria; family Isophelliidae; genus Telmatactis; species Telmatactis stephensoni. Next base: position 299,467 of record JALIZF010001684.1, read on the forward strand.
TTAACTGCTAGTATTTATTTCACTGGTTAATGAAAACCACTTAGCACTAACTAATTAGTGCTAAATAGTGTTAATTAAACAATAGAAAACAAAGGATTTCGTGGTATTTAGTACCATTTAGTTAGCAAGCTATTTGATGGTTGTACTAGAACGATTTTCACAGAACTCACTTTTAACTCATTTGAAAAGCGTCATAAATGTAAACTCAGTAACTATAAATTTCAGAGCCACCTTGTCAACTTGTTGCGTGCCATGCGTGCGGTATCGTGCGTTTACATCATTAACGAGCTATTTTGCATTAGCACATTATCTTAATAATTTGCATCTAAAAGTGAGTTATGTGAAATCGTTCTAGTTTCTAGTTCTAGCTTTTCAAATGAGTTTCAGTTTAAGTTGTTCGTTTATATGATTCATCATGCTTATGCTATTTTTTTTCTATTTTTGGGAAGCACGCGCTTGTCCGGGACTGGATCAGTACGGAACCTGATATGTGCCCTGTCACGTGGCTATTTACAAATGTTTTCTTAAATGTTCTCGCGAGGCCTAATAGTGGTCATATATGATTAGTGGAATACAGACTCATAATTTTCATCAGAACTTAGTTTTGTTAATCAAACTAGTTCTTGCTGTATAACAGGTTTGTAGCGGAGCTCCCGCGCGGGCCGAAGGCCCGCGCGAGCGGAGCACCATACCTAAGAAAAAATGGTAACCCATCGAGTTGATTTTTCATGGACACACAGGGAGCCCAACGGCTGTACGTCCGTCCGTACATACATACATACGTCCGTACATACGTACGTCCGTGTACATCGCGATGCTGATTGGCTGATTGCTTTTTGGCGCCAACTTGACGCGCGCTGACACTTTGAAAACTGAAAATTTACAAGTTTCCTTGCAGTTTTAACTTGCAAAACTTAAAAATAGTATTCTCGAAACCTCGTAAAAATTTAGCGATTTTGATGAACATTAATCTGTGCCAATCTTGACAGGTTAAAGCGAAAAAAACCGTACGTTTGAATTTTTTTCGGGCCTGGTGTCGTTTCAAAAACTGCTCGAAAGACGAAAGACACAGAGGATATTTTCAAAGTTGAACGACTTTTTAGTTGGATTCGTAGTTTAAAAAAAATCCTCATAATGAATGAGTCATTGAGGATCGTGTATTCTTCGTTTCGTGAAGATGCCTTCAGTAAAGCTGCTTAAAAATCTAGCCAAAGTTGGAAATAAATCAAGAATCGTCTGCATTGAGCGTGAAACAAGGACCAGTATGCTTCGAAAAGACAACAAGGAAAGCACTTCAAGGTAAAGACCCTGGCCAGAAAATGATATCAAAAAGTCTCTTGTACCTATATTTGATCTTTTATCTTTGATTTGGGATTGATGACTTAAAAAAACCTTTTATGCACGTTGAACCACAGGTAGCCCAAGCTCACTATTAGTGGCTATTTATAAGAGAATGTATGGCACTCAATATCACTCAAAATTTCTGTCTTAATTTTAATAAAATTCCACGAGACTTCTAGAGTGTGCTGTTCATGCTTTCTTCTAACCTCTGAATGAGTTTCAGTGAAATTCGTCGATTTTTACTGCTCGCCCTAAGCCACTCAAAAATGGGGAGAAGGTAGGAAGCGATGGCCGACTCGAAGCCATCATACTGCTCAACTCCAGTCCAAATATCTTCCCGAAAAATCGCTCTAGTTCAAAAATTCCTTCGCACAGGGTTGAAACGATAAATAAGCCACGTCCTCATGCCAGCCAAATCGAAGCAAACGCCTTTCCAAACGAGCCACGGGACTTGAACTTCCAAAAAATGCTCGCTTACGAGGAGAAGAAAATGCGTGACCGACAAAAGTTGTCACAACCAAACCGTTAAAAAATAGAGAGAGCCTGGGATCGAGCTACAACTACTACTTTGCTAGGCAAATTTGATAAATATTATTCCTAATCCAAGAAGATATAGCTACATTACAAGATTCTTGAAGTCAAATACGGTTGTAAAATATCTCAAAACACCGCAGCGAAGGTTTTAGAACTGTTAAAATATGTCCGTCAAAGTAGAAATTGTAGCTCGATCCCAGGCTCTCTCTAATATTTAACGGTTTGGTTGTGACAACTTTTTTCAGTCACGCATTTTCTTTTCCTCGTAAGCGAACAGTTTTTGAAGTTCAAGTCCCGTGGCTCGTTTGGAAAGGCGTTTGCTTCGATTTGGCTGGCATGAGGACGTGGCTTATTTATCGTTTCAACCCTGTGCGAAGGAATTTTTGAACTAGAGCGATTTTTCGGGAAGATATTTGGACTGGAGTTGAGCACCATCGCTTCCTACCTTCTCCCCATTTTTGAGTGGCTTAGGGCGAGCAGTAAAAATCGACGAATTTCACTGAAACTCATTCAGAGGTTAGAAGAAAGCATGAACAGCACACTCTAGAAGTCTCGTGGAATTTTATTAAAATTAAGACAGAAATTTTGAGTGATATTGAGTGCCATACATTCTCTTATAAATAGCCACTAATAGTGAGCTTGGGCTACCTGTGGTTGAACTGTGGCCAAGTTTAAAGAAACACTCGATCAAGCCTTACATGAAATGTACAACGACATTTTGTTTTACGGTGAACTTTTTGCACTAGTTCTAATAATAATAAAATTAGTAAAAAAAATTGATTTGAACTTATTTCAACCCCACTAATGTGTAAATACAGCTCAAATTTTGGTCTGGAATTTAATGAAACAATTGACAGGAAAAAAAGAAGGAATTTTGCCATGCAAACTAGAGTTGTTTTACTTTATTCATCTGGATGAAGTTGCTCAGTGAGCCCTGTGAAGCCTTAAATACAGACTGAAAATGCTTAATTCCTTGTTTTCTTGTTATTTCAATTAGCTGTTTTTATAATCACTCTAAATTGTATTATCAGTGTAATCTGGAAGAGAAAAGTGGGAGACAAGTATTCACCTAGCTAGTGTGTCATTCTATTCTACATTAAATAACAAAACAAAACAACAACAACAACAACCACAAAAAACAAGATGTCACAAATATAGTGAAGACAGACAAATCAATATATGTTGTTCTGTAATATTCAGGATGTTGAAAAGGTTTAATTACTTGTATCAATTTAAAAAAATGTTTTGGAGATTTTGCTTTCTATTTCTGAAAATTATGAACCCTTACAAAGTCAGTTATGACAGTTATGACAGTGAATCTGAATATTAAAATTTACTGTAACAAAGGTCACTGAGCATACAAGCCCATACAATATACAAACCAAAACCAAAACTTATTTTAAAAATGCTTTTTAAATAATCTTCATTTCAACTTTTTCAATTACCACAGGATTCATTTGAATCAAGAACATAAAAAAATTAAAATTGAAATTGGAGCTTTGCTTTTAGGTAGTAGTTGTTTTGAGTTGTTTTACAATTTCATCTAAAGTCATGATTAGTGTAACCTGGAAGAGAGAATTCTTGTTTCGTGTAAAGACAACTATTTATCAGTGTCATTCTACTCTACATAATACAAAAAAAAAACAAGATGCCACAATACTGTCAAGACAGAAAAATCTAAATATAATTTTCTGCAATGTCTAATTGTTTAATTGAAGGATGTTGAATTAGGTTCAGTATTTATGTGAATGAAATCAGTTTGAGGGATTTTTGCATCCTATTTCTGAGAATTATGAAGCACTACTACTAAGTCAATTATAAAATCTGACACAAATATCTGAATAAATATCACTATATATGGTCACTGAGTTGAAAGCCTTATAATTCTCAGGAGACTGAAGGGCAAGAAATAAAGCTTGATCTATAGTCTTTATTTCAACTTTTACAACAAAATGCAATCTTTGTTTGCCTATTACCACAGCAAGCCCAATTCATTTGAATCAAAAACGTCAAAATAAAACAAAGTATTTAAAATTATTATTATATTTAAATGGGAGCTCCGCTATTAGGTAGTACCTAATTTTTATATTAGTTTTTTTAGTGAGGAATGTTTGTTCAGTAATAAAGAAAGTAACGGCAAATTAAATGTCATTTTAGCTAGAGAAAGATAAGGTTTGGAGCGAAACTCAAGAATTCTACATTCAACCTCACGACTTTCCTACACAAATTTGCTTTGTTTTCTATCAACTTTATCGACCACCTAGACGTCCTTTCCTCGACCCCTCAATCTATTGTCTCCTTACCGTTTCACAACTACAGCGAGAATTCGAAAACACAGCAGTTCGAATACTAGAGAAAGTTTTTCTCATACCTTGAGTGGAAGTTTGAAGTTTTCGTTGTTACTTGACTAGGCTGGTCAAACAATATTGTCTGCTCAGACCAAAAGTTATCCTGAACTATACATGTAGAGAGTTCAGTGTCTGATTAAATAGTCCTTTTGTGCTTGCTGTAATTTTAGTCTATTGTAAACAGAACAGATGTTTGTTGGGCAAAAATATAAACGTAGCAACCTAGCTAGCAAATGAGAAAAAAAGTTAAAACTGTTTTCAGACTTATTGTCGTCAAACACACTCTTAAATAAATACGTACGGATATCAGATATGTATATCACATTATATATGTATACAACAATTTTGTGTTTGTTTAACTAACTTCAGACTTTTGGTCTTTGAATGCCAAATGTTGGAGCAACAACTTGCGCAATGCTAGACTTTGCCCAAAGACAATTAAGTTCTTTCTTAGTATCAATTGGTAAATTGTAGTATTACGGTGTTTTTAGTGTTTCTTTGTACACTTTAGGTTTCATTTTAGATTGCATTAAAATGTAGTCCCTTATAGAAATTACGGCCGTAAACAAATTTCAGGCTTTATTTCATGCATTCTATGGATAGACTATAAATAAACAGAAGGTTTTCTATTGTTACTGAATGAATAATAGAGTGCAAATAATATAACCATGAAATAGAGTGGTTTTCATAAACCTGTGATAGATACTAAACTAATACACATTAGTGGACCCTAATTATAAGTAATAGCATGGCTATGAGGTTGATTAGTGATTAAATGTACCCGAAGCCGAGGGAGGTTTAGTGGAAGTCCCGAGGCCGTAGGCCGAGGGACTTTTACTAAACCTCCCGAGGCTGAGGGTACATTTAATCACTAATCAACCGAAATAGCCATGCTATTACTTTGTAATAGTATGGTTGCCGAGGAAGTATATAGGAAAACTAGAACGATTTGGACCAAATAACAAGTTACAAATGAATAAATTTAAAGTGCTGCTATTACTCTAGGGAACTCTATTTAGACACTATCGCTCAACCAGAACAGTACAAAACTAAGTGCAAGAAAGACCTAACACAAAGGAAACAATGCCTCGTTACAACTCACTTGTCTAAAACAGTTATTTATATTCACCAAATAATATTGAAAATAAAAAAGCATTGTGTGATAACATTGTCGTGCCACGCATGCGCAAGATTATTCCAGTCCATCCCAAATGTGACAAGCATGCTGAATAGTATTGTAATCCATCCCACATGGTTTAGACTACACTGAAAGGTTACCTGAAGCTAATTTGCATAATTCAAGTACTGCTAGCTGCGGATGTGTCCTCAGGAAATTTCTCAGGGACGTATCCATAGTTGGACCCTTGCATAAATATGAGGTATGATTAGTTACTAATCGTACCTCATGTTTTATGCATTAGGTACGATTAGGTTAGATTAGTTAATGCTTATGCATGAGGTTCGATTAGTAGCAGTGAGGGGGCATTTAGCCATTAAATGCTCCTCTCGGTACAATAGAATCCGAGGCAACCATGCTATTATTCAATATACAGTACGGGACTTGATATGTACCTCGTCACGTGGCTATTTACAAATGTTTTAATTTTTAAAACTGCGCGCAGGGCAAAAATGGTGGTCACATGATAAAGTGGAATACAGACAGTTTAGTTTCACCAGAACTAAATTTGTTTAAACTAGTTCTTGCTGTGTGGCATGCAGGTAGCTGTAAGTCTTGTAGTTTTTTAGTGAGAAATGTTTGTTAATATATTATAATATATTTGTTACGAGCAATGAAGCAGAAAGGCCACGCGGTCTTAGGCTTCCTGCTTATCTCTTACTTGCATCTTTGGTTTCTGTTTTACACAAACCTAAGCGATATAAAACTAATCACGAAACAACCAGGCATTTATTCTGTTGATTGTAAGCCGCTAAATGCCGCCCTGGTGGAAAAAACTTCAGAACATGGAATCGCCGCATCATTTGCAACACAGAACGCCATTGTTCCTTCGTTTAAAAGAAAGTTCCTTCAACGTAGAATCCTTTATTCTTCTAATGGCACAGCTACTTTCAACCCAACTGTGCTTCATCGGGATATTGACATCACAATATATATGGATATTTCACCTAATCCAGGTCCCGATTCATGGAGTGATGGCCTGCGTACTCTTTACTTGAACGCCAGGAGTTTGAAAGCTTTTGTGTCGCTTGGTGAAGATTCATCACACAAGGTCCCAAAGATTACCTTACTACAATTGAATGTCTACAGCGCTGATTATGATGTCATCTGTATCTGCGAAACTTGGCTAAACTCATCTGTTTTCGACAGTGAAGTGTTACCTGGTTACTCTATCTTTCGACAGGATAGAATTGGTCGCACTGGAGGTGGGGTATTAATTGCTGTCAAAGAAAATCTACAATCTTCTCGTCGCACTGATTTAGAGAGGGATGGCCTTGAACTGGTTGTTGTTGAGCTCACAAAAGCTAACAATAAACCTATTCTACTCTACACTTTCTATCGTCCTCCTGATTCTACGCCCGATATCCTGCTGCAGCTTAATTCTTCACTTCAGGACACCAATAGTCTCCCTCGCAGCCGTGTTTAGCCTCGTCACGCAAGGCTCCCTCGGAAAAACACGGCTGCTTCAATGGGCGCTACATTCCATTCCAAGTCCTTAACCAATCAGAGCTTGACTCTCAAAATCAAGGAGTCATTCGCGCCAAAAATGCCAAAAGGTCTACATATAGCGTTCCGTTGACTTGGAGAATAATTGGATTAACCTCGGATCCCAAAACAACAGCTAGTTTACAAACACTTCACTTCGTTTCATTCGAAGTGTCTGGTATCATTTGAGAAATATACAAAGAAGAAAGTTTTACTGATCTTCCATCTGTACATATCTTTTCGTATTCAAAAATTTGAAACTTATTTTTGGTAGTGCAATGTTTACTCTCTTTGTGGTGTTGACAGATATAAAACTTATTTCCGGAACACGGGAAATGGACCGTTTGCTGATGTATCTTCTGATTGGACAACTGATACAATTGGAATGGAATGTAGCGCCCACTGAAGCAGCCGTGTTTTTCCGAGGGAGCGTTGCGTGACGAGGCTAAACACGGCTGCGAGGGAGACTAGGACACCAACGAACTGGATTGCATTGTTGTTGTTGGCGATTTCAACCTTCCTGACATAGTATGGTCATCTGATGAGACTACTCCTTTAAATACCGGAGAACAACTACAGAATGAGTCCTTGTGTGATTTGATTGGCGATAACTTTCTTCAACAGTTTATTCTTGGCTCTACTCATATTGCTGGCAATAAATTGGATCTTCTACTCTGTAATCGTCCAGAGGTTATCGAGAATGTCTCAACATCACATCCCAACGAGGTCAAATTTCCAACAGATCATTATCTTATCGAATTCCAGATCAGATTGAAGTTCAGGCGAGCAAAACCAGTCAAACGCCGAATATACAACTATAAACGGGCCAGCTTTGAAGATCTACGCAATTGCCTGACGAATGTACCATTTGTTACTGCTACTTCCGAGAATATGGACGAATATTGGTCAAACTGGAAGGACTTGTTTCTAACTGCCATAGAGGAGTATATCCCAATCAAAATTGTCCGCGATACAAACTCACCACCCTGGATTGATAGAGAAGTTCATCACCTTATCCGTAAGAAATACGCAGTATTAAAAAGATATCGTCAAGATAAAACTCTGGAACGTAAGAGGAAATTGCGTACCGTAAGCCAAAAGATCAAGTATCTAGTACGTAAGAAACACAGAGACTATCTTTCTAAGGTTGAAGATTCTTTCAAGGACAACCCAAAAAAGTTCTGGAACTATCACAAAGCTGTCCTTCATCATCGGTCGAATCATGGTGCTGTAGTGACGTACAATGGGGTGAAAGCTCAAAAGCCAGCAGAGAAAGCTGACCTCTTCAATCGATTCTTCTCTTCAGTATTCCTACCAGCTACTTCAAATGTAAACACAGCCATCGATGAATATTCATTTGCTTCTATCACAGATATGCAAATATCTGAAATAACACTAAACGTGGATGAAGTTTGTGATTGTCCGAACGGCTTAGACACCTCAAAGGCATGTGGTCCCGATGGACTATCTGCCCGCGTGTTGAAAGAATGTGGTAACCAAATTGGTCCGAGCCTCTGCGCGTTATTCAATCAGTCTCTTCAAACTGGCTGTATTCCATCTGAGTGGAAATCTGCAGATGTCACACCCATCCATAAAAAAGATTCAAAAGAACTTTGCGAAAATTACCGACCTATCTCATTACTCCCAATTGTTAGTAAAGTTCTGGAACGCTGTGTGTTCAACAGATTATACAATCATGTGAAATGCTCCATCTCCCAATTTCAACATGGCTTTATAAGAAATCGATCGTGTATTACAAACCTATTGTCTGCGCTTCACAATATTGGACAATGCCTGGATAAGAACACGCAGGTTGATGTACTGTACCTTGACCTCGCAAAGGCCTTTGACTCGGTTGATCACCGAATTCTTCTAGCCAAACTCAGGTCCTACGGTGTAACAGGGAAATTGCTCAACTGGTTTGCTGACTATCTTAACGGTCGTCTACAAAGAGTTGTGTTAGATGGTGTGGCATCACAATGGGCTCCCGTCACTTCAGGGGTCCCCCAAGGGAGCCTCTTGGGTCCATTGTTATTTATCCTCTTCATAAACGATCTCTCTGACGTGGTAACTGACAGTACAAGAACAGCTTTGTATGCTGATGATACAAAGTTATATCGCCGTATTACATCAGTGAGTGACTGTTATACTCTTCAAAGAGATTTAACAAATCTCAATACTTGGTGCTGCGAAAATAACATAAAGTTCAATACATCCAAGTGCAAAGTATTAACTGTGACGCGCAAGCAACACCCTGTAATGTTTGACTATCGCCTAGATGTAGCCAGCTTGGAGCGAGTACAAGAAGAAAAGGACCTTGGTGTCATTGTTTCCAGTAAGCTCTCCTGGAACAAGCATGTAGCAGTCATTGTGGCTAAAGCTAACAAACTCCTTGGGCTTGTACGACGAACCTGCCCTTTACTAACAAAAACTCAGGTCAGGCGTTCTTTATACCTAACGCTCGTCAAGCCACACCTGTGCTATGCCACTGAGGTATGGTCCCCTTGCCAAAACTCACTTAAGAAGATGGTGGAACAAGTTCAAAGACGAGCAACGAGGTGGATCCTTCGCGTCAAAGTGGGAGAGATGTCCTACAAGGATAGACTTATCAAGCTCGAGCTTCTTCCCTTGTGTTATGATAGAGAACTGAAAGATCTGGTTTTCTTCTATAAGTCCCTGCATGGGCATACAGATTTAGATGTCCGTCAATTTGTAAGATTTGTGACTCATGGTCGGACTAGATTGAGCACGTGCTCTCTGAACTTAACTATGCCTGCTTGTAAGACCACCACATTTCAGGCATCTTTTTTTAATCGAATAGTGAAACTTTGGAATAACATAATTGCTATCAAACCTTCAAGTAGTTTAAAAACTGTATCTGCATTTAAGAAATTTTTGAAAGAAACCTTTTTAAATCTGACAAAGCAAACTTATGATATAGATTTTGCATGCACGTGGACTTTAGCACGTAATTGCCCGTGCCATTAATTAATTATTGATTCATGTCTGTAGACTCTATGATTATAATTCCTTTGATCTATTGATTTATTTATTATTATTCTTTTTTTAGGGTGGTACCTCGCATGGGACATTAGTCCCGTTCGTACTCACCCCTTTGGGTTATACTCAATGAATCTAATTAAAATAAAAATAAAATAAAATAAAATAAAATAAAGTAACGGCAAATTTATATTTCATTTTAGCTAGAGAAAGATAAGGTTTGGAGCGAAACTCAATAATTAGTTCTACATTCAACCTCACTACTTTCCTACACAACTTTGCTTTGTTTTCTATAAACTTTGTCCACACCTAGATCATTGTCGTCCTTTAATCGATCCCTCAATCTATTGTCACAAATACAACGCTCTACGTACCGCTTTTCCAAGTCGTCAGTGTTCTAAGTTCACCAATTTATCGATCAACTCTTTCCATTTATTTTTTATTTTACTCATTCAGTCGTTCTTCTTTTCTCCATATTCCATTCATATTCCTCCGTTTATTTTAGGGAAACCATTGACTTCAACCATTGACTTCAACCGGCCAGAGTTAATCGTCCGTCGCGGAACAACCCGACCCAAGAGACTGAGATACCGTGTGTGTCTTTTTAAAAACACTGAGCAGCAATATGTGAAATGTGAGTTTTTTAGAATAATCTTTCCGTCGTTTCAAATTGGTTTGTGCTTACTAATAATGAAGCATGGTAAATATTCAAAAATGTAAAAGTGGCTCGCTGAAAACCAGTTCTCAATAAGATTTGAATTGGACGCGCCTGTCTCACCTGTCTCCTGCATGGTTATGCTCTTCACTTTGGATTTGATTAAACAATGAAGATAACTTTGAGATAACCTCAGACTAAACTCCTATTCATGAAGACAAATATCAAAAAGATGGGAAAACAAAACATGACTGACGATCGATTTGTAAGTTATTTTGTTATAGGGGTTTTGATTTAGGAACTCAGAGAAATGATATTTTAATTCGCGCGCTTATGAGAACTATAAAGGTAAGACTGAGAGAATTCGAGAGCATAGCAGTCCAAACATTAACATGAGAGAAAGTTTTTAACCGATCCTTGAATGGAAATTTGAAGCCTTTTGTTGTTACTGGACTAGGCTAGTCAAAGAATAAAGTCTGCTCAGACCAAAAGTTATCCAGAACAATACATGTAGAAAGTTCATTGGCTAATAAAATAGTTCAATTCTGCTTGCTTTAATTTTAGTCTATTGTAAATAGAACAAATATTTGTTGAGCAAAAATAAAAATGTAGCAGCCTAGATAGCAAAATGAGAAAAAAAGCTAAAATCAAATATCGTGCAACTTAAATACGTGCAACCCCCGATCAATTATCTAATGGTCCGTCCCTGAAAGAGAAACATGTACACGCTGCCTACCTTTTGAAAATTCCGAACTTGTACAAGTTTTCCTTGCAGATTTAACCCCCCAAATTTCAGAATGTTTTTCTTACAAACCTCTTACAAATTACTGAAGCAATTGTCATGGACATTAATTTGAAAAAATAGTACGTCGGAATATTAATTTTTCGTTTCGAATTCGTATCCGTAGTCGTTTCAAAAACTCACTCAACCCGAACTGAAAGACGAAGGACACAGATAACATTTTTTGGAGGCTGGACGACTTTTTTTGTTTGAGTCATTGAGGATTGTGTATGCCTCGTTTCGTGAAGATGCCTTCAATCTGTAGAACCATAGTTTAAAATCTCTCCAAATATAAGTCTGAAGAGAGGTATAGTTATTTTTTTCTCATTTCAATCCCTGGCTACGTTGCTACGTTTTATTTTAGCTCAACAAATATCTGCTTAATTTACAATACACTAAAATTTCAGCTAGCAGATTTGAATTATTCAACCGATTTGAATTCCTGAGGTGTCGCTTACGAAAGCTTCGACTGTATAGCCTTTTTTTAACTAGGTTGCTACGTTCAGGTTTAAAAAAATCACAGCAGAATTACAGCAAGCAGAATTGCGCTATTTCATCAGCCAATGAGCTTTGCAGATTATTACAGCTCAGGATAACTTTTGGTCCGAGCAGTCTTTATTCTTTGACTAGCCTAGTCAAGTAACAACGTACGAATTGAAAACAAGGCTTCAAACTTCTACTCAAGGTAGGTGGAAAACCCTCTCTTGTCTTTGGACTGCCTCTCCCCATATATAGTATATGACTTCATACGCGCGTGAAATTGAAGATGAGTTTCCATTGCTAATCCAAACGCTAATCTTAAAATCAATGGTTTTCTTTAGATTAATTTAATCCTGAATTAACACTAAATCATTTTTCGAACATCTCCGCCCTGGTTATCTTCTGAGCCTACTTAATTGCAACAGTTAAATTATATAGGGGGATAAATCATCGATCCAACATAAGTAACCAAGATTATCTCATGCCAAGCCGTCTCGTAAAGGGACTACCCCTCACCTCCCCTTTAAAGTGGCTCAAATTTAAGATACCGCGTACCGGATCACGATTTCCTTGAATATTCGTCAAAGGGGAATTTGTTTCTAGTCTCAAAAAATGAGTGATATTCAAGTTAAATGGTTTTGAAACCTTAAATAATTTTGGAAAATAATTTATGACAACAAGTCTCGACGTTTCGATGCTTGCAGGCATCATTCTAAAGAGAACTGCTATGTGCATGAGTGAATTCTAAATTTTTAAGAATATAGTTATTTATATGTTATTTATTTATTTATACCGTTCTTTCTTTTTCTTTTTCCTTTTTTTTCTTTCTTTCTGTTCTTTCATTCTTTCCTTCTTTCTTCCCTTCTTTCTTTCATTCTTTCTTTCTTTCCTTCTTTCTTTCTATTCATTTTTATTTATCTATTTCTTTCTTTCCTTTTTTTTTCTTTCTTTCTTTCTTCTTTCTTTCTTTGTATTAATTTTCATTTATTTATTCAGTTATTTATATTATTCAGTTATTCAGTTATTTATTTGTTTACTTATTTGTTTATTTATTTGCTTGTTTGTTTGTTTATTTATCTTAATTTAATCTTATTTTATCTAACAGCTCAAGATGGCTTATTTAAAGTTGGTCTTGGCAATTGTCATCATGTTGGCCGTGGTTGAAATCGCATCAGCAGACGCAAAGTTGCCGCATTTTGACGAATGTAGGTTGAATTCCCGTATATATGTTTATGTAACAATTGGCCATATCAATAGTCCATAAGATGTCACATGACCCCAACGGTCATGCAATTGTCGAGTGACCAAATAAACTCCTGCCTTATCTCACTGGCAGGGCTAAATCAACTGATCTCACTAAGGTAGTGATCTGTTTTGATTCTCCTAGGGCCTTGCAATGTCCGTACTGACTTTACATATAAAAGTCCATGTCGGGTCTGTTACTGTGGAGGCTCACCGGAAACTTGTACATCCATGGAATGTCCTAAAGATTTTGGCGTCAAATGCCCTGGAGGATGGATGCCACCTAAAAAGGGTGAATGCTGTGGCACATGTCCAAGCTTAAGGTTTGTATAAACCTACTTGAAAATTTCAAAATAGTCCAGTTCCGAGATATGCTCAACCTGCCACACACAAACGATTTAAACTGAGGCTACGTGATAAAAATTTTGTCGCGTTATGAAAGCTTCATGCACGTAGTCCCCTCCCACCCCCCCCCCTCCCCACCCACACACCCCCACCCACACACACACAACACAAACACACACAAGGGACTCCGATCGGAAATGGGTGGGGATGTTCGTCGTGCATTTTAGAGGTCAAAACCAGTGATCTGATACCTTTTAAGGTGTCTCGGACTGAAGTGGGCTACAAGAGACTTAGCAGGTACCTTTTAGGATGTTTTCCGCTAAGTAAAATAAGCATTACTAGGACAATTTTAATTCATGATCTGACTTTTGTCTCTTAAGCACTTTGATAAAGGAGTCGGTTTAGTTTTTTGCCGGATTGATTTTCTGTTTTTGAATTGGTACATTTTAGGGGTAGAAATCAGTTGTTGCCACTCCCACCAGAATAAACCTGATCAGGTACCTTTTAGGGGTCATTTTCGAAAGGCATACCCGCCCTCCCACCACCCCGCAGTCCAAGATGTTCTGGTTCCCCGAGGATGATGCGAAGGGGTATAAAAGCACCTTTAAGAGGCAAACAAGTTAGGACAAAAATAGAGCAGGAAACTATATTTTGACTGTGGTGTTGAAAGAGGTAGTGGGCTACAGTGCTTCTTAATTATCTGTTCTTATGTTAGTTAACAATTTTTCTAATATCAATCTCTTGTTCTTGCAGTGACGCCTGAAACCACCTTAAAGGGATATACTACAAATTCCACTGATTTAATTTGACTTAAATATAACTATAAATTAAAACATAAATGATGTTGAAGTAAGAACGTCGGAACGTTCAGGAAAACACTTGTATTTTTCAAAACCTTAATCTAAAAACAAGCAATAAAGTTTAGTGGAATGATGTCAAAACTGTCACTATAGATGCTGGGATTAACGATCGTTCAGAAACTGGCATTTTTGGAGTATTTTTTGTTGGTGTCACTTCCGATTGGTCGAGCTTATCAGTTCAACCAATCAGCATTTAGTATATAAAGGAAAATTATAAATGATTTCAAATGACGTCATAATGAATTTTGAGTTTTTGAACAAGTTTGGTATCTTGGTTGGGCTAGTGGTAAGAGCACTGACCATTCACCGCTGTTGTCCTTGTTGGAGTCCCAGCTCGGGAGCTGGATCATATGCGAATTGAGTTTGTTTGATGAGTTGCTCTCTACAATGCCACGAGCGTTTTTTTTCTCCAGGTTCTCCGGTTTTTCCTCCCTCAGCAAAAATTAACATGTTAATTGAGTGTTGCATGCAAAATATTTAATATAGAGGTAGTGAGTGTGAGACCGAAGACAGCCCAATGGAAGATTAGCGAAACGGCAAAATTGGCTTCCGTCTATAAATAAAGACAACTTTATTGCATTGAAATCTAATCTCTTATGGAAATTGAAACGGATTTTTGTGCTCGGCACAGGGGGCCCGGCTTTTGAGAGTCCTTCTGTAATAAAAGAACAAATTTACTAAAGCCCTTATTTGGGTTTCCTGTGGGAATGCTCACTGAAACTCGATCACGTATAATAACATAACGATCGAGTGTACGCGTAGCTTGATTGCATCACCTACTAGAATAATCCATTCGCATTAAAGTGGTATGATTCAATAAATTTGACCAATTTTGAAGAATTGAAAATTGTTTGTTTTTATTATTAGACCTTTTCAGTTTCGTTGTTTGTTTTCCCATTTCAGACCACGTGATGTCACTCTTGGGAATTAATTCTTTCTTATGTTAATAGGTTAACATTTTCATAATAAAAGAACAATTCTCAAGGGAATGTCACGTGGTCTGAAATGGGCAATTTGCATACGAAGCCGCTGAAAAGGTCTATTCACATATCATTGCACTTGACCAGATAAATCATTTCATATTATTTGTTACGACAGCAATTGCCATGGAAACCAAGCCACACCCAAAAGGCAATGTTTTAGAACATTCGTGCCAACTATTGTGGTAGCTTTTTAACCCAAATAAGTTTGCAATTCAGATATTAAGGGAATATATTGTATATAAATTAAATTGTGTAATGAACCTAAAATTGCACTTTAATTTGTTATAATTTCTTTGAAACCAACACTTCAACAGTTAAAAAGTTACTGTTTCCGGGGTCACACTCATGGTTAAAAAGCCCTAAAATTACTTGATGATATAACATTTTGTCATTGCATTAAGAAACAGCCATCTCACTAAGCACAAGCACTCCGATGAGCATTGCCTTACTGAGTCTGCGCATATGTTGCTTGCGCTTATGCTCATGTCGCTAGTAAAAACTAGGCTTAATACTTTGGCAATGAAGCGCTCGTTTACCGTTTTTACAAGACATACAATAGGTGTATCAAATGCAACTCAAATCTATGCTTTTAACTGCTTTTTATTTCATTTACTACAACTAAACCAATCAACTTTGGAAAGAAGTCCTGTCCTCATTTGTTAGACCTGTAGAAAATTAGAATGTAAAAATTAGTTGATAATGATAAGCAGTTTAACCACAATAATTCTCTGAAGCCTGTTTCTCGAAAGGCCCGATGAAATTGATCAGAAAAAGTAAAAGTTTTCCATTTATCGGATCCGATAAATATCAGCTTTGGGAAACAGGTTTCTTGTCGTTAGGCGATTAAATTATTGAGCAAACAAACAAACAAACAAACAAACAAACAAACAAACAAACAAACAAACAAACAGACAAACAAACAGACAAACAGACAGACAGACAAACAAACAAACAAACAGAGAGACAGACAAACAAACAAACAAACAAACAGACAAGAAGTGTGACAGCAAGAGCGTGCACAAACGGAAGGGGTGGAGGTAGCCTGCGTTGCTGGCGGTCTGCGGATTTTGGGCGGTTTTTCTTCCTCCGCCCAAACACCGCATACCGCCAGCAACGCAGGCTAGGGTGGGAGTTGCGATTTAAGGAAATGCAGTGTTGACTAATTATAGGTAGAAAAGTACCAGATGAGACTGTGGCCATAATATCGAGTTAACTTTTGGAGATTTCATTACTAGCAACTAGCAATCTGTAATGCATTAGCTCTCGTTAACTGTCTCTGTGGTATATAACATCTTTAATATACACACGCTTCAAAAATTATTTTGGAATTTTTCATGTAAAGTAAAGTAAAGTAAAGTAAAGTAAAGTAAAGTAAAGTAAAGTAAAGTAAAGTAAAGTAAAGTAAAGTAAAGTAAAGTAAAGTAAAGTAAAGTAAAGTAAAGTAAAGTAAAGTAAAGTAAAGTAAAGTAAAGTAAAGTAAAGTAAAGTAAAGTAAAGTAAAGTAAAGTAAAGTAAAGTAAAGTAAAGTAAAGTAAAGTAAAGTAAAGTAAAGTAAAGTAAAGTAAAGTAAAGTAAAGTAAAGTAAAGTAAAGTAAAGCGACTATATTTTACGTCGATATAACTCTTGACATCCTTGCTCATTAATATTTGTGTCGCGTCGTGTTAATCTTAAAACTTCTAAAAACTGCTCACCTGATGAATATGAATAAATTGCAAAAAGAATGGAGCAGAATGGAGGCTAGGGTTTTAGTTTAGGGTAAACACGACATTATTATATTAGTTTTGAAATGCATATATAGGATTCATTAATAATAAGAAAATTATTGCTAACCATTTTAGCACCGCCATTTCAACATCTTCGGCATGTCTTCGGGCACGATCTTTGGACACCTTGATGCCATCTGCAATACCGAGCCCAAGACCTGCAGCGACGATCACGGTCCATACCTTTTGAAAGAAATATAGATGTCATATAGCACGGCGGGCACAAACGAGCCCTAAAACAGCACTTTAAAATGTGCCATTTTTAGGTTATTTTGAAGTATCTCAATAGGTTTTAAGGTAAATACCGTGAAACTTTCAGATATTGAAGTAATCACAAAGCAAAATTTTTTGCGATATTTTTGAAGTTCCGTGACGTCACTATGACGTCATGGTAAATTTTTAAAGAGTAATCAAAAGACGCAATTTTTTACCAAAGGGCACACAAAGTGCATATTATATTGTGTTTTGAGTAGTAAACGGCATTTTCGAAGAAATTTTTGTGTTTTGATCAAAGGACCTCGAGATAAACGCGATTTTATGATTCTAGTGACGTCATCAATTTTGACGTCATAATGAATTTAAACTTACCCTTATTAACTAGCAATAATACAATTTTCAATAAAATACCGTCAGGCAACAAAATCTGATATGAAGTACTTTCGATATTCATAGATATACCTTATAGAGACTGCGTTATATAGTGGTTTTAAATAATGATGACGTCAAAATGACGTATGGGTGATTTAGTTACTTTTTCAAACTCAATTTTCTGTCTTGCTAGAGGAAAATCGAAAATTCTAAAAAGAACAAGTTATAAGGTCCTCTCTTCTCCTTTGAATAGCACAGCAAATAAAGAGAAATCTTTTGAAACGAAAAAATTAAAACAAGCGATATTTTTTCCTAAAGGTTTTATTTGAATTTTTCCCGCCAAAATTTCCCGGGAAAAATATTTGAGTATAAAAAAAATGATAACTTGAGTTCTAGAAATGCAAATTGAAAACGGTTTTCAGTTTTGGAGTTCTTATCAGCAGGACAATCATAATTAATAAAGAACTCAATATTGATAGTGATCACTTTTAGGCCTGTTTAAAAACTTGTTCACTTCCAATTTTTGTAGTATATTAACACTAAATTACAAAACCCTGCGATGCAGCATTTTTCTGATCTTCCGCACTGCCAGCAAGCGAGGGAAAAAATTAGTTCTTCAGAGAGATTAGAAAAGTAACATCTGGCCGCAAGGTAAATTTCTGATGAGCTCAGTGCAGTCTTATCATTGATAAACAGTCATCTGAGTCGTAAATGGCAAAATAATTTCAGTACTGGAAAGTTATTCTAAATAACGTTCTTGCAGGAGGACAGCAATTGCAAATTACTCCACACAATTAATTAACAGAGGGCCTACAAAACGGTGCCCAATTCCCACGTAATAATTGTATACACTTAACAAATGAAGTTTTATTACACATATTTACAATATCACGATACCGAATCACGTACATTTAGGGAGTTATTGAGTTGAAGCGATCAAACAAGCTAAATCGAAACGGTTTGAATATTACTTACATGAGCCACCTCCACCTCCACCTCCTCCTCCTCCTCCTCCTCCTCCTCCTCCACCGCCACCACCTGTAAAAAAACAATAAGGAAATTCAGTGTACAGTTTTCATTGCATTTTCTGGTTCAATTGTCTGTAAAAATCTCTTTGTTTTACAGTCTTCTCAAGTCTCTTTACCTGACCATTGCATCAAAATATCTCTTTAGCCACCGCGCAACGTCTGAGTAGTTCTACCTTGCTGCCGCTGCGGCCTGTCTTGGCGTTGTATCGGTTTACCTGTTTCTTTGGTCTACTGGCTTTACTGTGTACTCTTATCAAAAAAAGCAAAAATGTTGTTTTCTCCTTACTTTTTTTCTGATTAATCCATCCAACAAAGCTGCTGATACGAGCAAATACAGTATAGTGGTCAGTGCGGCATCTAGAATGTCCCCAGCTGACAGCACCACGAAGTACCCATCGACCACCCTCGTTACAAACGAATGGTCCACCACTGTCTCCTTGGCAACCACCCTTGCCTTGACCACCCGCACAGATCATGGAGCGTTCATCGACGGGGAGGAGTCGGCCATTGACTCGACTACAATCCCTGTGAGCAGCTACTGGGAGCATGGCTTGTTGGAGAGTGTCTGCAGCGTTGCCACCACCGACGGTACGTCCCCAACCTTAAGGAAACAAAGCACGGGAAATAAAATAATTTAGCTCATTTAGCTTTTTTTTTTTCTTTTTTTCTTTTGCGCTTATAATTAAATATATACATATATAGGTTATTGCGCCAGCATTGGCCTTTTTAAAATCAGCAAACCTAAAGGCTGAGACCGAAATAGTTCCTAGGGACACTAGCTAATAATCACATTTTCATGTTTTATCTTATGAATGCGCTATATAGTCATGTCTGGAATAGCGTGCGTATCGGCCTCCGAATGATTCATTTGAAGGGCAGCTATACGCATGCTAAATCTGAAATGCCAAAATTTGTGTCAGTCGCTTTTTTTAAAACGTTCACATGGCCACGCTTCTTTGAAATTGTCTTATCAAAGATTTTCCAAGTTTACAAAAATTATATTTTCAGCCACGTTCGCTTCACTTCAATTTTCTATTTTCTATGTTCAATGATTTTAAAAGGGTAGAGGTTTGGGGAGTAGGCTCAGAATACCGATGACGTCATCAACATGGCGTGCAACCTGCTTATATCTCAAATAAAATTCTGTCGTTTTTTAATACATCCCCCCGAAAAATAAAAAAAACAAACAAACACTATAAGCAAAACAAGGCAAAACAAAACAAAAACAAAACAAGAAGCAACGTACCAACAAACAGGGAACGTTGTCTTTTCACAAATTATCGCGAAATCTTGATTTTGATTGGTTAATCGTCAGTCATACCTGTAATGTAACATCGTGATCCTGGTCGAGCTTTGCTTCCAGACGATGGAAGGCAGACGGTGTTGACTTTAGAACTGGCTGAAATAGGCCTCTCAAGTTGAAGCAAGGCGATGTCATTTCGTAAATTGTTGTAGCTCTCATGTTTGAATAGCTGTCGCAGCCTGAAAGACTGTTGCACTGCTGTCGATCCTGTTCTCCTGTGGGCGCCTTAGCAATTGAATAGAATGAATATAAAATACATGTGGCACACTTTCACTTAAAGACTGCGAAACGTTGCACTATTTAGTACTAAATAGTGCTAATTAAACAATAGAACAGTAGAGCAGGGGCAGCGCAGCTGGTACGGTGGTGGAGGTGGGGTGTTCTAAGTCCTTGTTATCGTGAATTTTTGTGGCAGCGGATGATTTTTGTACCGTTTTCCTACCAAAATTACAATTTCTCGTTAATCACTCCCACATAGAGTTACCATAAAAATGTTTGACGCTTTTAGTGTCTATAGTTTGCTCTACATATGTTATCTATGTATTTTAGGTTAACCGTAACATTGATTGAAACCTTTTAGGGTGATTAGGGAGAAATTTTAGGTAATAAAGCTTCTCTGCCACGCCTATGGCAAAAGACTTCCGGTATCTTTTAGGGGTAACATTTGAAACTTTTCCGCGAAGAGCATCTCCGATGTTTTACCATATCAGTAAAACGTCAGATCTTAGATTCGACAGTTCGTAGTTCAATTCATATAATATGGTTGCTATACATTGCTCGGTACAAAATTTGATCGTAAACATCCAGATGAACTATGTGACCATACATTTTCACTAAAATACATATACTTCTAACTGAGTCTTTTGCTTGATTTTTATGGGTGTATTGAATTGCATTGGCGCTCGTTTAGTTAATTCAGAACTGCAGTGACCTTAATTTCTGGCCATGAATACAGGCGAGCTAGCACAAGACTGATTAAAACTATTAAATAAGTACTCAAGAACTCAAGAGAATATCAAATGAATGAAAAGTTAATCTCTAAAATGGTTTTAAACTCAGTTGTAGGTTTTCATTAAATTTACTTACCAACGACTACAGTGTATCCACTTGGCCTGGGGTTCCTGTCCACACAATGAGCGGCAGTTACAACCCACTGATTGTCGATCAGCGAACCACCACAAATGTGACGACCATTAACACGAAGAGAGATCTGCCAAGGCCATGCATGTGGTGATGCGTTCTCTCCATTAACAACACGAGCGCTGAATGGCTTTTGGCCACAAGCTGGAAACATTAACAAGCAGAGAAAAACTGATGAAACGAGACAAAGTAAAACAAAACAAAGCAGAGCAAAGCAAAGTAAAGCAAAGCAGAGCAACTAAAACTAAAACTAAAACTAAAACTAAAACTAAAACTAAAACTAAAACTAAAACTAAAACTAAAACTAAAACTAAAACTAAAACTAAAACTAAAACTAAAACTAAAACTAAAACTAAAACTAAAACTAAAACTAAAACTAAAACTAAAACTAAAACTAAAACTAAAACTAAAACTAAAACTAAAACTAAAACTAAAACTAAAACTAAAACTAAAACTAAAACTAAAACTAAAACTAAAACTAAAACTAAAACTAAAACTAAAACTAAAACTAAAACTAAAACTAAAACTAAAACTAAAACTAAAACTAAAACTAAAACTAAAACTAGGTAAAAATGCAGAAATCATAAGTTTCTCGAAATCGAATCCTGTTTATCAATGAATTTTATACAAATTAAATTAAAGCAAAGTTAATGCAAGCAAAGTGCAATGTGAGGGGAAAAGTCACCGTAACATTTACGTACCTTCAATGAGCGATGGTCCCAAAAGGGCTAGAATCAGGCAGAATATCATGACTATAGTCAATGCTATAATACCAATACTCTTCTTGGATGCATTCTCCGTGTTTTATGGTCTTAATAGTTGACACAGCTTCCAGTCAGTGCAGCTGAATTCAACTTCCATTTCTAAAGAAACGTCAAACTTCAAGCAAAAAGTTGTCGTCTAGCCTTTGGAGCCTTTTGAGGCCTTTGTTGAGAAAGATTGAGTTTGCGAAATGACGAAAGAACAAATTGCAAAGAAAATCACAGTGTTTGCTCAGCGGAATTTTGCAATATCATCCCGCACGGTTTTTGATTGAATAGACGTCCGAATTACAAAAACAATCTTTCGTTGAGCCTAACTCAATTTGCTCATCTGAAAAAGCTGTATTGAACTGTACTGAGATTAATTTGTTTTGTTGACTTGCAAGGTAGCATATATCAAATTGGATAATGAATATACCATTTTATTTGATGACATTTTTGTCACCTCCAATATTTGGTTAATTGGTAAAGGTAATTAATTGCTACGATTTCGTAATGGTTTACACTCTTTTAAAGCTAAGGATGCAGATATGAAAAGGCAGAAAATAATCAAAGTAGTTTACTTGGTGTGCAATTTAGTATTTACAGTCATCAAATATTGATTAGTGATTGTGGAATCTTTGGATGAATTTGAGGGAATCCACTCAGGATCGAGCTGGAGACCTGCAGATGTCAAAAATACATAAATACATGCAAATTTGTGTTGAAACAGCTACAGTATTAAACAACGAATCACACAAACGTTAATTTTTGAGAAGGACAAAAAATACCTCTATCGATTCGTAATTTTGTTCGTTACTTTTGTCAATTTAAATCGTATTAGATTTAATGCTTTATATTTTGTATTTGTAGAGTAGTCATGTTAGGCTTATAGTCAAAAGCCAGCTACGGCATGTATGTGATGCGGGCTTCCTGTGGAAACCTTGACAATTTGATGACTGCAGCTTTGCCAGTCATTGCTTCTTGAAATTTCGTGACAAAAATGTTGCCTTTGTTCTCTTTATTTGGTTCAAAAACTTAGAAGTACATCACCAATGTAAGTACCTTCCGTATTCTTATTTTTTTAATTGAGAGTTTAAGATTTTGAAGATTTTTCGTTGGTTTTTATGGTGATTCTTTTGCTTTTTGGGAGCCGCTTTTTGTGCTACACGTGATTCAAGGCAAATTCGTGCAAGGTGTCAACAAATAAGACGTCTTTTGACAAATATTCACAGCTGAAACAAAGTTAACAAAGATTAACAGACTTGTTGTTTATCAAAAAAAGATTTTACGAAGTTATTGCCCGAGATATGACAAGAAGACTGTTTAGACTGGTTCAAAGCCGTTCCAATTGAATAAGGCTTGAACGCGAACTACACACGACAATTATAACTAATAAATTAGATGCAACACGCTTTTAATTATGATTATTTCGATACATTTTTCTTTTCCATGTGCAAATTGTGATTATATGTAGTGAATAGCTTTAATTTCTTTATGATTTGTCATATTAAATATTGCAATATTTGACCCGTTTTTATTTAGAGAGTTGTGAAGCAAAAATGCTGCCATCGGCACAAAATGTGATTGTACTAGCTTAAGTAACGCAAAAACAACATGCCACATTTTGAAAAACATGTAAGAAAACTAAAGAAAAGAGTAACGAAACCTTTCTTTTGGACAGAGCGTTTAGTAATACACGTCATTATTGATTTGAAGAGAATTTTAGTTCAAAATTAATATTTTTAAACTGAAAACCATTGCATTTTCAAGTCACGCAATACTTAACATATTTGGCGAAATGTAACGAAGGACAGTAAACTTAGTAAATATAATATCGCAGTATTTTTTTTTTCAATTCCTGTATTAATATATATGGTGATTTTACGATAATATATTTTCGCATTGTAATGCAGCGATATCATCTTTTTATGCAATTTTTCATTTTTTAGCTTAAATCACATGATTAGTTTACTATATATGTTTTTGCACGTGTCTTGCTTTACTTGTAACCTATAAAACAAAGACAAATGTAAATAATTGTAAATATGATTTTACTTTAGAACTGGTTTGTACCTAAGTTTAATATTGTAATAATTAATATTCAATGAATATTTTGTAACATGAATTCCGGAGCTTTCGGATCGATCCAATTATTGTTTGCTGTACTTTAGTTATTATTATTATTTTTTCTTTTTATTATTAATATTATTATTATTACCTCACGATCGATGTATCTCAGTATCAATTGGAAATCGTGTTATAGAAAACAATTGCGTAGTCGAAACAAAATCACACTCTTGACCACTCATGATTATTTGGGCATCATCTCCAAAGAGTAAGGGAGGGGTACTCTTAATATTTAGCTAATCGAAAGGATCCAGAATTTTAGGCACGCAAAATTCGGTAAAACAAGATTTGGAGTAAAACTCACAAATTTTTTGGTGACAAGAAAACAAAAAAAGTCATACAACTCTACAATCACTCCTTTGCTGGGGTTAGGGTTTTTTTTAAAATTAAATCCCGGTTTGAGGCTGGATTAATGTACGTTTGGGTATTTCCAGTCTCCGGTCTAAACTGTGGCGTCGAACACTTCCAGAATTTTCCGACAAAGTGCCTCTCTCCTTCTTCCTCCAGTCTTTTAAAAATGACGGCGCCACCATTTTGTAAAAGCAGAGTTAATTAACTCTGGTAAAAGGGAGAAGCTTAAGAGAAGGCTTCGGGGACTAATTGAATATTAATTCATCTAATTAAATTTTTAGCTTTTAACACCGCAGATTTTCCGATTGGCTATTTTTGTAAATTAGTATTAAGACTGATCAATAATATTATCATCAATATTATTACATATGTCGTTCTTATCATCATCATTTGCATCCCTAACACCAGCGCTAAACCATTTTTGCAAAAAAAACTTACAGTAGCCACAAGTAAACTGACATTCTTGTTCGCTATTGACGTCACAGCTGCTGTGCAACAAGACTTGGTAAGCACACCTGTAAGGATTTACATCTTGGCAAAGTTCGTCTTGTCTCTTGCTTACATCTGCGTTTATAAAGGATTAAGTTATAAGACTATCAAACTTTTTTGCTGGGCTTTTCGTTTCTTCTTTTACAAAGTATTTGAGATATAAATGCGCACGCGGTGATTGGATGGCTAATATTTTTATATCAGAGGACGAAGGTATGGCTTTCATTAAAGAGTCCAAAGCAATTATAAACTCAATATAAAACAGTCGCTTAGGGCTGGTTTTCACAAGCGACGAAGCAGAAGGATCATACACAGACTCAGTATGCACTGTTCATTGCCTTTTTTTTTCACACCTAGCTAGGTGAGAAGTGCAACACTGAGTCTGCGTATGTTGCTTCCGCTTCCGCTTCCGTCGCTAGTTAAAACCAGCCTTTACGTCTCTGTATTACTCTGTGATGTAAACACTCTGATGAACGACGTAGAGTGCTCGAAAATCAAGCTTGCTTTTCTTGTACTCTGTCTCACATCATGTTTATATCACAGTATAGAGACATGCGCGCGTGCGCGCGTTTATAGATGATAATTGATCTTTTAATTTTTTCTATTGTTACTTTCTGTTAAGGCCAGTTTATAGTAGTATTTTCATTGTACATTAATATATTTTTTGGCATATGCATTTTTTTTTTTTCATTCCTGCAACTAGCTGGATATAAGGGTGTCCATCTTAAAAATATTTCACTGTAGGTTTTGTTTGTTTGTTTGTTTGCTTGCAGTTCGTATTCAGTCTTTCTCTCTCATTCTTCTCTTCAATTTCCATTTTATAAATCCTGTAATTAAAGTAAAATAATTTTGTAAAGTGTCTTCGAGTCGGGTGAAATACTTTCTACTTTCTAATGTTGTTCCATCATTACCATCGTATTTTTCTCCGAGAGCTTGAAGACGCTGTAGATGCCTTGCTATAGTGGAACGCTTCTCAGGAAGTGCCGACATACAAGAGCCAATAAGAAGAAGACAGGCAACTACAATTGCTGTGGCCCTCATTATGATGTTAGCCTGAAAAAAGGATTAAAATCTTTGTAAGTGTACCTGCTTCTACTATTAACAGAAATTGTTTATCAAAAACCAAAGTTAATAGAGCGAAATGGTAATAAGAGTAGCTATAGATTTCGTATGACTGTGTAAACGGCACTGCACAGTCACGGCATGGCTACGGCAGGAATCTCGATGTTTTTATAGACAACGTGGCACAAACACCGGTCACCGCACGACGGGCGCGGTCCATTTTACACTCATACGAAAGATATAGAGGTGCAAGTAGCCATGTTGGGTGAACAAGCAACGGACGCAAATTGGAACATCCAAGATGGCAACAATGACTTTGCCATACTTTGCGTTAATATATAAGTCATAGTTTCTACTATAATAAATTTCGTATGACTGCGAAAACGGCACCGCACGGGTGCCGGTCACAACACGGTTACGGCAGGAATTTCGAATGTTTTCTATAGACATCACGGCACCGACACGGTTAAAGCACGGTGCGATACGTTTCAGATTCAAACGGAAACTGTTCTATGAAACACAGCAAACTTCAAAGACTTCAAAGCGAATGACAAAGGACCAAACATGGAGGTTGAGTAGAGCAATGACCATATACATTCTTTTGTTTTACCTTCATTTATTATTTATGCTTGAGTTACCAAACCTAAACGTTATCTCGTATAGCTGATTGTCTGATATATGTAATTGGCTTGCACTCTTATGCATTCAAGTTGGCTCTAATGTTTCCCATCATTTTACCATTTCCCCCGATATTTCGTTAATTTCTTTTGCTTGTGTACGTTGATGGAAAATTCAGTATTAAGCACAGTAGTGGACATTCAGGAGACCCAGGATGTGATTAAATAGACATTCAGATTCAAACGGCTACAAAATTCCACTGATACCACATACTTTTTGTTGAGTTGGCCGATTAGCCCTCATTAACCTAGAGTACTGCAAAAAGCTTTGTTATCTTGGTGGTTAGACAATAGGGAATCAGGCGTTTGTTACACCTACTCCTATTCCTGTGACGTCTTCGTATAAACATAATTAATTTTTGAAAAAAGAAAGTAAAAGCAAAGGATTTCGAAGAAATTTTGTTTTGAAAACAGGTAAAGCTTTTGTGGAAACAAGCATTCATTATCTTAGAAAAGGCCCTTTCGATTAACACTAAATTTAATGAGCAAATAATTTGAGAATTTGAGAGAATTTGACCAAATTTCATCACTGGCAAAATACATTTGTCACGTAGTAATTTGATCGTGCAGGGAAGATCTATTTGTTATAGAAAATCAGTGTGTGGCTCGCGTGGAAGGAAGTTCACAACTAAGATGCTTTGGGGAATTACAACTCTACTAATGTGGATTTGATTGAAACGCATCTTTTGAAACGATCTTCAGTTGATCAGTAAATATTTTTTGTCTAAGATTCCTTGAAGAAGTACACTAAAAAGACACCATGGGCTTTTCCTCAGTTTTATATTTGCTTTTATAAATGAAATACTTGTAATTTCTTTCGTGTTTTTCCCAAATCTTCAACATGGAAGTGTTAGTTAATTATGACCCACGAAAGCTTTTATAATTATATTTTCTTTGAACAGTTTCAAAGAAACGATTTCCTTGATTAGAAATCATTTTTACACAGCAGGATACAATTGCTATAAAAAAGTAAACTCTATGGCAAAAAGAACATTTTTTTACAGTTCACGTACCTTATACGTCCGTCTCTTTAAACCAGTATTATAGACTGCTTTCAACTACTTATCAGACCCGCTCCCTTTATACTAGCCCATATAATAGTAGTCATCCTCTTTAAAATCATTTTGACTCATTTAACTGCAG
The DNA here is from genome assembly GCA_029948255.1 of Telmatactis stephensoni. Taxonomy (NCBI): domain Eukaryota; kingdom Metazoa; phylum Cnidaria; class Anthozoa; order Actiniaria; family Isophelliidae; genus Telmatactis; species Telmatactis stephensoni. The sequence goes on from JALIZF010001684.1 coordinate 327,113, forward strand.
GCAGTTGACCATAGATGTTGCTGTGGTTTTGAAAGTGTCGTTTAAGAATGGAAAAAGTTATACAATTTTAATGAGACTTAGTTAAAGAAAGATTACAAATTTGGTTAAGTCCTACGTCTGAGTTAAAAAAAATGTTTTATTTGGAGCCTAAGGGACTGGAAAATCTTATCTTCGTGCAGGGTTCTAATATAAAACTTCTAGATGTAACACTTTTGGTCAAAGTCATAACATTGTAACAATTTGTTCTAATATAGCATGATTCATGTGAATAATAGAAGGTAAATTAGTTAGTAAGGCGGTCGTAAAGTTTCTTGTGAACCTTTCTTGTGCTTGAGAAAATGAAATTAACAAACGACTGTGGTTAAGGTATGATCGAATTTGGCCTTTAATTGAAGTTTATGCCGAACAAACAGTTTCTGGAAATGAAAATATGTCGAGGCTTGGTTTCTTATTGCATCATATTTTTCTTCCTCCCTTTGTTCGTTGGATCATTCCTTCTTTCTTTCCTTCGTTCGCTCGATCGTCCGTTTGATCGTTCGCCCATTAGTTCGTTCGTTTGTCCGTTCGTTCGTTCCTTTCGTTCCTTCCTTCCTTCCTTTCCTTTCTTCCTTCCTTAGCTTCCTCCCTCCCTTCCTTCCATGCTTCCTTCCGTCAAATTCTGTCTTTCTTCCTTCGTTCTTTCCTTTCCTCTTTTTTAATCAATTTTTTCCATCAAGTCACCTATCTGCTTATCCAATTTATAATTTTCTTGTTGATCCTTCTAATCCAATATATATTGAAGCTAAGAGCAATCATTTTGCATCATTAGTTCAACGTAGAATTTAATATAGATCAAGAGATAACAAAAGAAGTCCAAACAAAAGAAAAACGTATTCAGATTTGACTTTCTCCTTTGCTGGGTTTCATTCATACCTTCAGAATCAAAAGATAATGAAGCAGTAGCCATGTTGGATGAACAAACAATAACGCTAATGAGATTTTTTTTATTGAAGATGATCCAAGATGGCTGCCGTGACGCCACGTAAACCATCAATTTATACCACAGCTCTCTGCCAAAACCATCCTATTGTTTAAAAATATTACAGTAATTTCGGAGTGTACGTCTAGTCTACGTCAGGAAAATCTAGAGTCTTTTTTTACGTTTAAAAGTAAACAGATTTCAAAACGTTTTGTCATAAGAAGAAACGTCTTTCAATTCGTAAGACATTCCCCAATAAATAAGCTAAGAATGAAGGCTGGGTGAAGGTCAAATAATTTCCGGGGTTTCACTCTATAATTAAATTTTCTGGTCTTCTTAAGACTTGATACTTTGTTAGCTATATAATGGCATATATTATAAAGAAACATATTTGGCCTAAATTTGAGTTTTGAGCTATGATAATAAGAGTATCGCTTGCTCGGTCTGTACGCCGTGAAAACAGAGCGGTTTTTATATGACTGGGAAACAGTACGGTCACTGCACGGTACGGCGTTACGATACGGTTACAGCAGAATGTTCTTTATAGAAATTACGGTACTGACACGGTTACTGTACGGACCGAGCGCAGTGAAAAAATACCGAGGTCTTATAGTTTCCCGGCGTCAATAAAATCGTTTATTATTTGGCTAATCATTTTCATTATTTATTTTAATCATTTGTGTTTTCATTTTTGGTGGGAATTCACGCGCGCGACTCCAATTTTCCTTCTTTGTATACCATTATACTAGATTTATTACCAAAGTTATATAGCCACGCAAATATCAAAATGACTCAATTCAAATTTAGCTTGTCCTGACCTTATCTATACACCAAAGAACGTCAATTTCCTGACTCTAAAATCAAGACCAAAGCCGAAATTAAAGAGGGTGAAGTTTCGTAACTACCCATGTTCCTTTCGGAAAACCCGCATGGGCGTGGACGACATCTACATCATTTTATAAAATAATTGAGATATAACGCGCGCGCTGATTGGCTGGCTACCATGTTTATATCAGAGAACAGAGACATGACTCGCTCAAAAAACGTCGAAAATATTTTATAAAAACAATATAAAACGATCGCTTATGTCTCTGTTCTGTGATATAAGCAATCTGGAAGATGTAGAGCACTCGAAAAGCAAGAGAAACACTCGGCTACGTCTCGTGTTCCTAAGCTTGCTTTTCTCTTGCTCTACATCTTCCATCGTGTTTATATCACAGAACAGAGACATGCGCGCGCGTTTTATATTCCTTAATTATAAAAGTTGTATACGCAATAAAAGATATTTGAAGTGTTTCAAATTCTCTATATATCCTGTACAAAACAGGTTAGTCTTCAAAGAGTTTTTAGAGAACAATTTTCAAGATGTTCTTCTTCTGGAAATGCTATTATCAAAAGCTCAAACGAGACCTTACATCAAGTTGTCGAAAACTGACTAATTTCTAGATAACTGGAACATTAAAAAGCGCACGTACAGCGATTTATTTTCAACACGGTGGTTAGTCGAAGAAAGGGCTATAGCCCACGTACGCGACTAAACTGACAACAACTGTCTGTCTAGACGATTTTAGGCTTTTGTTTGCAATTGGATATTTAGCATATATATATCATTCCACAATAAAGTTCTTTCGTGCATGTATAAAGTAATGGTGAGCAAGCTAGAAATGAGTTTTCTAATCGTCATGAGGATATTCGTGTGATTTTATAACTTTAGTTATTTCTATACGCTAACTAACCTTAGTCCTTTATGGGAGGGCGTTTTACGCCATATCGAGTTTCTTTTTAATACGTGGACAAGCTGGGACGGGGAGGGGAGAGTGGAGGTGATTCCAGTGAAAAATCTGACCATCATATTTCTGGCTCAATCGATTTAGAATTAGAATCTTTACATGAGCAATTATTTATTTATTTCATTTTGTAGGTTTCAACTTTCTACCAGTTCCTATATATATGTAAATTTTTCTCTCAGTTGGTTATCATTTGTTTTCACTGCAGTAAGCTGAAACACAGAGGGGAGAGTGGGGGTGAATCCAGTGAAAAATCTGACCACCATATTTCTGGCGGCTCAATCGATTTAGAATTAGAATCATTACATGAGCAATAATTTATTCATTTCATTTTGTAGGCGTCAACTTTCTACCAGTAAATTTTTCTCTCAGTTGGATATCATTTGTTTTCACTGTAACTTCTTTTGCTATCCTGTTCTATTAGTTACAAAGTATTTCTGTTGATTCTTTTTGTCGCTATGTAAAAATGCTAACACAAGGAAAGGATTGAGTGAAAAAAAAAACTGATTTCCATGATCGATGTAAGTGGGTGTGGATCCTCTGGAGAAAGTTTCTCATGTTGCTATTTTTTAAAGGCCCACTTGGATGAAAATCGAAGAAAATTGGAAACTGATTATTTCTATATGAAGATTAAGATAGTTAAATAACTATATCTAATCTCCGACAAAAAATCCACATTATAAGCTCCTTATCCCGGGGAAATCAGTTTGCTTTAAAAGCTAAAAGAACAATAATGGTTGAGTATAATCGACGTCATAATGACGTCCTTTACTTACAATTTAGATGCTAAAAACCTTGACAAATTTTATCCGCCTCTTTTGGATGTGAAGAAAATGTTGCTTCAAGGTGATTATTGGTGCCGTGTACATAGGTTTCACTGACCTTTCAAGTCACTTTCAATTTTCATTGATTTTGATCCAAGTGCTCCTTTAAGTATAAGATATGTGGATACTTTAGACATTACTGACGTCATTGTAAGGTTTACCGCACATAAGACCAGCATTCCCATAGAATGACTTAGTGGCTGGCTGGAGAACCATTATTCTAGCATCGCCATTCCAGATAATCTATATTTATTCCTTTTTTCCAAAAAGTCTTCATCAAATGAGTGCAGTTTTTAAAAAGATAAAGTAACGATTTTGCCCGAGAATTTTACATGATCTGATGTAGGCACTGATGAGCTTAAAAAGTTGCCTTTTGGTTTACAAAACCAGGACAAAGTAAGGTAAGCTTAAAAAGCTGTCTTATGATTTACAAACCAGGACACAATTATTGTTGCGAAAAACAGGTTTTGGTTCTAACGACAATTCGAAGCATTTTTCCGACGATTTGCTCACAATCAGAAATGTCTTTATCAGACCAAACTAGAAAAAAAAGAGAAGTATGCAACAGCGTTTCTTTGAGTAACGTAGCCATGCACTTCTGCCTTCCTTGCTCATGAGTGAGTAATGAGAGTTTATTTTCTCAAGCTCCAAGTACCTTAATTTAGAAGCACTTTAATTTAGAAGGACGTTTTTGATATACACTGACTTTCAACAGCTAACATTTTGTTGCAAATCGTGACAAATCGTGCCCCATTTGAAAACATATTCCCGTTACCGCAGGGTGAGTGTGCGATTGTGAAAGTGTTTTCGTTTGTGAAAGATGGGAATGTTAAAAAAGCGTGCGAACCTCAAATCTATTGATATATATCCCCGTTTAGCCTATATGGCCGTCAGGTATTTGCTTTAATATGGGTTTGGCCCCCTCACCAAAGACTTCAGTCCATTGCATAACTTTTCGCTGGTACATTAATCAAGTTGTAATCAACGATTAACCATGATTAATTTAATTCCAGATCTATCATTATTTAGTTAATTCCAATTTAGTCTATTTAAAAGTGTTTTTGATATGGAATTGTCTCTTTAATTTCCACAACGATTTTCCCTTTCTTTACATGACCCTTCACTAGTACATTAATCAAGCTGTGATCATCCCCCGTCTCATATTTTTCAGTATATATAATTCATATTTGGCTTATATTCAGTCAGTCTGATGCCTTTGGCAGTCCAGCTAGGTAAGTTGTTTTTGATATGGGTTTGTCGCCTTGTCCCCTCACCTCCAACGGCATTCTTGTTTCTACTGCATGAGTCTTCGCTGGTATATTAATAAAGTTGAGGTCAATTGCAACGATTGATTAACCCCAAGATCTATCAGTATATTGTTGATAGTGGCGTAGCTAGCATATAATACGCACATACGCAAGTGCGTACCTCGAAAGCTGGGAAAATACGAGTGAACTATTGATTAAATGGGGGAATCTGGATCATTTTCTCTTGATCTAGATGACTTTCAAATAGTTAGATAGATAGATTATTCTATTTATACTCGATAAGTATATTGAGCTGGAGACTCAAAATATGTTCGTACTCCCGGAAAATCCTGGTTGTGCCACTGGTTAATTCCTATATTCAATTAGCGTGATACCCTTTGGCAGTTCAGAGGAGTTTTAGAGCCTGAGCGGTGTTATTATTTTAATTTAACCTTTTATAATTTCAAATTTGCCCACTAGATATTTTTAGGGCCAATTCTAATCAGCCAGGTAACCAAAAACGAAATTTAACTCTGTTTAATACCATATTTTTAACGCTTTTTCCTTTTCATGAAATATTTTTCTTTGGCTTGACCACTATGGTTGTTTGCCTCCCCAAAGACAAATTTTGCTGTTAAATCCTGGATTCGGCCCCCTGGTTCCCGAATTTACGTCACAATCTCACAGTGCTCGGTCAACTGGAATGGGCGCGGTCGGTTTCGAATTTCAGGGCGCGCGTTATTTCTCTGTGAAATATTGGTTTGGTTGAAACAAATAATTTCCCCCTCTAATTTATCTCTACCGAACCCTGAAACCTAATCATATTCAAAATAGTAATAGTTCGGAATGCATTCCAATAAATATTGATGGACATTTGAGTACATTAAATAAATTAAGAGATTTTTTTCACGTTCAAGCATTGGGCAATAAAAACTGTTTAGATGAAGAATAACTGTTGTAGATAAAGATAAAGATAAAGTTATTACTTTCAGAAAGTTTAGGTTGTTTGTAAGTGGTTTTGATTAATAAAAGTTGGATAAAATTGTTAGCCCAAAGCGAGAATTTGAATTGAAAACGAGTCATAGGCCTTCATTCGCTCAATTGCCATATAATTGCTTACATTCAGCTTGAAGTTGCTAAATTTGAATAAAAATACAGGATAACCACTTTGTACAACTCAAAAGACTGTTTTAAACAGGCACTGTATCTTAGTAGATCAATTCCTAGCTGTTAAAAATAGAATTTGAGTGTTAACCCAAAACGAAAATTTGAATTAAAACTTGCATGCACGAGGGGCTAGTTTTTGGCACTTTTAGCCATTATTACTCGATATTGAAAAAAAATCTCCTCTTAATTGTCGTCCAATTTTCATGGTGATGAGCAAGTGGTCAACATACTGTAATCAAAGAGTTTTTTCTAGATCCTGTTGCACGCAACCTTTTGATAAAGATTGTTTATTTTCACCTTGCTTTATACTGATTATACACTTTAAATTTCCAGTTTTCGTGATTGAAAACATTTGTTACGAATTCAAACAAGCTGTGTTGTGTTAAAATATTTGTGACTTACAAGATTATTATTGCTTGAGGTCTTGACCACTATGGTTATTTGCCTCCCCAAAGACAAATTGTGCTGTTAAATCCTGGATTCGGCCACAAGACAGTCCAAAATATGACTACAAGTGACCCTGGCTCCCGAATTTACGTCACAATCTCCCAGTACTCGGTCAACTGGAATGGGCGCGGTCGGTTTCGAATTTCAGGGCGTTATTTCTCTGTGAGATATTGGTTTGGTTGAAACAAAAAAATTTCCTCTCTAATTTATCTCTACCGATGCCTGTAATATAATTATATTCAAAATAGTAATAGTTCAGAATGCATTCCAATAAATATTGATGAACATTTGAGTACACTAATTCTCGTTCAATTGTCACGATGATGAGACAGTGGTCAACTGTAATCAAAGAGTTTTTTTCTAGATCCTGTTGCACGCAACCTTTTGATGAAGATTGTATATTTACACTTTGCTTTATACTGATTATACACTTTAAATTTCCAGTTTTCGTGATTGAAAACATTTGTTATGAATTCAAACAAGTTGTGTTGTGTTAAAATATTTGTGACTTACAAGATTATTATTGCTCGAGGTCTTGACTAGAGGCAAAAAATAATTTGTGTTTTGTAAGGGTTCATTCATTATAAGCTTCTAATAATTCAATATTGATTAAGGTACTGCTGAGTAACAACATCAAAACCAATTTTCATTTCTCATTGCATAACAAAAACGCAGTACCAGCAATTGATTATATTAAGAGAATGTTATCTTCGTTTTCAACCTTCTTGAAACGTAGCATGCATGCAAGGCATCTACTATTTTACTTACTATTTTAAGGATGTTGAGTCAGGATCTTATAATGTATGTAAAAGCTACCAGGGCGAAAACAATAGGAAAAGAAAAACTTTCTGTTGTAGTACGTCGAATTGCATTTTTTATTTCACACAAACTTAATACATTCGTCTTTTTTACATATCGATCAATGAATTTATGAGAGATATATTTGGTTTGGTCAGAAATGAATACCGTGAAACTAGTGTAGATTTACAGTAGGGATTTACCAGGGTTTAGTCATTATAGTCGTATCAATATCCTTGTCTTCATCAACCTGCAAAAAGAATTCATATTATTGAATTCTGGCCTAAGTAGCGGTAGGAGGGACTGGGAAGGCCTTGGAGGGGAGGAGACTGGAGCAAGGCAGAGACAAACTCCCTTCATTTCGGATCCCCTTTCACTTCCCTTTTTCTGTCTCTTTGCTTGCCTTTGCTTTCCTTTGCTTTCATTTTCTCTTTCTTTCTTCTTCTTCTCTGCATCCCCCAAATCCTTTCTTTTCCTTCCCTTCCCTTCCTTTCCTTTCATCTTCTCAGCATCCCGCAAATCCCCAAGAGCCTGTTTCACAGACTAGATTAGTACTTGCCAAAGTTTACTAGCTGATAGTAACTGTGAAACCCCACTTGGGGTGGTGGCTCTTATGGTTAATGATTAATATTTTGGCTTTGTTACGTTACCGGTTAATTTCTTTCCGTTGGCTGCCAAGTGGAGTTTCACTGTTATTATCAGCTAATAAACTTTGGCTATTACTAATCTAGTCTTATTTTCCCTGCATCCTCCAAATAACCAAGAGCCAGTTACACAACTAGATTGATCTACCATAAGACATTCAATTTGTATATGTTGTCAAGAAGCAGATCAAATTGCAGTTAAACACTGCAAAGGTTTATTCTATTATGCTAGCATCTACATCAAAAAGACAATTATTTGGTGTACTATAGCTATGACTAATATTGCACGTTACATGTTCTCCGATCGTTAATTTAGAAATTATGGGGCATCGGGCATCCTTAGGGCATCATAGGAACCGATCATAAAAAAGGGGAAGACAGGTGAAGATTAGTTGCATCTCGTATTTCAGTCTAATTTCCTTATTGTCTGTTTCTAGTGTAGGATTTAAATAATAGTAAAATTGAAACTTACAAAGTCCACAGGTCTTTCTGCAATTTTGGGCCTCCATTTCTCCCATTTCACACACGCTTTCAAAAAATGTATTGTAGAAACAGCTCCAGTGTTGGTCTACGCAACTATCTTCTTGGATACTTCTGGCATCATTTACTGGTCCTGTTACATATATACATAAAAAAACATATTTATTAATATATTTACTTGGCACTTTAAGAGACGAGCAGCATCGGAACAACCACATATTTCCGTTTTTGAGAGGTGTCTATATCTTATGAAGAGTTTAGTTACAGAGAAACAGTGGATTTAGTTTGGCAAAGAGGGACTAAATCATTTGTGTTATAAAGCTGATTAAGCCATCCATCATGGATCCTTGCAAGTCATTTTCGTAACATTTCTATTATGTAAACTGCTTTCCAATCGAAAACTATTATTTTGTGTTTTGTATTTACTTTTAATTTTGTATTTTGTATTTACAAACTTGAAAAAATCGAAATAACCAAATAAGTGAGGTGATCGAGAGCACACTCACCAAATAGAACCTTTCACGCGGTCAATATAACTATTACAGCTTCCGGGGAAAAGTAAAAGACAAAACAATTTTAAAAGGGCGTTACGCAGTCAAGCTCCTCCTTTGGAGAGGGCCTCATTCATCAGATACGAAATTTGCCAAGAGAACTAAGGATAAATTGATTCTAAAACACATTATTTGGAGCTCTTCTTTTGGTCTTAATTGGAGAAGTCTTCCAATTTAGTTGCCGAGAGTAATTTCAATCAGTTTTGAGATCGGTTAATCAGCAGAAAGCGAAAACATGCAATGATTGGTATGAGTACTATCGTGAATACAGCCCGCTACCCAATTACACTGTTGGATGATAAATTAGTGATTTGAAAACAGATCTGGAGCCGCGTGTCTAGCAATTTGAAGAAATTCTAACCGGTATAATTATTTCTAGATATGTTACCATCTCTAGCAAAAGAAAATTTTCTTTTGTGTTTAGCTATTATAGCTTTTAGTGTAATCGTTTCGTTTATCATGTTTGTTTCCGTCTCTTTCTCCTCTCCTTGAGCTCGTTTTTAGTTTCTACCTCTGTTTTTGTTCCAGCTTTAATCAACTTCTTTCACCTCTTTCGCGCATTTTCTTTCACAAATTTCTTTCTTTCCTTGGACACCCTAAAGACATAGAAAACCTTTGCCTTCTACCCGTTTAATAAAGTCCTTTCATATTCTTCAATTTATAACATTCCTTACTTTCATCTGCCTCACTGAGAATAAGTAATACTTTTGCTTTAATTCCGTCAAATATTAACATTTCTAATATATCTTCCCTCTCTGCTATAATCACCTTGCACTGAGAAGGACCGATATAGTCATGAAAAGCATCTTTTATTTACTTTGTAAGCAGTAGTATACTCACTCCCCTTATTCCCTTGCAGCCCTTGTATGCGCAGTAATGCCTTCAATGCAATTAATTTGAAATATACCTTTCCTAAGACTTGGTAAACGTCTTTTTTCACTGATGTGTGGTTTGAGAACGGCTTTAGGGAGTGCGAAGCTTGATACGACCATTAGTACCAAAAAGATAGTTACGATGTATGTCTTTTCCATCTTGATTATCCCTGAAGACAGAAAAGTATTGTGCATATGACGCAATGCCTACATACCAAGAAGCATGAAACATAACTGAGATAGACAAAGGATCATATCCACAGGTAATCTCATGATGTTGTTGTAAAGATTGTGCCTTTACGAAAGTTCCACATTGTCGGAGAATAGCAAAAAGAAAAGGAGAAAACGACAACAAAGAAGAAGAAGAAGAAGAAGAAGAAGAGCAAGAAGAAGAGCAAGAAGAAGAAGAGCAAGAAGAAGAAGAGCATGAAGAGGAAGAGCAAGAAGAAGAAGTTAGGAGGAGGAGGAGGAGGAAGACGAAGAGGAGGATCAGGAAGAAGAAGAAGAAGGAGGATCGAAGAAGAAGAAGAAGAAGAAGAAGAAGAAGAAGAAAAAAAGAACAACAACAACAAGATAATGATGAAGAAGAAGAAGAAGAAGGAGAAAGAAGAAAAAGATGATCAGATCTGATCATGATCATGATGATCATAATGATGTTGTTGATGATGATGATGATGATACTTCTAATGCTGCTATTGATGATGAAGATGGTGGTGGTTGTTGTAGCTCCTAGATCACACAATTGAGCTTTAAATTTAACGTGTTATTACATGCTAAAGATAATGACATTTGCAGCTATATAATTATAAACATTTTTCAGACTATAAGGCTAACTTTGAATAATTCAACTTAATATTGAACAAATTTCATTTCAAAAGGCCTAAAAGCTCAGCAAATTTAACTTAAAAGTATGTATGTAAAGGTTTAAAAAGTTACCTGTTATCACTAGATCAATAGATGCAAATATACTCACCTACCTTTCGCAAAGGGTAAAAGCAATAAATAGACTGTAACATCTGTCAATGCCTTATAGCCTTCTCATAATTATTATTTTGATTAGATTAGTCGTAACAGAAATGAATGACGACTTTCAATTCAATTATCACATGGAAAAGGAAGCTTCCTGCTGATCTTTGGTCTGCGAAACTCATCTACGTGGGTTATAAGTAAGTAATACATGAAAATCGTTCAATATACATAGCATAAATGATGTTCCCGTTAACTGGAACTCCCATGTGAAATGTGAAATGGGGGCGTTAGATAACGATAACGAAGGAGATGGATTTAAGGTGGCTCGCACCTGTATATTTGGTTGACAGGTCTGAATTTCAGTCGCATCTTACAGCATCATAAACTTTACCGATTTCTAAGATTTTTGTATTGCCTGAATCCTCAATTATCGATTTGTATAGAAATGATTTTTTTACGAATTGAGTAGAATTCACCGACTAAATATCGCCGATCTTGAAAAACGCCATTTTGAAAGAAAATGCTCGTAATTCAGATAAATCAAGATGATTGTTTTCATAATACTTGAGCAAATGTACAAGTGTTGAGGATTACCTACAAAAACGTTTCAAGCCATTCTAGTCCTTAGATGCCGTTGCACACGTGTGCTGAATTTAGGGCTCAAAATCATTCATTCTAAAACTTCGGCCAAATTCTAGACAGAAACACAAATTAGATTTTAAAAAATGTTACTTGTCGTTAGAAAGGTCACTCTCACTTTCAATTTGAGTAGCAACTTGAGTGGCAATTGTAGAAATTATAAACATCGGAAACGAGCAGGCAGTGTAATCGTCCAGCAAAATGAAAAATATTTGTTAAATGTGTCTTCGGAGCAAATGTGAGAAAATTAAGATATTCCGTCTTGCAAATATACTATCGAATTTCTCCGTATTTTTTAGTATCGATGTAGTGGAATATATCAATAATTCTCAGTGTCATCGTTTTTTCTGCATCAAACTGGTAAAACTTGCGATTTCAACTCAGCACTCCATCTTCGAAACGCTTAAGTAAAACACTCATGGTTTCTTTATTTATTCAAACTCTAAACCTCGAGATACAACAACATCTAAGGACTAGATTGACCTGAAACAATCTTGTAGGTAATTCCTTAACATTTGTACACTTGCTAAATGTAATATGAAAAAATACATTCATCTTGAAATTATGACGAGAATTTTCTCTAAAATGGCGTTTTATAAGATTGGTGATATCTATATAAATACTTCTCAATTCGTAAAAAAATGATTTCTTTACAAATCGATGGCCAAGGGTCAGTATTAGGGAATTCAAGGTGTTCGAGATGGTCGAGTTCAACCGGACAGCGTGGCTCAACCATTTATAATTATTCCACAGCTAGACAGCTCTGCTTGATTCTTGAAAAGAGAACTGGTTATCTTTTTCAGAACCCATGTCCTGATTATTCCGTGACTAACTCTTTTACGACTGGGGTTTTATCGCAAAATGAATAAATATAAGAAAAGAAATTCAACGTGGTTGTCTTTCTCCTGCCACGGCATTAATTGAGATTGAAAATCTCAGATTCATTTCTCATTCACAAACAAGAAATAGAAATTACAACTGGCTTTAATCCCGGCCAGACTCTGATTATTGTTTGTGCTCTACGGGAATTGAGCTTTTCAAATTCACCTCCGGCCTAATACATAAAAAGGTTAAACTGCCAAAAGTAAAGTAAGAAGAAAGAAACAAAATAAATGCTAGACATCTTTCTCTATAATGTGCTCATAGCATGTGTTCTACAGACTGCGTCTACAATATATCACTGACTTGCTTAAGCTCTATGGGAATTAAGCTTCATGTAAGATATTGAAACTCACAAATGTAGCCAGAAACATGATTAATACTGTGTGTGTGCTCTTCAGATGGTAATTGAATTTGTCACAATCCAGCGTTTACCACCAAACAAATAACAGTAAGAAATAGAATAAAGTGGATATTTTTTAAATCTCATACCCAACTTATGATATGTTTTATACTTAGTTGAACTCTTTAGATCCATTTCTTAACGCCTAAGCCACAAAACAAGTAAAAGAAAGAAACAAATGAACTTTTTTTTCTAATCTCATATTATTCTCGCCAGCGTGTGCTCTTCAGGGTTTGAACTTTTTAGACTCGTCTGTCAATAGTGTACCGCAAAACAATAAGAGTTGGAGCCCTTAGGTAATATCAAGACAAAAGACTTGAGTAAAGTCTAATCAAGAGGCGTGCCAATGTCTGTAGAGCCAAGCAGAAACATACTGCGTTTTTAATTGAAATGAGAAGTCCCCATGCAAGTCGTCCAAGTGTATAATGACAGTTGGTTTTAACATTTATCTTCTGTTATCACCTCTCTCATCTGAGACCGTTTTCAATAGCGATTCATTTCCGCTAACCTAGTATCTGCTGATTAAAGGTATTAATCCACTTGTTTAAAAACAAAAGCTCTTGATTAAATCAAACTAACAGCCTTTACCCTCAATGAAATCAATCTATGTTTACGGTTTCATTATTTTCTAGTTCTTTCTTCCTTTTCCTTCTTTCCTTCTTTCCTTCTTTCCTTCTTTCTTTTTTTATTTTTCTTTTTCTTCTTTTTTTTCTTTCTTCTTCTTTCTTTCTTTCTTTCTTTCTTTCTTTCTTTCTTTCTTTCTTTCTTTCTTTCTTTCTTTCTTTCTTTCTTTCTTTTATCTTTCTTGTCTTTCTTTACCTTTCTTTCTTTCCTCTTTCTTCCTTTCTTTCTTTCTCTTTCTTGTTCTTTCGTGGTGCTTTCTTTCTTTCTTTCTTCCTTTCTTCCTTTTTTCCTTCCTTCCTTTCTTTCTTTTTTCCTACCAGTCCAGCGGCAATTAAATCATAGCATAAGGCAGGAAGGACAACATAAGGAACTGTTCTCAAAATATGTGAATAAATGCAAGATCGAATGATAAAGTACACCAAAGGCAGCATTAGACGATAAAATTAGGCAATAAAATGCACTTCGTGCTTATACAAATCAACATGCTTGCTCAAATAGGGATACTGAACGTTTGACAACGAAAAACGAAACAGACATCGATCAGAATAAATAAATATTGGCTCTAGTGTAAATGCAAGGCCGAAATGAGTGTTATTGTTTTTTTCTTCTTTCTTTCTTTCTTTCTTTCTTTCTTTCTTTCTTTCTTTCTTTCTTTCTTTCTTTCTTTCTGTCTGTCTGTCTTTCTGTCTTCCTTTATTTCCATCTTTCCTTTTTTCTTTCTTTTTGTATTTCTTTCTTTTGCTCTTATTTTTTCTTTCTTTTTCTTCTTTCGTTCTTTCTTTTACTCACTTTCAACGTTCGAGAATTCAAAGATAACAAAATGAATGTTTCACAAGCCATGGTGTTCATAAATCATTTAAATTGTGAATGTTTGGAGAAATTCCTTCTCTTTTTCTATAATATAACCATTAGACCATCAGTATGTGTTAGCTATATACACCTTTTTCACTTAAAAGCCGATTAATATTACTCTTTAATCTATATGGATAATACCTAAGAAGCTTAGAAATTTTTTGCAACTGTACATGGAAGCTAGACAAGATAAAGTCGAATTAAAAATAAAAAAGATGTTATTTTACAATATTTATACCAATGTAATAGTTCATTACGACAAAATCTTATTATTATTATTGTTATTATTCAATTATTGTTTGTTGGTGTTTTCTCATGACTTTCCTTGATGAGTCTTGGCCGATTACATCTGCTACCTGGCATCCATCGAATTCATTTGCCTTAGTGATAGGGTGTCTTAGGTGCTTTAGCTTTAGTTTAGGTGCAGTTATGTGCATTAGCTATTTTAACCAAGGTGTCTTATGTGCATTAGATTTAGTGTCTTGTGTTTTATTACTTTCTTATTTACACCATACAATCGATTTTATATTTGAAATTGTACTGTGTTCCTTTTCATTCTTTATACGATAGAAAGCTTCGAAGGAAAATAGAGTAAAGGGAAAAATTGTTAGTAACGCCTTCGTCTTCCCCTTCTTTTCGCATTTCATTCTGTTATAATTTACATATCTTACAACAGTCTTGTGCCTATTGTGCGGTTGTTTCTCATAGGCTTGCAATTTTTTGTTTCTTTTTCTTTTTTCTCATTAATCATGAACATTCTGAAGCCCAATGATTACCTAAAATTGCATGTTTTTTTTTTCTCATTTATTATGAACATTCTAAAGCCCAATAATTCCCTAAAAATGAACATTTGTCTCTCTTTATTTTATTGCATTAAAGCCATTTACAAGTCTTTTAAAACCACTCCATTTAAATAAGGTTTATTAAGGAGATATTTATTGTAAAATTTAGATCTTTTTCATTTCTTGTTTGAATATTTTATAAGTGTTTTTAAATGAATTAACAGTCTATTCAGGTTGTGCTAAAGGCTGTCACTCATTTAAGTCAAATTCATTAAATTTCTCACGACTTCCTTTTTTCGGTAATTTTGTCTATACACTCTCTCAATAATGGTGTACTAAATCAATAAGTTAACAACCTTTTTGTAATTTTCTTCCGTGGACGTATACATATATATATTTGAAATTAAAATTAATTTCTTTCTTACCTTTCTTATATTTCCTTATTTTTTTAGTTTCAATTTTTCTATCGACGTTTAGCAGCCTTTTTTACGTTCCCTTTGGTTTAAAGTTAGTGTCGGTGATATTTTCGTTAATTTTGGTCACAGACCTTGGAAAGGCAAGAAATGCACATAAACTTATGAACAGAGCAAGCGCTTTAAATCTCCATTTTTTTTTGCTGAAAGCTTTGAATATCTCACGGGAAATCAATGCTATAGTCGAAACACTCTATTGTCTTTAATTCTTCCGAATCATTTTTACAAAATCACAATGGAATCTATTGAGTAAACTTTTTATGGCGACGACAATGTATATAGATACAATAAATGAATGGAAATCTGTAAAACCGTATAAAAAGATAGTACGTATATTACAGTTAATATTACTATATTACGATACGCCAACGCTTAACCATTCGTCACTAATTTTTTATTCTCCCCACTCTGTCTTTATCCCGATTTTTCCTTTCTACTAGGCCTTTTCTTCTTCTTCTTTCCCCTTCTACTTGATATTACGCAATCATAGTAAGTGGTCAATCACATTTTTGTTAATAAAAGGACATGAAAACATATGCTTAAATGATTGATGCAAAACATTTTATTTTATTTATTTTTTTACTTAAAAAACGCTCTCTGACTGAGGTACTCGAGCAAGTCTACCAGTCTAACCTGTTCACATTTGCTCAAAGCCCAATAAAGGTTATAATTAAAACCGTCTAAGGCATATTCAAGAGTAAATTCAAGAGGTTCGTCTTTTAAGAAATAAAAGAGGGACTTCAAACTGTCATAGCACAATTACACTCGTACTTGAAAATCGTTGTGGCTGGAAAAAAATTAACTTCAAGCTACGTTCAATATATTATTTCAATATATAAGATTCAGTTTTGCATTATATAATTGAAAGAAACTGTATAAGATACTACCAAAAATGACAAGTGAAAATATAGGAATGAGATGGAAAGGAAAGGAAAATAAAGAAAAGAAAAGAAAAGAAAAGGAAAAGAAAAGAAAGGAAAGGAAAGGAAAGGGAAGGAAAAGAAAAGAAAAGAAAAAAAAGAAAAGAGGAAAAATGGAAAAGAAAAGAAAACCTTTACTTCTTGATATGGAAAAGTAAGAAACACATTATATCTTAAGCCACAAATTCGGCGGTGACAATTTTAAAAATAAGTTCTGATTGTTTTATTTTATATATATATTACATTCATACAAAATCTATATTTTTAAGAAAATCTTGAAAAATAATGGATTGCTGATATATCGGCTTGCTATCTCGTGTCAAATCAAGTATTGAGTCTAATCAAAAACATATGTTTAACGTACATATATCCCTACCTTCAAATGATATTGTCCCCACAACTTGGATCACCGGCGACAGCGAAGAATACTGAAGTTGTTCACGCTTTCCTAGCAGCTTTTCTGTTGCTTTTCAGCGCATCAAATATTAATCAGCTTGAATGACAGTTTTCAAAGAAATGAAAAGCTTTTGCCAATTACGTTCTGGTAATGAGCTAAATAACTTTTAAGATCTCACCAGGCAGTATTAGCTAGTTATTCAAATACGGTTTTCAGCTAGCCAAGAGCGCTAAGAGGAATTGCGTAGTGCAGCGCCACAATAGATAATAACTAGCATATCGCGTTCTTGGGAGCGTCTTATCGGAATTCCTTTGAGCCCGACGACTCCAGTGGTTGCCAATCTAATATATTTCCCAAAATTACTTCAAATTCATTCCTTGCAGCGTTTCGCCGAAGCAGGTGGATTCCCACTTGGTTAATCAAGAAATGGCCTATCGTTCTCAATAGCGAATTGGGATGAAATCTTGAGGTGGGGAAACTGCCAGAGTTAGCTCCTTTGAAATCTGGAGAGCAATTGACAAATGGGCTAAACTCCATTGAGTTGAGAGCACTTTTCAGGGAAACACATTGCTTTGCTTTGCTTTGCAATTATCTTAAAAGGCGATTTTTGCAATTAGTCCCAGAGCTTGGAACAGGACATGGCCGTGCACGGAAGGAAGATTGCACTCAGAAATGAATGACTAGTTGAAATTTTAAAAGCAAATCAAAAGCCATCATTTTAAGTCAAAAAAAGTTTAATACATATGCACACATACAAAAGAAAATAGAAAAAAAGGAGGAACTAAAGAAAGCAAAGGAAGAACGCAAGGGAGAGAGGAAGGACGGGAGGAAGGAGAAGAAGAACAACAACAAAAACAAGAAATTAAATAAAAGATTTTCAGAAGTCGTTCAGTCTTGCAAAAACTTAAATAAATATTATTTTAATCTTTAATGATAGTTAATAGTTATCATTCAGGTTAACAGGGACATAGCTTATTCAAAAGTGAAAAAGCACGAAATTATGGGAGGAGATTGCATTCAAAAATTCTTTTCGCGTAATTCCAGGCATTGAAATAAGTAATTACCCTTATTTTGTCGCGAAAGCTTAAATATCATAAATAATTAACAGGTAGTAGCTAGCTAATAAATTGAGTTCGAATACTGTTAAAAATGAGATACCGTTCCAACCACAAGTTCCCCTTTGCTTATGAAGGAGTCGCTCCTCGACTTCTCTAGATCTGTTGTAAAGCGACAACAGCGCTACGAGAGCTGAAACTGGTCAATGCAACTTGAATCGTCCATTTAGCCAAAAGAATTCATATTAGGAATCAATAGGTGTTTTTGCTGAATATAGGAGAAGTCATTTTCACTTAGGAGTTAAATGAATCCTTAGAAAAACTGTTTTTAAAAGTCACTTAGTTTGCAGTTATGAAATGAGGAATTTCCGGGTGTATTTAGTTTTCATTTTAAAGCTTAATTACAATAAAAATGGGCAATAACTTAAGCGTGTAATAGAGATGTCTTAAAAAGGTAGCTCATGACAGATTTTGTATTAAGCACTAAAAACACAGGACCTTATCCAAGATTCATGAATGTTTATAAATGTTCCGATCATAATAAGGAAATGTGTTATCAAAACTCATCTCAATAAAACTAAATGTTTGCCCACGAAAGATAATTGACATTCAATTCAAATAATGTCAGTTTGTAATGAAAATCACTTTTAGTAAACCTCTCTTCCTTTCCCTTCCTTTCTTTCATTCTTCGTTTCCATCTTTCTTTCTAAACGTGACCAAACTTTACCAACAGATTGCTTCAATTGCTTCCGCTCTGTCTTCGACTCGCTTCCTTTTTTTCATTCTTTCTTTCCAAAAGCGATTGAATTTACTAAACAGTTGACTCGATAGCTTCGACTTTCTCTTTCCTTCGCTTCCTTTCTTTCATTCTCCCCTCTCTTTTTCCAAACATGACCAAAATTGACTAAACAATGAACTCGATAGCTGAATATTGTCACTCAACAAAAAGACTGGACTAGGTTTACTTGCCATATACTTTCAAACAAAGAACCGTCAGGCTTAACTGGTTAAATATAATCGATTCAAGAGCTCAGGCGAAAACAGTCCTAATCCGTTTACAAAAAATAGTGAATTAAAGCGCTAGTTCAAAAATAAACTAAACGGTGTAGAAATACATTTTAGGCAAGACGCGCATTGCGTGTGGTCGAATTCCTAACCCCAATCCAAGATTATCTTTAGAGACATTCTGCTTAAATAATTCATCGCTTTCAAAAATCCCTTACAAATTAATGACTGATAGCCTTAGCTAGTTCACATCTTACTACAATAAATTAGTTTGTTTTCGTAGAGGGTAATAGTAATAGTACCAGGCGGAACATATTACCAAAATTGCCGTCATTAAGGCTATTGATAGAGCCATCATACCTATTTAGTCTCAGCGCTAGGAATATTTTAGGCTCTGGCAAGCCGCCTTTTCAATTAGTAACACTATGACGTCATATTCAGTCACGTGATTGATACATTGAAGTAAACTTCTCTAAGGCTACATCCACAAGGATGCGGCTAAATTTGACGGAAATGAATTTGTTCGGAATTTTAACACCTTTGGGAAAGAAAAATTAACCGACTTGAGTGTGTACTTGAGTCATGACCACTACATAGTAAATAGAAAAAAAATGATGAATTTTCAAGAGGATGGACACAGTCTAATTAATAAAGTAAATATTTTGTGTTTGAACTCTTGAGCGCGCAGTTCAAGGTTTTACTGATTTTTTAATGTATTTTTTTATCTAATTTCATTTACATCTTTGGAAACGAATTTCATTTCGGCATCTATATATGTTAATGCTGCTTTTATCGCAATTTTATTAGCGGCATATAAACAGCCTGCAGGCTGTTCTTGTTTTGTCTTGTTGTTGTGGTTTTTGTTTTTATGTTGTTTGTTTTCGGTTTTGTTGTTGTTCTTGTTCTTGTTGTTGTTATCTTTTTGTGTTGTGTTGTGTTGTTTATCAGTTGTTTGTTTGTTTGTTGGCGCACAAAACTAAAGGATAATTAATCATTGAGTCATAACACAAACTTTCTTTCTCTCTTTCTCTCTAACTTTCTTTCTTTCTTTCTTTCCTTCTTTCTCTCTTTCATTCTTTCTATTCACATTCGAGGATACTTCCATACATACAAACATATGAGTTAATGAATTCTGCTCCCCCTCGGTTTTGAGGTCGTTTGAAGGGCGGAGTATTTTGTCCGTTAGTAAACAGTGGCGAACTTGGGCGCAGTAAGTTTAATTAGACAAAATTCGTAAATTAACCATGCATTTTTATTAATACTGAGTTTGAATTATTGAATAATAATTTCATAATATTTCATCACGTTCAGAAATCCATATTCTAATGTTAAAAGCAGTATCTGTGTTAAGATAGAGAACGAGTTTGCAATACGAGGTCTTTTGTGTGTCGCATTGATAGGCTATTGAGAGATATTTTAAAAAGAGAATTTCTAACCAAGATGAAGCTGTAATGCCTACTGGTCAGCGTCAACTACCCCCATAACATGAAAATGAGGCTTGCCTATTGATGTAGTCGAGTGTGAACCTCTCTTAGTGCATACTAAAAACCAGCTTTGTCTCAAATAGCGCCCGTTAACCAATAGAATTGACAATAAAATACGATATGATATAGCCTCGTCCGGAGGTAATTCTCTTAGATCTCTGGGATATGGGTTGTCTGTGATAGAATAGAAGACGAGGAGGACTGAGACGGGCTAACCGGCCCGCCCAAGAGTTGACTTCGGAGGAGGCTATACATGATACTACTTGTAAATCTACCATCTTGTGAAAAAACCTATTAAAGGTTTTCTGAACTCTTTCATCTTTTGTGGCCTGGGATTCCTGTTGAAGCTAAAATATAACTATAGATGAAGTGTAAGAGTTTGCTTTTAAGACCGATTTGCATCGTTTTGAGCTAATCCAATGGGATAGGACCCGTTCACATGAGAGAGGGTGCCCCTATGTAGTAGGGATAACTCTTGTGTCCCCCATGGAAAAGAAAACAAAAAAGTTATCCCTACTTCATAGGGGCACCCTCGCTCATGTGAACGGGCCCTTAGAGACCTAGTTTTGTAAGCGTTCATGGAAAAAATGTTATAAATGAATACTAAGGAAAGTTAAGCTATACTTAAGCTTACCGTACCTAAAAATATAACTAAAGGATATAAATTAAAGGATACATTCTGATATCTAAGTTTTGTAATTCGATGCACTTGGTTGTCTTAAATCTAATCTGTAAAATAAAAATAAAAACGGTATTTTTAATGGATTTAAAATTTTCACAAAACTGGATCCTGTTTTGACGCGCACATCCACATTAAGAAATCATTAACCAGCGTCTCTAAGCCTTCCCCTCTCGCGCTATTGCTGGGTTGCATGTGACGTCACGGCAGCCATCTTGGATGAACTTCAACAAAAGATTTCTCATTAGCGTCACTTGTTTGTTCATCCAATATGGTTACCACTTCTTTGTCTTTTGATTTCCGAACGTATGGATGTAACCCAGCAATGTGAGATTGTGCATTTTGCAGCATAGTACATTATTCTTGGTTTGCAACCGTTGCAAGGAGACTGAATTGAACAAAAACACATGGCACCATGTTGGTGGTTTTCATCTTGATTTTCTGCAGAGTTTCGTAATGGTTGCCCTTAAACTGACGAAGTTATAATGAATTTTTGAAGCTAGATATTTTTGTGGGATTTTTATAAGGAAATGTATGTGTTTAGCATGATAACGAGGCTCGCCATGCATGTGATGCCCGTCCATCGTACATTTCTTTTTAAAAATGCGAAGTTTTTAAAATTCACAACTTTGCCAGTTTAAGAGCAATCTCCCAGAAACTTTGCAGTTTTATTAATATCATTATGACAAATTTGACAGTGAATTCCTTTTTCCGATCAATCAAATAATTTATAATGTCATGTTTGCGTGATACGGGTCTATTGTCTTGGTTCTCTCAAATAAGTTTTATATTTGAATATGAAAGGAAACTCTCTTATTGGATTGCGGTAGTTTGGGTTTGACACGTTATAAGGGTAAGGTTCTATTGTATATAACGTTGTGGGCAACGCCGCAGCAAAATGTACCAGGCATGCGTGTCTCCCCAGTCTTCCTCAATGGTGACCTCAATGAAAACATTCGACAGTCAAACAAAACTTTGCTGACGAAATTCAAACCACAGAACCCAAACTCATTCCCCAAAAAATGAGGTTAAGGACTTTGTAGTATATTCTATTCGCTGCCTTTTTTTCTCCTAGTACTTTTCTGCTTTCATGAGGCTCAAATGATATATATGATATGATATGATATGATATGATATGATATGATATGATATGATATGATGTGATGTGATGTGATGTGATGTGATGTGATGTGATGTGATGTGATGTGATGTGATGTGATGTGATGTGATGTGATGTGATGTGATGTGATGTGATGTGATGTGATGTGATGTGATGTGATGTGATGTGATGTGATGTGATGTGATGTGATGTGATGTGATGTGATGTGATGTGATGTGATGTGATCTGATCTAATGTGATGTGATGCGATGCGATGCAATGCGATGCAATGCGATGCGATAAGTGATGCGATGCAATTGATTAGTAAGGTTGTATATACCTGTTTTCAGCAGTGGCCACATGTTGCTTTACAATCTTCTTTCATTTTAGCATTATTACAGCTTTTACCAAACCATCTAAACAGCTGACATGCTCCCATCTTCAACCTGTTTTTACACACTGCCTTTTTATCCACTTGGTTTCTTTTCAAGAGTTTTTCTTCGGCGTCCTCGGTGATCTTTTTAAGCTCCTCGGCGATGTCTTCAATTTTGTCTTCCACTTTTCTGGAAGCCTTTCGTTTTTCCTGCTCTCGCTTTAATTTTAATTTTTGCTGACGTTCTGCTTCTCTTTTCAGCAATTCAAGTTGTTGCTGCCTTTTTAGTTCTTCGCGCTCTTGTTTTTCTCTTTTCAACTTAATTTCTCGTTCTTTCTCCCGTTTTAATTCTTCTTGATATTCTTTTTCCCGTTTTATTTGGTTTTGATTCTTGAGAGACGACTCCAATTCTTAAAAAAATGTCAATATTCACATATCAATAAAAGCGTAATACTTCTAATAATCTAGCTTCACAGCGCTAATCAAATCTGTCCATTCATCCATTTATTCATTGATTTGAGATTGAGCCTTTACAGATTCTGCAAAATCCCGTTTTTTACATCCTTTTGAGGGAGGAGAAGAAGGGTTCGTAAGAAGAATGTTAATGGAGCTATTCTTGTACTCAATAGCAGTGTTTTGCATTTGAATTTGAATTACTTTTATATCAAGAAGCTTGAGACTCGCGCGCACCCTGGAAAAGTCCGAACGTACTTACGAAGCGTGGAGGTAGCTAGGGAGATGCTCCAGGGCAATTTTGCATGATCTGTAAAGTCGTATCATAGCATAAAGCTGAGCAGCGTCCTTGGCTGGGGAAGCTATTTTAAATTCCTGTCAAATTCTGTCTCCGCAATAACCGTTGATACACACAAAAAAGCTAGATCTCGTCCAAGGGAAATGGACCACCGATGTATGCAACAAATCCATTCCTGTGTGTAATATTTCAGGAGCACATCTCTGTAACAAACCCCTTCGCATCGGGGCCAGGGGCCCGTTTCTCAAAAGACCCGATAACTTTACGGACCCGTTAACCTAAATAAATCGAATAAGTTAACGGGTCCGTAAAGTTATCGGGTCTTTTGAGAAACGGGCCCCAGGCCCTTAGCTAGCAACCTTCGGCAGCCAAATGAGACATGTTGATTTGCAATTTTAGAAAGTTCGGTCCGGTTTCATTCGGATATATATCGGACGTCCTCAGCTCGTGTTGGTTGCGAATGCATGATAAACTAGATATTCAAAAACTATTTCAATGCATGAGACGCTGAGCTAAGGTCGAAAGCAGGTTCTTAAAGTAGCCCCAAAGCGGTGAACTACCCTAGATTATGCTGGCTTGCCTAGTTTTAAGCATACAAACATTTTAGGTGAGTACATTTGGATACCAACGTACTTTCAACAAAGCTTAGAAGCGCTTTCCTCTTTTCCAGTAAACTATCATCTTTATCTTGTAAGGAAGTATGTACAGCGGCCACACAAAGAAAAACAGCCAGAAGAACATGAACAGACGCCATGGTAGCTGTAATAGAATGAAATTAAAAAAGAATAGGATACAGAATGGGAAATCATGGAATACTAGAAAATGGTGGTGGGGAAGGAGTTTGATAGTACTGTGCTTCTCCGTTTTAGGTAGCTGACAAGTCTGTTAAGCGCGCGCAATCTGTATTTTCGCTGGGACTCGAACCCGGACCACAGGAGTGAATGACAAGTGCTCTTACTGCTCGGCCAATCATACCACCTGGGCGTTCTAAATGGGTTCAATTGATCAAGATAGGGAAACCATGTAGAGGCTTGTCTTGGAATACATCAAATGTTTTAGTTTGATTTTTTTTCGCAGAAATTAATTTTTTCTTTGGCTGTCTTAAGAAATAAAGCAATCCAGAGTCATCTACTAATTCCCATTGCCAATCAAAAGCAGCTGTACTCTCTCTTAATATACGGAATTGGGAGATCCAAAAATTCGAAGGCCCGAGGCAACGTGGGAAGATGAAATGATATCTAATCGTTCTTGTTACGATATCAAACATTATTCTCAAAAGAGCAAAAGATGTGATTTGTTATCGACCACAAAATCAAATTGCCCTTTCACCAGATTCAAATATTGACATCATCCAATTTCGACCATGTAGTGTTTTTTTACTTAATCAATCTGCAGTTATAAAATGTGACATGTAATATCAAAAGGCACACGAGATTTTTCCATTGGACTGTATCTCCTAATAGCAAATAAATCAGATGAACTCTTGCGCAGTCCTTTAGCATGTGGTTTTCTAGAAATGACGTACGGACACTTGTTATGCTATGTGTAAATCAGGATAAACATTCAATAGCTCAACGGACTGCTCGAGCTTCTGGGGTTACCATCGCTTGCAAAAAACAATGAAATAAGACTGCCAGGTACATTGCTTACAACATTGCTTACAAATTTCATGAAAAGTCTTCTGCACGTCACTATTCAAGACATGTTAAGAGACTGTACTCAGTTGTTCAATCGAAAGTGAGTTAATGCTAACCCAAAGTTGAAATTAATTGTATTTTAAAGTATGCCGGATTAACTGAGGTTCGAATGAGGCCTTTGGCAACTATACTTGTATAGGTGCCTCCCGGTTTTATATATATATATATATAACTATGGGTGCTAGCGTTAATCCCACTCTCGAACGACTGAACCCGGATGAATGCGACCACCTTCGATTTCGGAGCGATAGGTTGAATAAGGAAACAGCTGTTGCAT
This sequence comes from Telmatactis stephensoni, assembly GCA_029948255.1. Lineage (NCBI taxonomy): Eukaryota > Metazoa > Cnidaria > Anthozoa > Actiniaria > Isophelliidae > Telmatactis > Telmatactis stephensoni. Next base: position 352,246 of record JALIZF010001684.1, read on the forward strand.
GGCTGGCCTTGGAATCATTTTTTGAAGGGTTTTTATTTAATCTTTGATTACGCACCGATGACAAACACTCAATCCAATTGAAAGCGTTCATAGTACATACATACGTTTCATCGATTTTCAAAATTTTCTTGGTAATTATTTTCCTTGACGGTAACGTCATTTAGTACTTCTATCGTTTTTGGGTGCAGACAAGTAAACAAGGAATAATGGCTGATTTTGAAGTGTATTCACATTTAATGTGAAGAAGCTCATTTATTGAAATAATAAAATATGAATGGGGTTAAAAAATACGTACATAATGTTTTTCAAACTTAAATTTGGAGCTTTTTTGAAATAGGAAATGGAAATAGGAAAGTATTTTCTACGTTAAATTGAACGACGTTCAAAATGCCTTACTTGCAGACACTCCCAAATTCCGCTGCCAAAGACTGCAAAAACATCTGACCTCAGCTGATATAACGAATGAGGCCATTTCTGTCAAATGACGTTCCATACAACTAATAATCCCCCACCAAAAATTACTGCAGAGATTTTTAAGTGAAAAAATCGTTACCTGATTTTGCTTGAAAAGTTGGCGACGGTTTCTGCAAGAACTCCTCTTTGCTTGATGAGGGCTGAATTAACTTGTTGTTTTATATCTTTGAACATTTCATGATACGATCTCTTTACGCATGCGTAGAACGATTTGAGTGGGATGAACGCCACGTTTTAAGACCAAAGACAAATATTTACATTTTCCCGCCAGAAATGGTCCTTGAAAAATATAACAGGAATCTTGACTTTTCCTTTTCAACTACTCTTGAAGCCACGTGCACATAAAACCCATTACATTTGACTATACATTTTTCCTTTTTGTCAGAGTTATTTTAAGAGCGCGTGCATCTTAAGCCCATCAGATTTGCATCCGACTCGGAGTTGTTACCACTCTTTTCTTATCACTAAATCACTGTAAATTCTAGCAATTATTTGAAAATAAATTTAAAACACTTCCACATCATTTTCAAATTATGCTGTTGATAGACGAAATGCGATAATTGTTCTGTATTTTCTAATCTTCAAATATTAACAAACTTTTATAAAAATAAGTTAATACGAATTCCAAGTTAGCGGGAGTCTCGGATAACTGTGAATCAAAAATTAATAAATAAAAAACGATAGCTATCTCCATCCTACGGATTGGGAGGATTATAGTTGTCGAGTTAATTTCAAATCAACGAAGAAATAATATCTACGCCCTTTTGAAGTCATCGAAGGCTCATGAATGAATCCATTTAGAAATTACCCATCTTCAAGACCTGATCATTCAAAGGAACAAATATACTCAAGGACTGATGGTTTTTAGCTTAAAGTGCATTCAGCGTGTTTTTCAATGAAACTTATTAAGTCTCTAGCCACATTAACCATCGACATTAATAAGTAAAATCTTAAAATCCAGATTGTAGATTTTTCAAGTTATCTCAGTCATGACAAATTATTTTTGGATTTTTTGTGGTATGGAATATAGTAGACGTGATGTACTTAGCTTCACTACGTTTTCGAAGTTACCCATGCACCCACCTATGTGAAACCTCTGTTAATACAATGTGGGAAATCTCATCCAACAATGAGATGAAGGCCATGACGTCATCATTTTTGATGCTTGAATGGTTGAGAGAATTTCACCACAGGGTGAGTCAATGAGTCAACCACGTGTTACCACAAGAAACTCCTGCCAACCAAGGTGATGACTATGCGGCCGATAGTACTAATTGCAGTTGTTCTAGACTTCCAATTTTTCATGATGCCCTTTGGCAAGTTGTATAAATTGTTGATAGTACCCTTTGAAATTTGGCGAATCACATCGACGTAATTCAATTTGTTTTTCTCGATTTGAAAATAGAAAAGGCAAGTTTTGGGAAAGGCTAAAACAAATTGTTTCATAATTGCTCTTACCTGTGTGTGTGTGTGAGGAAGAGAGAGAGGTTAATTGAGAGTTGATCGAGAGTCTTAGGAGATGCTCCATTTAATCAAACAGATCAAGTTATGATTCACCCCCCTCAGTCACAGCAATGACGTCAACGTTTTGGAACCGACCACGTGTAGCCTAGTGAAAACGAATTTCACCCGTAAAATAAATTAAACCAACTAGTCGAAGCGTAATAATGAGTCAAATAAAATAGAAAGAAAACGATGAAGTTACAATCTGCAAATGTATATTACCCTTAATGCGTTCCAATACAAGACCCTCGTTATATAAGGGCGAGCTATTCCTGGTAGCCAGGATAACTCTTCTTTTCCCTGGGAGACAAAACAAAAGAGTTAACCCGTCTACCAGGGACAACTCTCTTACATCAGTGTAAACAGGCCGATCCTAAGCACATGTGCACCTATTTCAGAAAACATCGAAGGACAAAAGGAAAAGAAAAATGATACATTGGAGTGATTATATTTAACCCGTGAAAGAAAGATGAACAAAAGAAAACAATGGGTTTATGGTCTGCTACTAACTAATATGATGCGTACTATTTTATAACGGATTAAATATAATCACTGTACGACGATTTGCAACGAAGATTTTTTCGCGCATCAAACTGCACAAAATTTTTAGCCGCAATTTTTGGCTTCCAGCACAACAGTTGCGAGATTTTGGCTTGACTGAAGTCAAAGTCTTGCTACACGAAATGGTGAATAGCGTTGCGCAGTGGTACTATAAAAATAGCTCGCGTATAGAAAAAGATGAAAAACTTCGGTTTGTTTGTCCGAGTTGTGACGTCACTATTGCGCTTCGCTATTGGACCCAAGTCGTTGCAAAAAATATCGCGTATCGTTGCAAATAGTTTCGTGCAACAAAAGCTCAAGTCCTGTGCGACTCATCCGACAAGGATCATGCCTCGACGATGTTTACTAAAACTATAAAAGATGCACAAATATAAACACAATCCACATCCAACTTTCCTCGACCTGGTTCAAAGATCATTTTTACATTTGTCAAAAATTAAGACCAAAGCCGAAAAGTGCGCAAAGTATTGCATCTACCCATGCGTTTAGCTTTTTTCGGTCTATTTGCGTTCCTCTCGTCCGACAACCCTTTTTAGCAGACTGTCATTTGGTGTATAGTCATTTCCATTGCCTGAGTGGGTAAACTTAAAATACTCAACACAAATATTACCATAAAACTTTTACCGTTTATTCTCGAATACTTTTACATCTTTTTGGTTAATAATCTATCAATATAATATACTCGATACTAAAGAAATCTCATTTGTCTTGGCCTTGAAAAGTTCCTTGAAGGATCCATTTTGTGTTCAGAAATGGCTACACCACGAATCAGGTACCTTGAAAAAAAAGTAAGAGTTTATCGTTAGAAAATCATCTCGTGGAATAACTCCAAGCATCAACAAAACCACGATTTTGAAATCACGTACGTAATTCCGGGCAAAGTATCTAGTCCTACAGAAACTAGTCTTTAAGCCCTTCCCTCTTATCGCCTAAACTGGGTTTTAAATCTCGACAGCTCTTCTATTTGGAAAGAAACCCCAGTATTTTGTGTGCCTCTGTCAATACTCAAGTTATGCTTGCAAACGTAATTGTACAAAATACGAAGAATGTCATAAAGTACATTGCAGGTCGATAAAAGTGATACTTACCTATAATGAGGGAAGTCAACTGGACGGGATCGTATCCATTAGGACTGTGCAGTTCTTTGATGCAAATGCGGGCTGAATTCAATCCAATGTGCTGAAATACAAATTCGATGTTTGAGAAAACGTATTTTGATAGTTACTTGTATTGGACTTTTTTAAACAGTACGTTACGGTAGTTCGTTAAAATGTTGGTTAACTTAGAAGCACATAACTAGGAACTCTACATGAAGATAGAGTAGCCAGGGGCTTAACCTTACATTTTTTGTATCCACTAAAACAAAGTTAGCATCCCAGTACAGTTGGTTACCTTCCTAAAAAAGCGTGTCTTCCATTTTCAGTTTCTCGTTTTAGGGGAAAAATGTAGAGTGCATGGCTTGCTTTAATCCGTAAAGCATAATTTTTTTTGCTATATATCATGTATATGCTCCTCAGTTTGTCATTTGGCATAAAACCATGGATAGCATTTTCCTTTTCGGTAACTCTTATATAGTCAAATGCTTCTATAAACCTCGAAATATGCGGAATTGAAACTTTGCAAGTCGACTGCAAATTAGAAGCGACAGTGACGCCCGTTATCAAAAATTGTTCGCTCTTACCTCAACCCAAGCAGTAATGCTGTTATAGTCGGGCATTATGGTCAATACGCCAGTTGAATGTCCTGGAGTTACGATAACCGTGGGGGAGGAGGCGTAGGCTTTGTTGAAGGAGGTAGTCTGAAAATGATAGAATCAAGGATTTTGAATGACAGATGAACGAATCCCATAAACTGAAACAATTTAAGTGCCCATAGCCCCCAATTTGGAATTTTGAAAATAATTTCATTATGAATCAAAAAGCTGCTGGATGGTTTAATACTCTTGAATGAAGATGTTTACTTAATTTTGAGTTAAAAGCATTCGAAATCGAAAAATGCAAATGAATTGACAACCAAGGAATTTGCTTAATTTTGTATCTAATTTAAGAACAAGTGTGTTTGAATGAAGCAGCAAAACCATTCACCATACTGCATATTTTAGCACTGAAAATATTTAGCAAATGCAAAACTAATCAAAATTTAATCTCTAGTGTATTTTTGTATGTTTAATAATTCCAGGGTTGATGTCACTTCATTTACATTTTCTGGTTCCAAATGCTTAAACCTCAGAAATGAGAGTTTATATCCAAAAATATTAAACCATAAAGCTTTTCTGTTCATTATAAATGTAACGACTAACAAAATTTCAAATTAGGGGTTAGAGGCACTTTACCTTTTCCCGAAATTTATTAGGAGGGCAGCGCAAGGAGAGTGGATGACTTGATGTAGTATAGCCCCTTCCTTACACCCCCTACTTTGTGCGCACTTAATTATACATCCATATAGAATTTGAACAATATATATAATTACTATTAATTAATTAAATGAAGTAACAAAGGCACTTTTTGGAATAACTAATGATGGGACTAGTAGAAACGACTGCATACCTTGCAAAATGCATTGTTGTCTTTGGCTGGAGGAAGATAATCGTTTGGGAATGAAATCGTTCGACGTTCAGAAGACAGTTTCGCTGGTAGAGTTTCGTAGGCCAACCAGTTCTAAACAAATTAAAATCAAAATTTTGTTTTGTTCTTCAAGACTGACTGACTCAAAGCAATTCTATCTCTATTAAAGTGCTTCTTTTTTAATTTCAATCTTAGTAAATGTAAAAAAGAAAAGTCCAGATTTCACGCTCCGTAGAGTACTCTATATCGATGACGTAAACCAGTTTATTTTTCCGTTTTCCCTGCTGCTGTTGTCGTGGTTGCTTCACGTGTATTCTTTGATTCATACTTCGTCAAACTTTTCATTCGGGACTTTGATTTTCTGGAGACTCTTACAATACAAACCGAAGAACCTTGTGCACTCCATATATTTCAGAAATGTCTCTAACTCGACCAATCAGAAACTCGATCGTTATCTTTGTGGTTAGAAAACCATTTTTCATGCCCAAAAAATAACAGGCACATTCCTCAAATATGAGTAGTCAACGGTTTTGATTTGCACAGAAACTGAACATCCCATTACAGAAAAAGGACATCGTACTTACCACTTTAACTTTCTGGTGAAGCCCATCGAAGTTCTGCAACTCACGTAGACAGACCTTGAATGACGAGTTGGTGATATCCTCGACCCACGTGGTTGCAGCGTCATGTTTTTGGCCAACGACTCCATGTTGAGCGGAGGCAACAACGTGTGGCTTGTTGGCGTACTTGTCCTGTATAACAATCATATTTATAACTAAAATTTGTAACTAAAGTGATTCGAATCCGGGGGGAGGTGGGAAGATACTAACATTGTCCAATTGATAGGGGTGATCGGCGATCCTTCAAGGGGTCCCCGACTCAAATGTCGGTTATGTAGCATTGCTCGATGCCTTAATTTAGAATCAATTTGCTGGACAAACATGACAGAACCGAAGAAAGATCAGATGTTGTTTAGTCACTGCTTAAAAGATAGCGATACAATCGCAGCTTAACAAACGTAATTTTGTCTTCTAATAAAAGCGTTAATCAATATATTTCGTACCACTCAGACCAGGTGCGTACGTTCCTGGGGTTGTGTTCAAAACCGACCACCGATCACCCCTATCACTTTGACAAAGGAATGCCCCCTTCCGTCCCAAAGTATATGAAGTAGGTAGCACCTTGAGTGACTTTCTAAATGATATTAAACTCTTGCTATCAAGGAGTATGATAATTAATACCTATTATAGACTTATTAAACAAAATACATAAAGATTATACAAAATGTCTTGCCTTCGGAAGATTCACTGTTTTACATGTCGTTCCATCCCACCAGTTGCCAAGAACCTCTTCGCCAGCTACAGCTCCCGCAGGAGATCCCTGATAGGCAATGTAATCTACAAAAGTGCGCCCGCTGTCAGGTGTTGTGCGGTCGTTCCTACCAGCCTTGAGTGCACAGACAGTAAAGTTCAAATAGTTGATTTTTTCAGTCCAGGCCACAGCTGCATCGTGGATAAATGTTGAGTTGGGACTGGAATCGTAGTAATTAACGGATGTTTGGATATGGACATCGTAGTGGGACAGGAAGGTAGGGGAGCTGTACGCGACAGTTTTGCATTGGACGACATCGGTAAGGAGACGGAGTAGGACACGTCCACGGTGAAGGATAAAAGCTGTCAATAAGAATTAATATATTTAAACAATGTTACTTTTATAGAGAGGTTTGAGAGAGAGAGAGAGAGGTTACACAGATGTTTTAATAAGAGTAAATGTATGGATCGGATCGATTGCGGTGACTGGAAAAATACTGGCTGTAGAAATGTGTCGCAAGACGCAAGGCGACGCAAAACTCGTGTGCTCACTTGAAATTTCTTGAAGTAGTGACGCAAACACAGACGCAAGCGCAAAAGAACGCAAGGTTTTGTTTTTCTTGCTTGCGTCTTGCGAACCATGGCTTTGGAAGGTTTGAATATATTACTTGCTCGATATAAGTTATTTTCCATTGTTCGGTTAAATTGTGAAAATCTATGCATTTGGGCATGACATAGTATAGGTTGATTTTAGGGAACTACAATTCCAATCTTTCACAGTGAACATACATTCATCGCACCTTCATGTTTTGCACACTAGCTATATACTAACATATTTGAAAGAAACGGAGATAATTTTCAAAAATATTATAAAGCAATAACCCCAAGACGCAGTTCAGATGTCGAACTTTTGCCGCGTCTAATATCATCAAAGAAGGCCGTCTAACCATCTTTGAATATATACAATATAATAATAAAGACTTTATTTAAACAGGATACTGGGTTGATACCCACAGGGGCCCTACAATGGGTTAAAATGCAGCGGAAACAAGTCTTATCCCAATAAAGCTAAAATAAAGAGAAACCTGCATGCTCTAAGTAAATACTCACGAAAACAAGGCCCAACATGCTTGACTCCAATATGTTTCCTTTGTTTGCAAATGGCTTTCCGAAGTTCGCACATGTTTCTGTAAGTCACGTTATCCGTTCCACATTTCTGATCTTCAAAAGCTGGACATTTTTCCACGCATACACATCGAGCATCTTTTGGTCCAAAAGCCTTGCAGTACGCATGGAAGTCACATTTGACGCCAATACAAGGATCTAGATCTGCAAAATCAGAAAGATTTATCTAAATACAGGTTCCTATATTAAAGTTATTAAGAAAGTGCTCTATTTCGAGATCCGTAGCGCATCATGCAGCTTGTGCTCCAGTCTCAGTAATACTCTGTAATAGTCATGCTATTTATATTTATATAATGATTGGTATAGTGGACCATACATTAGGTGTCCTTTTTTGAAGCATTGGGGTTTTGTATTGTAGAGTTTTCCCTAATTAATGTTAGGGGCGGTTCGTTTATATGAAAAGCTACTAACCTCCGATAGCCAGGTATTCAATGTTAACAGGATCATGATGACCTTCAAAAGGTTGGATATCCTTCATGCAGACTTTGAATCCTTTGATGGAGACCGATTCGATCCACTCGGTTACAGCGTTATTGTCAGGTTGCACAGACTTGGGATTGCTCTTGTCGAAATTGTGGAGAGCAGAGGTGATCATGACTGGAGGAGAGTAGAAATTCTTGGAAAAGGAAACATCCTGTGGAATAAAAATGAAAGAACTTGCATTGGTAAATTATGAAATTTTGGGAAATACAACTACTGTTTCAAAGAAATAGTAGCCGACAGAACAATCACGCGGATCGTCGAAGATCCAAATGGGAGCGCCTACGGAGCACTCAGTTCAAGTACTATATTCATAAGAAATATAGTGCATAACCAATACAACAATAGATATGATTACAATAGAATGTAATAGATTTTATGATTATATTACAATTCACTAGTTTGTAGTACGACAATATGTCAAACTGAATGCTACGTAGTTTTTCCCCGGATCCAGTGAAAAAGTGCCCTTTAGCTTGAATGTCGATCACCGTGTCTTACCTCGCAGAAGCTGTAATGCGTTGTGCTGTCAAGAGTAGCGGTGTTACTCATAGTGTGCGCTGCTCCAAACGGTACGGCCCAGCCAGCTGGTACTCCCTCTAACGCAAGCCAGTCCTGCATGTGAAAAAAAACACAAAATTTTAAGTTTGATAGACAATTTTGGGCGAGACCCAAGTCAAACAAATACTAACTCTAACATGGAGATGAATTGTAAAAGATCATTTGACGTGATATATCGTGCGTGTGCTTTGTTCATTTGTTTGCTTTTGTTTTGTTGTTTTGGGTTTTTGGTTTTGTTTTGTTTTCGTTTCGTTTCATTTTTAGATAAGAGTGCGATAACTGAGTAATCTTTGAGCAAAGCAAATTTCTCGCTCTATTCAGTAACATTAGATGAAAGACGCAACTAACTCCAAGCCGCCTGGTTCACACTACTAACACGAGCACAAGCGCACGCATTATACGCATGCTCAATAAATCGTACACATGTTCTACTTTAGTTCAGCTTAACCACAAATACAATTACTCACAATTTTGATTTTATCGTGGATGCCGTCGAAGCTCTTCAATTCTCTCATGCAGGCCTTGAATGAATACTGCGTTGCACCTTCAGCCCATACACTCATTGCATCATGGTTGTTCTTAAAGCTTGACGAATGGACGGCCTGTTACGTAAACGTAAGGTGCGGCGGCAAAGCTCTGTCATAAAAAAGGAAATTACATGTAAAATGAATAAAATGATTCCATTGGACTGTTCTACTTTGCCTCGACCTGCAGACTAGCCGCTCTAGTCGAAGCCCTGTAGTACGAAAGGGGAGAGGGGAGAGGGGAGAGGGAGAGGAAGAATGCGACAAGAAGTACCTAGGAGACTATTGATGCCATAAATCTTTGACAAAATCACGAAAGAACTACAAAATCTTACGCATGTATCACAAAGTGTTTTCTTTGACAAACATCGGAATGCCAAAGATCTTCATCTGCTAAGTTTGTAATGTGGCATTGACTCGGACACTAAGCTGGAGATGCCTGTGACAATATCAATCGTTCCAAGCACACTGATAAACAGTTTTCGCTTCACTGAGAAAACCGAAAGACTGAATTCTTTAAATTCAAGTGACTTTAAGTAAAACGAAAATGTTTTTATTCCTGCCGCGATTCTTCCTTAATTTTTGTACTTTAGAAATTTCTTTGTTTTAGACGGCATCGCAAAAAATTGGATTAACATGCTAATAATCAGGTCTTACCTTTCCTAAAAGATCGATATCAACACATTCAGTTCCTGTAGTAAACAAAGGAGCAGTAATAGAACCAGCTAAACCATTAGAAGGAGATCCAGCATATGCCATCCAATGCAACTTTATCGCTCGGGATGTCACAACAGGGCCAGCAGTTTCAATACAGGCAGTGAATCCATTCTCCGTGATTTGCTCGACCCAGCTCACCGTAGCTTCATAAGTCAACTTCTTTTCATCATTGAAGATAGCGGTTTGGACATGTACATTTGGTAACTGGGCTGTAGTGAAAGGGGTCTTGAAGATAAAAGGTTTGCAGCCGAACTCTTTGGGTGCTTCAATGACGAAGGTGCCTGAACTGAACTCCATTGTCGCTATGGAAACAAACAATAGACTTCAATTTGACGTTCGCTCGGCGGACGTACCTGCCGAGTTATAATATGCATTGTTTTTCGTCCGTTTAATTAAATGCAGGCGACACTATAGCGAAAATCGTCTGCGCATGCTCATAGTGGTGTCTACGGTCTTTTTGTAAACTTATGCAAATTTCGCTTTTGCGCTTGCCTTAATTCAACAATGGTTTTCACAAAATGTCAAAACTTAAAGTCAGTTCTTGAAACTTAGATCCAGTATTCATATGTCTTCTGCTTAGAATTTCATTTTATCATATATTCACGAAAGCAAGAGTGAAATAGCTATTTTTAAGGTTTCCGTAGTTTGTCGAGTGTAAATTTAGAAATTGCAAATAAAAGTAGATATGAACAAAAGGAACTTACCCGTCTCTGCCACATCTGAAAAAATATATACAAGAGAAATGTGAGGATTTTGACGCGACAAAATTTCAAAACAAAGCTAACTCGTGGATATAAGAATTAGAAGTTAACTCGTGGATATATGAATCAGTACTCATTTCTTACATCTAGAAATTTAGAAAAGTTTCATCCATTTATTCAAACCGTTTTCGAGCAAGGTCTAGTTCAATCTCGTTCACAACTCACCTAGTCTCAGCAGCGCCAAAGTTGCAAGAAGATGAAAGAATGAAATGCGAACCATTTTGAGCTGAAATTAAAAGAAAAAAGAAAAGTACATTAGTTTGGAGCTAGTTCATTTCTATACTTATAATGTAGAATTAAGACAACTTGGAAATAATGTTTTCTGTCGATTTAAGCGTACGTTAATCTGTTAACGGCAATTTTGAACTTTAAAATGCTCAATAAGAATTTCTATCAAATTCCTTGCCGAAATATATAAAAGCTTTAGATAATGAAAAATTAAGCTTCTTTGCAATAAATTGCTTGCCAAAGTATACCACATTTAAACGAGTAAAATGTATTTGAAGCGTTGTTGCCCCGGAAAATAGCGCTCGAAATAGGAACAAAATTAAATGTAGCAAATAAGCAACGTTATCTTCTTATTCCAACTTCTAAAATTTCGAACATTTCAAGAAAGCAAATTAAACCATTAGCTATTAACAAGAAGCTTACCCCGAAGATTCAAGTCTTGAACTGTCTCTGAAGTCTGCTCTGAAGTCTGCTCAAGAGAGAAGTGAATGAACAACCTTTGGTCGAGGGTTTTTATACAGGTTATTCAAATGACACGATGGAATTGTCATGTTGCTCAGAAACGTCAGAAAATTGGCAATTTTGTTTGTTCACAGGTTGCTCCAACAAAAGAAAACACCACGTCTTGTACAATTCAAGATTGCAAATGCAACAAGCGGATTATAATTTGTAAAAACATCGCAACTCTGATGTTTTTGAATGAATTTGTAAAGGCGTGAAACTTGGAATGTGAATTCGTTTTGGTTTTGCAACTTCAAGTTGTTCGGAACTCAAAACACAACTTAATCCTCAATTTGACTTCATTTCTGTATTTTAAATGTCGCCAGAAAAAAAAAAACATATATTATCGTTTCTATTATGGAGAGCTCTTTCTGCGGGGGTACCTTCAAACGTATTTTTCTTTCAAAACAATTGACCAAACATCAACAATAAAATATTTCAGGTGATAATTTTTTTTAATGCTTATGGCGCTAGCTAATTGGAATGCTATCACAGGCGAGATAAAATAAAACTGATGTCACAGCAGTGTAATGGCACATGACACTCCTCGACTCAGAATCTTCCCGGCTCAAAACGTACAAAATCGAAGCCACAATCACCTTGCTCAACAAGAGGTTTGTTTGAAAAAAATTGACATTTGAAATATGTTTAAACAGTAATTACTAGAATTGTCATATACTAGAAATGCATAATTAGAATTGTACGCCTTTCCAGAGCAAAATTTATCAGTTTCAAAGTGATTTGCATATTTGTCAAAGCAACTAAGCTCAACTAAAGTTTCATTTGCGCGAAAAACTCAAACAACTTGTATGATTTCAAAGTAATTTCTTCTATATCATGTTTTGTGTGTACAATTTTCAAACTTGTGTTCGAATATTTAAGCATTTTTATGTTGTTTGAAAGCAAAATTTGGATGAGCTCAAAGCTCTAAACTGAATGCCGGTTACACCAGAGTTCCTACAGAAGACTGCGAAGAGAGAAAGAAAGAAAGTGAGCAAAGAAGAAAAGGTACGTAACTGATATAGTGACAGTTGCTAGAATCATAAATATTGCTCCAAGCCCACTTAAATATTAAAGTTATTATATGCTTGAAAGAAAATTATAGCTTCGAGAGGCAATTAAGACGTATAGCTGTTTTGTTGTAATAGAAAATTTAAATAAAGAAATAACCATTTTATATCAAAATTGTTTCTTTTTAATTTCAGCGCTTGTTTGGTTAGTAGCTAGTATTATGATTCTTACATTAATAATTCTGCTGTTGGCTCTCGTGGTACGACAAAGAAACGCCACGCCCACAGGTAAACGACATTTTCATTCGATTGCCCATAAAGATGAGATAAACTGTGAAATTCCTTACTTCATATTAGCTATATTATTTTGAATTTTTTGGGAAGCCAGTGGAACTATTCAATTCAACTATTCAACTATTCAACTATTCAACTATTCAACTATTCAACTATTCAACTATTCAACTATTCAACTATTCAACTATTCAACTATTCAACTATTCAACTATTCAACTATTCAACTATTCAACTATTCAACTATTCAACTATTCAACTATTCAACTATTCAACTATTCAACTATTCAACTATTCAACTATTCAACTATTCAACTATTCAACTATTCAACTATTCAACTATTTAACTATTCAACTATTCAACTATTCAACTATTCAACTATTGATTGTCGACACACTACGGTACATATTGCAGGGATTGGCATGAAGTGGGAACGTATTGCAGGAGCAAAATTACTCTCGTGCGTGCTGCACGTTTTCTGTTACACAGACAAAAATCTAGTGAACGAAATGAGACGAGGTTGAAAACGTTCATATTATTCTACGATTTCATTGATCCTGCACTCTTTCAAATGTTTAATTCATTTCTCATTTTGATTATCCATTCGACTTTGCTAATCTAGAAATACCTCTACTGTACGCTTGTGTTGTTTGACAACAGAATGTTTGAAGAGTTAGGAAGCTTGTTAATAAGACTCCTACAGGCCTGTGTAGCTGGCGTTTCTAGGGTTGGTGGGTGGGGAGAAGAAGGAAAATAAGTGCCACCCCCTCCCTTTATTTTTCCCTTCCTCTCTTACTCCCCTCCCTTCCCCTTGCGCCATCTGCACAAGCTATACTCCTGCTAAAATTCAGTTTTTATTATACTCTTTCTCTTCCAGTAAATCCTATACATAATGCCCATGGCTCGATCTACAATCTCAATACCAGAAGGACTAACATTTGCTTGTGCCACTAAGGCATTTGCTACAGTCTTTAGCAGTGATAATGTAATGGTGTATATCAGTCCCGCGCGGTCACCAAATACCGCGCCCATGTTCGAATCATCGGCGATCTGGGTCGAGCATGTTAACAGGAGAAATTTGACAGTTTGTGTGAAGCCCTCGGCGCGTATACATGGCATTAGGGTAGGTACACATAGGAATAGCGAATGAATAATGGGAAGAGTATCTAGGGAAAATATAAGGGAGAGAAAACAGATCGCCCCATGTAAGGTAATCCGGAACTAGGCTGGATTCCGAATCCTATGGCCTGGATTCCAGATTCCAAAGTCATATTTTATTTTCTTGAATTCCGGATTCCGGTTTACCTTACTCGGGGCGAAACAGAAGCAAGTGGAATAGACCAGTTTCGAGTTCCTCTTTGCTCAGGCTAAGCCTCGAATCCAAGTAAAATATTCATAAATTTTAGCAAAAACCCCGTGGAATTCTAAAGTATTCTTTGTTTGTTCATTGAATTCCATCGGACTGTAGCTAAAATTCTATGGAATAAATTTCGCGTAATCGAGGCTTAGCCTGAGCAAAGAGGAACTCGAAAATGGAGTATTGGAGTAGGGGAAGGAAGAACATGTTATGGCCTAGTGCCCAGACACATAATGCGACTTTAATTTTCTTGCAACTTTTCTGTAACATTGCGCATGCGCAATACAGAGCTACACCGTGTGCCCGCCTTGCAACAGTTGCGCGCAACATGCAGTTGCAGGTTTACGATCGAGTTTGCGATTTCTACAGCTACTTTAATGCGTGCAACATTACAAGGATGTACGCACGGTCTAGAGGTGTTGCGCGCAAGAAAAAGTTGCCTTGCGTGTCCAGGCGTTTGGTTGTTTACCACGTAGCCTTCTAAGCAACATCTGAAAGCCCAAAAACTATTCCTTATTAGAACTTAGGAGCCCATAATGATATCTGGGATTATAGAATAATAATAATAGGGTAATATAGAACTACCTTATTCCTTTTATATTGCACTTGCGCTTTTTGCTTGACCAAGTCTCTAATCGTACCTTTTTAGGTTCTGGATATTCAATGGTTTGCGTTTAACAGTCTCCCAGCATCTGCAATGGCTGGTCTTGTTTCTATTCCACTTTGGACTACAGGAACAAAATGTGTCCAAGTTTTTTACTCGAGGGTAAGTTAACTGTACATGTGTGTTTACGGTTTCTACCTAAAGAAATTGCGTTGATGAACCCCCAAACTACCCTTATTTATTATACATCTTAGATAATACGTACGCTGTTTTTTTAATTGGTCAAGTATTTTATTAATACACGGAACACAGTTCTGATGTCAGCAGCGCATGCTCGACCGCACACGCTTTTCGAATTTTTGTACGGAGAAAAATCGAACTTTTTCCTTGAATATTTACTTAACAATTTAGAAAACATATAATAATACAAATAAATCGGGAACTGCTTTATCCATGCTCCACTCAGTAATACAGCACGCAAGAAGTGCCTACAGAACTCAAGAAGTGTGGAAAGCATTCCCCCTGCGGCTCGTTTTTCCTACACTTCTTTCGTTCTCTTGTCACTTCCTGCGTGCTAGTATTACTGAACGGGGTA
This sequence comes from Telmatactis stephensoni, assembly GCA_029948255.1. Classification (NCBI taxonomy): domain Eukaryota; kingdom Metazoa; phylum Cnidaria; class Anthozoa; order Actiniaria; family Isophelliidae; genus Telmatactis; species Telmatactis stephensoni. The sequence goes on from JALIZF010001684.1 coordinate 367,473, forward strand.
CCGAAAAAGCTGTTCTGTTGAATAATGCCCTGATTAAAGGAAGACCAGTTGTTCCTGGTATAGCTAGCCAGGATGACCCGTGCTGTTTTTTCCCTAAGGGCACTTAAAACAAAAGAGTTATCCCGGCTACCAGGAACAACTTGCCTTCATATGAACAAGATCTAAGGTGCGCGTAAGCACCTTAAGCAATTTCGTACTTGGCCGAGTTCATCACGGAACGGGCTCAACGCGGCGGAGGGAGAAGATCTTCTTCATACTGGTAACACCCTGGCTTGTTCAGCAACGCCACGTGATTACCACGTGTGATCACATGATCAGCATTACGTCCAGGATGTGTCACCTGCAGGGAGGGGAGGTAATGAATGTAAAGGTAGGATTCAAACTAATGTAACGCTTTGAATTACTTTTACTTTTCTTTAAATTATTTCTTAAAGATCCTGACTGAAATTCCTGTGGTATTTGTGGCCGCGCATCACAGTGGTCCTAGGAACGAGAACAACGCTGCCAGCACATGGGCAGAGGACATCACACCAGAGAACTTTCAGATTTGTCTTCGTGAAGTAAAAAACTTTGATGGAGTCCATCGCCTAGTTAAAGTGGTAAGAGGATCGAATTATTTTCTCATAGACTGTTTATATGATGTGACCTCGCTATTAAGAAGTAGTCTCGGAGAATATATGTTTGGTCGTCAAGGTATCATGGCTGTGTGTTTACTTAAGATACATCTGAACTTCAATCAATCACCAACCTCTTATGCATCCAAAAGAAGTCGCACTTACAAATTGTAAACTTTACTATTAAACATTCAGTCATTCAGTCATCCATTTTGCTTTCTTTCTTTCTTATTTCTTTCCTTTTTTCTGTATTAAATTATATATATATAAATGACTTTTTCTTCCTTTATTTCTTTCTCTCTCTCTTTCTTCCCCTCTTCCTTTCTGACTGTCGGTCTGTCTGTCTGCATTTAGCATTGGTTGGTGATGGATACTATACCAGTAGAATGGCCACAAGCACAAGTGAAAGGACGTTTACATTTCCCTAATAAATTGAATCCGCCGCCACAGTTCAAGTATAGCTACTGTCAGGTAAGGTCCACAAATAATCTGATATTTCAGTAATACTCTCAAATAACAATATAGCCAGCAGAGCATATATAACCGCAATGCAAACCGAGACTCCGCGCGCGGTCTTTGACAACCAAATGTGTTCTGGCTACTTTCAGAACTCGATTTGAACGAATTACTGGTAGCGCGCGCTCAATTAGTTGGCGGTCGAAAACGCATTTTGAATCTATAACAATAATAATAATGATAAGTTTATTAACATCTCGAAATTTTCTAGCCGGGCACAGGTGCCCTACTAATCGGGGAGACAAAATGTAGCCCAAAACTGGGCAAGATGCATGTCACATCACATCGGCGAGCATATCTCAGTTTCTTGAAATTGCTTGTTTTCAGTCAGCTGATAAAAGCCCCTGAATCTCATTATCTAGCTTCAAATGACGGGCAAACATTGCCCTTCATGTGCTCTCAACCATACAGTAATCTATTGAACATTTGTCATTCAGCTGAGCACAGATGTTCATGCATGAGAGTGGATGTGACGTCTATTGCAAACGGGTAATAGTTTATCAATGTTGTCTATTGAGGTTTGGAAGCACGCATTCCTACGCTGGCTAACCAATCAGAGCGCGCGTTATATCGTAGGTAGTATATAGAGCAGATTTCGTATGAGTGTGAAACGGACCGCGCCGTGCCGTAACCGTGTCAGTGCCGTGATGTCTATAAAAACATTCGAAATTCCTGCCGTAACCGTGTCGTGACCGTGCGGTGCCGTTTTCACAGTCATACGAAATCTACTCTAAATAAGGTATACATTAAGGTGGCTCGACCCAATTTTCAAGTAGAGCTACCAGTCGTCTTTGAGTAAAAACTATTTGTTCATGAGCAGTCTGATAGTAGATTAAGTATTGCACCCTTATCAGACAAAGATCAAAGTTTATGATGACGTATGTTGTATGGAGATCGGCGCTATTATGGCGACGCCTTAAAAGAATTCCCCTTTTTACATATTCTCGATTTTAATGAGTTTTAGGCTTATTCTTGAAAAATGCTCTTGTGATCTTGTAGTTAACATCATTGCCTTTAGCTCTAGCGAATTAAATCAAATTCTGAGAGAGCGTTTTTGAAATATCATCGATGAGAGATTTTAACTGCAAAAATCGAGCGTAAACAAAACAACTTTTTAAATCTCCTACAATTAAAAAGAAAGTAGCACATCGAAGTTAATTTTTCATCTCAAATTGTTGTAAAGATATCAAATTTGGCTACTGAAAGAGACGAGAGAAATCACATTAATTGATATCGAGAAAAAAGAGCCGAACTCATGTATATGGACATGCTGAATTTGCTTCTGTTGCCCAAATTTCGCTCTATTGTTACATAAACTGCAATACTTAAAGATCCCTTCGATAAATATTGTTTAAAAATTAGTATGGTTTAGTTTAGGTAATAGTTGATATGATATAG